>JAZEWT010000002.1:34853393-34879268 GCA_036362905.1 Mordacia mordax | reverse complement strand
TGTATTCGGAAGAGATGACAAACAGGAGCGTAATTAACACTAGCTATTTGAGGCCATGGGACATATTAAACCAACCCAAATCCACAGCCTTGCTTTCGTTTAGGCTAAATGAACTTATACATATAAGTCCTAATCAGAGATAAGGGGAATCTGATTAAACATATAGCATTAAATAAATCTACTTTTTCATTTCTTGTGCAAAACGATCGAACATTCAATGTTTAGTAGAAAAATAAAGTGAACCTTTATATTCAATAACTCCTTGAGCAACAATGACTTCAACCAAATGCTTTTTGTAACTGTCAATCAATCCTGCACATCGGCTTGGTGCCATTTTGGCCCACTGCTGCTTACATAACTACTTCAATTGAGAAATGTTGGCTTTCTTGCATGAACTGCTTGCTTCAGACTCTGCAATAGTAGACGGGCGTGCAGTTCCTTCGATGTCACCCTGCGGTTCTTTGTCACCTATTGGTTTATTGTGCCCCTTGCTATTTACGTGATTTTCGGTGGACAAACGGCTCCCGGAAATAATAACACTTTATTTATTTATACACTATCTGACCAATAGGGAAATGGTGGAGCTCAACATTTTTAGAGCTGGTTGTGTAACTCTTTTGCGACCCATGAGAATCGACAAGTCTTTTCCTGAGGTCCTCAGTAATCTCCTGATCAGCGCATAACATATTTCCATAAAACCAGCGCGGTGAAGACCAGACTCTTTATGTTTTTCATTTTGGGCAGGGCCACCCAAATTCACTCCTGATTGACTGACTGAAATAACTGCATCTCAATTATCCACTTATTTGAGCTGATTAACCTAGAGGTTAACATACTTTTTCCAAACAAAAAATGTAATATTGTATCATTTTGGTCATTAAATAAATTGAGAAGTTGTTTTGTGTTGTTTAATAAGGTTAGGACTTGGATGACGAGCTGATCACATTTTAGGTTAATTCTATGCAGATACAGAACATTTTGAATGGTTCAGAGACTCTGACCACTGTAGAAATATTAAATTGTAACAAGTAGAAAAGGTTTTTTACAATTTCTGGCAATAATACAGGTGTTAAGATCTTAAAACACCAAAATAGACACCTTTCACAATGTGTCTGGTTTGCAAAAGCCACACATACTTGTGGCAAAATATGTAAACAGGAAGCTTTGATAACATACGCATTGTCCTTCAAAATGATTGGCCTACACCAGACATGGCTTTCTTTTGAGCCTGATTGTGTTAGCCAGATGTTGCCAAAAGGCAGTCAGCTCAGGACAATGCAATATCAATGCTCAGCTCAGGTCGAGCTGTATGTGTGGCTGCGAACTAAAATGTTTCACCGATACACTATAAAGTAACATAAAGATGCACCGGTCTGAAATCCTTCATTACTGCATGTAGAAACTAGTATAAGGTTTGCCCATTGAATCAATGGGATTGAAAAACATTGGTCCAGAGGTCCTATCAGTTGACAGACCTCAATGTTACTTTGTTTAGTCGTTTGGTGGTCAGCTAAACCCTTGTCTATTTATTATTTATTACATCAAAAGCTATGTCCCTGGACAGTCTTGGCATTCTCTATGATGATGCAGCTCCATTCATGAGCGTGGCTACAGGGACAGTCCTATACGGCCAATGCCATGACCATTTTCACTTTACTAAACTCAAACTTAAATATGAAATTAATACCTGTAATAGATTCAAATACCCTTCTAGTGACAGCTATTAGTCACAGGAAACTACACTTCACACGTGATAGCAAAACAAGCTTCTACCGCTATAGTGCGGTTGTTTTTAAGTGCATGATAACTCGGTGCCAGATTTGTCCATGCTTAAAACATCTGAAATCGCTGAGAACTATTTTAGGTGATGTTGTGCCTTTAAAGAATTAGGTTAGTGGCTTGAGCTAGAAACTTGAGATGCGTAAACCCACTCACTGTCATGCTTACATTGGCAGTATGGCTTCTACTCTGGCTTTATCACCAACTGGCTGTAACGATTTAAGATAAGACCAGACTCACAGCAGTAAGACAACTAATAACTCCTGACATCTGCTGGCACAGCAAGCATTTGTTCAATAAGGGAAATTGTTGGCTCTGCTGATGAGACTCAAAGTTGTAACTGGCCCGATTTTGCTATTAACAAAAATCCACTGTGAACATATCGGATAGGTTAACAGGCCTGAAAAAATAAATTAATTTTCAGTATAAAATCAACATTCCTCTATACTGAACTACGTGCAATACACGATCATCCACAATAGTAGACAGCACAATCTACATTAGGACAAATCTACAAATTTGGTTGCTTATGTCAGATACTTTAAAGATGTGCAGAGAGTAGCTTTTAGCTTCTACTTTTTTCGCATGGTGTATCCGAGCGCTATACGTCCAATGAAGTGAATAGTGCCACGCAGTGGTGTTGAGTTGTTGATCCCTTCAAATGCACCTGTGCGATCTCAGACAGCATCATTTCATCATTATCAATACCCGCTTAACCCTGTACATGGTCACGGGGGGCTAGAGCCTATTGTAGCAGGCAGAGGGTGTAAGACAGGGCTATACCCATGTCAATATATCGCAGAGCACTGGGGGCAATTTACTCAGTAGGCCAATTAACCTAGGCAGCAACATTTATTCAAATTAATTTGCTCATAATATGTAAAGCTGTATAATACTCAGGTCAACTGACTTGCTCATGTGCGCTGGGATGGTGCCGGCGCATTCAGTTCATGTACGTAAACCCCACTGACTATTTAGCAAGCCGCACAAATATATTTTCTGCAAAATGATAACCCCATTTAGCATTAGGATATAGAAATTTGAAGTTTCCCCATTTATGAATCTGTTCAGTGCTTGCTTGGACTTCACCAAAGGCTACCACGTCCACAGGTGTCAGCGTGCCAAAAATAAATGACGAATGATATATACTCAATGTTACACACTCTGATATATGCTATATGGATAGGTATAGCTCATGTCTACCAGCACCTGGTAACGTGATGGACCATTTTACACAACAGACAACCTCTTAAGGCAGAAGCATCAGAAAGACGTGATGTCACAGCCAACTCCACATGGGCCTGGCTGCAGCTGCAATGTCCTGTTTTGCAGATATACATTGCTGCGCATAACACATGGCTTTGCTAAGCTGAGCACGTGACATAATTAAAGACGTTGAAGGGCTACCACCATAGCCTTGGTGATCTCCAAACACAAAGCTGCCACTTTGGAACAAAAATATTTTGGCAAGTTTTGTTTATTGCAATTTGTTTTCACTATCTTTGCTTTTTCAATAACGAGTAAAGGTTAGAGAAAGTGGACAGTAAGAGCCTTTCACTTGCCACTATTATATTTCAAATAACATGAAAAACTATTTCACTGCATTCTACAGTGCCAAAAGAAATCGTATTATGCCCAGGAAATTATTGTTTTACCACCCAGTCATTTGAATACACTTCACGTATCAAAGTACAACATTTCTCAATCGATATTAATATTAAAATAAAACTACCCAATACCAATTACCAACTCTTATGTTCAATGACATTACACTGATTAGTCAATATTAGTGCATGCACATTAAAATTTGAAGAGGAGAGTGCTCGATGCGTACAAGTGTATGTGTTCCTGTGTGTATACTGTACTGTACGGCACCTCAGATAATGGAAGAAGTAGCTACACTCTGTGAGTGGCTGGCGGAGATGCTACCTATAGAGGAAGTACGTAAAGCGATCCAGAGCCTGAGACCAGGAAAAGCACAGGGCAGAGATGATGTTCCAATCGAAATGCTGGGGGAAGGTGGTGCTTGTCTGCAGACATCATTAAAATCGTCTGAGCAGAGGAAAGGTCCAGCAAGAATGGAAGGATGTCTTTGTGGTCCCCCTCTTTAAGAAGGGGGACAGCATCGACTGTAATAACTACAGGGGCATCGTGCTCCTCAGTGTGCCTGCCAGGAAAGGTTCTGGCAAGGCTCATTCAACATCGCCTTGCCAGGCACGCTAAGGAAAGGCTTGCGGAACCCCAATGTGGCTTCAGGGTGGTCTTGCACAGACGCCATATTCTCTGTCCGGCTGCTACAGTACCGATGTAAGGAATTCCAGCAGAACCTGCATCTCGACTTTATTGACCTGGTCAAGGCTTATGATACCATCAGTAGGCCAGGGCTGTAGATTGTTCTTCGTGCTTTCTGGGTGTCTGACACGCTGCTCACCATCATTAAAGACTTTCATGAGGGTGGGCAAGCTCGGGTAAAGCTATGTGGTTGATAGTCAGAGCCATTCCCTGTTCACCTTGGGGTACGACAGGGATGCCCTCTGGCGCCTACATTATTGACCACGTAGTTCGAGAGGCTTTCCATGGATGTTTCAGTGGAATTCCTATCTGGAACAGGTTCAATGGAAGGCTGATCGATGCCCAGGTGCTGTCAAAGGATGGCTTCCAATTGGCCAACCATGTTATCTATACTGATGATTTGGTGATTGCTGCTCATTGAGGAGTTGGGGGATCTGCTGTTGAACCTGGAGAATACCACAAAAAGGTGGGGTCTTACCATCAGTCCCATCAAAACCAAGCACCTGTCTGGGTATTTGGTGCCACCGAATACTCCACTTACTCAGCTTTCCATGAGTGATGGGGCAGTTATGGAAACATTGGAGAACTTTAGATACCTAGGCAGAGCTGTTATGGCCGGTTTGGTTTGACAGCGGAGGTCTCGCTCCGAATTAGTCGGGCAGTATTATCGTTTCATCGGCTACGTAATGCTGTGTGGAAGCTGCCTAGCCTATTGCTCCACACGAAGCTTTGGGTCTTCTCAGCTGGAGTTAAGCCCTCTCTTCTCTCGTTTGTGAAACGTGGACCCCCCGGTAGAACATCTGTGCCGTCTTGAAACTTTCTGGCTGGTCTGCCTACGAGCCATCCTGGGTTTAACCAGGTTGGATTGTGTGAAGAGCTCACAAATTCTCGAAACATCTGGAAAAAGTCCCATTGGTGAGCTGCTCCTATAGGCAAAACAGCGGTGGCTGGGTCATGTAGCCTGCATGCCCAGTCACCGCATGCCCAAGTAGTTGCTGTTTGGCCGGATAGAGGGGGCTAAACAGGTGCGGCATAGGTTAGAGAAGAGATGGATTGATGTGGCACAGGATGACCTGGAGATAAGTGGACTTCCTGAAGACTGGTACCAGAGGTGTCAAGATCGAACTCTGTGGAAGAGGATCGTGAAGGACACTACGGGGCAGTTGGAGGTAGTCGCCCTCCAACAACAACGGAGGGCAGAGGAGCGACGCTCACGGCAATGAGCAGAGTGTCGGGCGGCTAAAATACAGTAAGTTGGCACAGGAAGGAGCATAGGTGGTGCATCAGCCAGTCATCTCAGTCAGGCAACCCATAACACCTGAGTCTGTCCCATAACCTCCTGTCAGCAAGCCTTCGATATGTCACATGGCTTCAAGGTGCATATGGCCTGGCACAGGCGCTGAGGTGACGTCACCGCCACTTAGTGGCGAGTGGCAGTTGTTGTTTTACTGTACTTATATGCACATTTAAAGCCCATAACACATCCTTCTTAAATAACTGGCTTACCAGTATCCACTACTATAAATATTGTAAGCACACTGCACTGGCTTAGTACGTGGCTCTCAGAGTTTGAATATGACAATGATTTAATAAGCACTCCAGTTGGCATTGTTCACCTGACATGGTTAAAACCACTTATATGCTCTTCAACCACCGATTTATTGGAGACTTGAAGCCAATTATAAGGTGCCTAATGGCAGTAATGCACAACTGTATTACCATAGCAGAGTCTGCTTACATACTGCCGTGCAAATAATGCACGTGACCAACATAATATTCATATTTAATGGGTTCGGGTAATTCCTGCAAGCAACAGAGATGCCACATTCACCACTATGGCAAAAAAGAAAGTCACTGCTTGTGGAGCTAAAGCGTGATCTGGAACCCTCGAGCCATCGATTCGTGGTGGTGGGAGCAATGGTGAATAGTAATGGTGCTGAGAATGTTGTGGTTGGCAAGTTCCTCTTACCTTCCTCCATCTCCTGATCCTTGATGCCATTCCCATCTTCGGGAACTACGTTACCATTGACGATGGGTGTGGGGGCATCGTGCTGCAGATCCTCTGCACCTGCTGAATAAGAAGAATTTTTTGTTAGGCGCAGACCACCACGGCAGGGCATACCAGACTTTACACACTGTTACTGTGCTCAATAAGCACCACAACACTCAGACAGTGCTCCCGTTTATACGACCAAGCAAACCCAGCAGTGTTTTGGTAACAGGCCCTGCTGATGATTATCAGAGAACCTAAGGGGTTCCGTTGTTTCATTGCTTTTAAAACTATTGATCGATAAGGCCCTGGAGGTAAGGGAGGGAGGTGATTTCATGTTATTGTTATATGGTAAAAACGGTCAATTGCTAAATTATTTTTTATAAGAAAACGCGAATCCACCACAAGAGTGTGAGATCTATTGTCAATCACAAAAGGGAGCGATTGACTCGGCAGTAGCAACACCCTTAAACAAGGTATCGAGTTAACAGTTTCCACTTCAAGTATTAGAGGAGGGAAACAACACCCCATAGTAACGCAATGCTGCCATAGGGAAACTTGAGAATAAACCAGCAGCACATCTACAAATAAAAGCATGTTGCCAACAACAAAGGTGTCGTTACAGCAGGAGGACGATAAGGGATGTTTAGATAGACAAATAAACTTTGTCATTCCATCCTTATACAATTATAGTATACAGAGAAACGAAATTACGTTTCTCGTGGTCCCGGCGTAAAACAAAAGGCTTAAGTTTAGCAGGTAATGTAGGGAATAAACGAAGATGCGGACGTAACATTGATCATACAATGGCATATTCTACAAACCGATAATGAATCAGGAAAACCAATTGCAAGACCACACGGTTTTAAAATGACAAAGCGCCATGTAAAATGCTAATACCTTACATTCAGTAATTGCATTCATCTAAGATATATTCATTACTGTAACGCTACATATATATGATTGGCAAAATTTCAGTAAGTTTTTACGATAAAAAATCATCAAAGTCGTGCTGTACTAATAACAGATATGGGACGTGTCGACAAATCCACACAGCGCATTAACACAGATTAACACTTCTTACAAGACACATCTTGGCAACGACTGTATATAGACATCACATTATAAAAAAGACTGTCCACCATTTTTGTAATTGAACACATTGAATGGAGAACCAGAAGGTTTTATTTTGACAATATGCCACAGAACAGCATTTACATTTTACCTTCGGTCTTTTGTGACATTATATTATCTTACTTCCATCCATCCATTTTCTAAACCACTTGTCCTGGTGAGGGTCGCGGTAGCATCAGTCCAAGGAGAGTGGACCAGACATCCCTTTCCTCAGCAATAGAATCCAGCTCTTCCTGGGGGATTCCCAGGCGTTCCCTGGCCAGCCGAAGATGTAATCCCTCCAGCGTGTTCTGGGTCGACCACTAGATCTCTGCCGAGAGGGCCGTGCCTGGTAGACTTCTCCAGGCATATGCAAACAGCAACGATGCCACCTCCATGGCCCCAAACTGGACACTCTCCATACCATGCATGCGCCTTGAGATCCTATCCATGAAAATCACGAATAGGAGCGGAAACAAGACACACCCTTGGCGGAGACCAACGGCCACATTGAACGGATTCGACTTCACGCCAAGTATACGGACACAGCTCTAGCTCTTGTAATAGAGAGACCGGATTGCTCTCAAAAGAGATACCGGCACCCCATACTCCCGCAGCACCTTACACAGTAAATCTCGGGGCACACGGCCATAGGCGTTCTCCAGATCTACAAAACAAATGTAGACTAGGTAAGCAAACTCCCATGACCCCTCAATAATCTGTGAGAGAGCAAAAAGCTGGTCCATGGTTCTACGGCCAGAACGGAAACCGCATTGTTCCTCTTGAATCTGTGGTTCGACGAATGGTCGAAGTCTCCTCTCCAGAACCCTAGCATAGGCTTTACCTGGGATGCTGAGGAGTGTGATCCCTATGTAGTTGGAGAGCACTCTTTGGTCCCCTTTCTTAAAGATAGGGACCACTACCCCAGTTTGCCAATCCAGAGGTACGGAACTCACTTTCCATGCAACATTGAAGAGGCGCACTAACCACGACACCCTAACACTGTTCAGCGCTTTCAACATCTCCAGACGAATCTCATCCACGCCTGCAGCCTTTCCATTCTGGAGGTCACTGACCACTGTAGTGGCTTCAGCCACAGTAATGGACCCAACCACACCGCAGGTTTCCAGCACTGCCTCCTGGAAGGAGGTCATGTCCACCGGGTTGAGGAGTTCGTCAAAGTGTTCCTTCCACCTTCCAATGATCTCCTCAGTAGAGGTCAGTGTCTCCCCTCCCTTGCTGAAAACAGCTCGGGCGACGTCCCGTCGACCCCTCCTAAGGCGCCGGATGGTTTTGCCAGAACATCTTTGAAGCAGTCCGATAGTCGTTTTCCATGGCCTCTCCGAACTCCTCCCATGCCGGAGCTTTTGCCTCAGCAACCGCTTTAGCTGCTCCCCTCTTGGCCAGTCGATACCTCTCAGTGGAATCAAGAGAGCGACTCACAAGCATTGCTCGGAAGGCCTCCTTCTTTGACTTGACGACTTCCTTCACCAATGGTGTCCACTAACGGGTTCTAGGGTTGCCGCTATGACAGGCACAAACTGCCTTCAGGCCGTAGCTTTCGCAGCCGCCTCAGCAATTGAGGTCTTGAATAAGAGCCACTCGGACTCAATGTCCTTGACCTCTCCCGGGTTGCAGGAGAAGTTCTTGGATGTGGAATTGAAATTCTTCCGCACCTGGCACTCTGTAAAACGTTCCTATGCCACCCTCACTGCTCATTTAGGTGTCCCAGGTCTATCAGGCAGGCGCCTTGTGTGTCGGATCCAACTCACTACGAAGTGGTGATCAGTTGACAGCTCTGCCCCTCTCTTCAACCGAGTGTCCATAACATACGGCCTTAGGTCTGCTGAAACAACTATAAAGTCGATCACTGACCTTCGGCCCAAGGAGTTCTGGTACCAAGTACCCTTATGAGCCTTGTGTTCGAACATGGTGTTTGTTATGGACAATCCATGACAAGCACAAAAATCCAGTAACAACTCACTGCTTAGGTTCAGATCAGGGAGGCCATTTCTCCCAATCACGCCCTTCCAGGTATCTCCTTCAATCCCCACGTGTACATTGAAGTCGCCCAGTAGGACTATGGAGTCAGTAGACAGAACCCCATTGAGCAATGCACCGTCTCCAAGAAGGCCGAATGCTCTGAACTGCTATTTGGCGCATACGCACAAACAAGAGTCAAAGTTTTCCTCTCAGAGACCCGAAGTCTCATTGAGGCGACCCTCTCACCCACCGAAAAAATCCTCCAACTGTGCAGCATCAAGCCGGGGGCTTGTGAGTATCCCCACTCCTGCCCTGGGCCGCTCACTGGGGGCCACCCCGGGGTAAGAGACCAACCCCAATCGAGAAGTTTGGTTCTAGAGCCAATGCTATGTATGGAGGTGAGCCCAACTATCTGAAGCCGGTACTTTCCACCTCCTCCACAAGCTCCGGCTTTTTCCCCACCAGAGATGTGATATTCCACATCCCAACAGCCAGCTTCCATTGCAAAGATATCGTCCGTCTAAGTCTGTCCTTTTCGCTGCCGTGACGGCATCACACACCCGACCCTCACACTTCGCCTTGCGGGTGGTGGGCCCACAAAGCTGCTCCACGTATACATTTTGGGCTGAGCCCGACCAGGTTACGTGGGTCACCCGGCCACCAGGCGCTTGCCGACGGACACCACCCCCTGGCCTGGCTCCAGGGTTTGGTCCCGGTAGCATTAGTCTGGGCGGGGTTCTCATGATCGTTTATCGAACCATCATGAAGGTCTTTGGTTGGACCGTACTTAGTCTGGAGCCTCTCCTCAGACCTGTTCGCCATGGGTGACCCTACCAGGAGTGCTGGACACCAGACGACACAGCTGTGAGGTTCATTGGAACAAACAAGCGCCCCCCCACCACGACAAGGTCCGATCCATTGGGGGGGATTATCTTATTTAATTTCAGTAATTGCAAAAACAAAGAGCCCACTGGCCCAAATAAAGTAAAACTTATGCCTTGCCATATCACAATTAACAGACGTGAAAGTTTCCAGTACACTGCATCCCACATGGTGAAACGATAACTGTGTTTGCACAGGTCTGAATATGTAAAAAAAATGTCTACAGTAAACAACCGCTTAGACAGTTTAACATGCACATGGGTTGAAGTAAACTATTATCATACTGACATTGTAGATCAGCTAAGTGTAACTTTATTTTGTTGCCATCCACTAGTACCCAAAAAACTAGACATGGCACGGAGCTGAGAACCTGGGCATAAATCCTGGTAGTTGATTTTTGATTACAAGAGTCCTCAAATGTATGGAACTGACGGCCACAACCAGTTCATCGACAACAACAAAAACATCATGTTAAGGGCAGCACGGTGGCCCAGTGGGTAGCGCTGTCGCCTCACAGAAAGAAGGTCCCAGGTTCGAATCTCGGCTCGGGTGCCTGTGTGGAGTTTGCATGTTCTCCGTGTGGGTTTTCGCCGGGCACTTCGGTTTCCTCCCACAGTCCAAAAAACATGCTGCTGCATAGGTTAATTGGCTTGCAGACTCAATTGCCCGCAGTGCCTGGTGATGGACTGGCATCCCATTGTGGGCATATCCCCTGCCTTGCGGCCTGTGTCTGCCGGGATAGGCTCCGGCTCATCATGACCATGTACAGGACTTAGGAGTTTCTGACAATGAGATGAGAGACCATCATGTAAAATTTGATGCGGAACATAACAATAATATAGTTTTTGTACATCACTGTGACAGTCCATGACTGTGACGGTCATGCAACGAACATTACTTTAATAATAATAGTTGCACTTCCAGAGCACTTTTCACCCGAGGGTGACAAAGTGTTGCATAAAGCTGTGGACAAAACAGAAAATAAGCAAAAAAAAATTTTCTTTGTTACAAATATAAGCCATGGAGAGAACAGCATGTCAGCAACAACATCAGGACAGTCCAACTGCCAAATAATGGCAATAAATTATAGGACAAAAAATAAGGGATAAAAAAAATAATTCTTCAACAAGGAATAAATGTTCCCGAGCAGGCGCAGGTCAGCAGCGCGCCATCATCGCGGCACGACAACAGAGTGAGCCGCATTAAGAGTCTTAGCCAGAGGAATTGAGAGCCTTACGGAACAAGTGAGTCTTGAGAGGAGATTTGAAGATGCCCAGGGACTCAGCTGATGGAATCTCCAATAGAAGGGTGCTCCAGAGTCTGGGAGCAGCGCACGAGAAGGCTCTGTCGCCCATCGAATGGAGGTGCCATCTGAGCGCATGCAGCAAGCACGTATTGGATGATCGAAGTTGTCGTGTTGTGGAGGGTGCCTCAAGTAGGTCACGGATGTATATCGGAGCAGCGCCAGTGATGGCCTTGTCGGTGAAAAGGAGGATCTTGAATTCAATCCTGTATTTAATCGGTAAACCAGTGGAGAGACATCAGTACTGGGGGATATGCGAATGTGCGAGAGAGGACTCCAGCAGCCGCATTCTGTACACGTTGGAGACGGTTGACTCCTCAGCACGGAGAGCCTTGGGTGGAATCCGGATTTCTACCCAAATGTTTATGCTGAATGTCGTTTTCTTAATTCGATAAAACTTACGTATAAAAATTCAAGTGAAAAAAAATTCAATTTGTTACACCCTGAGCTTGATATTGCTGATTGGCAGTGCAGCAAGACAACCAGTGCCTGACGGGATTGTGCGTGTTTTTAATGGGGCTGCGAAGTGAATTCTGTCGGCGAGTCTTCAACACTTTTTGAGGCCTCAAAGTGCACCTGGCCTGGCACTAGTGCCATGGGGACGTCACCTCCACTTATTGGGAACAGCGGTTGTTGTCGTGGTTGGGTGCGTAACACTGTGCTAAACATTCACCAACATGAAGCCACAGCGACAAGTGGTGTGTGAGAGTGATAGCTAAGAAAGGGAGTTATTAGTCAGTGAGTCGGAGTTATTTTCAAGTAAAGTAGTTAGTAGTCAGTGATTGTGTGTGATAGCTTAGTAAGAGAGTTAGTAGTGAGATAGCAAAGCAAGTTAATTAGTAGCTCAGATATGTAAATATTTTTTTGTTATTAGGACACATCAACAACGTGACTAAGGTAACCTATTTCAATCTTAGAAATATAGCCAGACTGCACTACATCCTGTTACCCGCTGATGCTGAGACGCTAATACACATATTCATCTCCTCACGAATCGATTACTGCACTGCTCCCTAGCACCCCTGCATACCTAATCAATCGCTTCCAACGTGTGCAGAATGCGGCTGCGAGTCCTAACTCGGACACCCATCCACGATCACATATCCCCAGTACTGATGTCTCTCCACTGGTTTCTGGTTGAATACAGGATTAAATTCAAAATCCTCCTCACCTACAAAGCTCTCACTGGCACTGCTCCAACATACATCCGTGACCTACATCAGGCACCCTCCTCAACACGACAACTTCGATCCTCTAATGCAGGGTTGATGCATGTGCTCAGATCGCACTCCATTCGATGGGTGACAAGAGCATTCTCACGCACTGCTGCCATGCTCTAGAATGACTTTCCATTGGAGATTCGAGCAGCTGGGTCGCTGGGCATCTTCAAAGCTTGTCTCCAGACTCACTTGTTCCATAAGGTTTTCAAGCGCTCTGGCTAGGACTGTTGATGCGGCTCAATGTTGTCGTGCCTGCTCAGACAACAATTCCTTGTTTGTTGAAGAATTATTATTTTTTGTTCTAGAATTTATTGCTATTTGACTTTCAGTTGAACTGTCCTGGTGTTGTTGTTATACCATTCTCTCCACAGCTCGGATTTGTTACAAAAACAGCGTTATTATGCTGATTTGCCATTCTTTTGTCGATGCTGACGTGCCATTCTCTCCGCGCTCTGTACAGCGCTTTGTGACCCTCGGGTGAAAAGTGCTACAGAAATGCACTTATTATTATTAAATTCACAGGTTGAGCCGACCTCCAATCCAGAGACATATGCTCGAATGAATTGAAGACCGGCGACGGAATCATAAATAGAGCAGGTGGAAACGTAACTGACTTATACCCTGAGAAGGTTATTTAAAGGGATTTCAGAAGTGTATGTGATACTTGCTTCTGCCGGTTGTGTAATACGAAGAGTTCACTGTTCCGCGACATATCCTAATGTATACTTTAATTTGTGACACAATGGTGAGACAATTGACGGTGGTGGGGATGCAAAGTAATAAACAAATTAAACAGGTGAAAAACTCATGCATGCTTAGACAAGGTAACATTCCACTTGGTTTTGTACTTGGAAGTATTTCTTTAGTAATTAAACGTCAGACCTATAGATGCACAAGGCATTAAGTGGTGCATAATGTACATTACAAGATGACATCACGCGTAATGGTGTTATAAGGAGCGGATGTGCGCATTGGCCAGGAAGGCTTTTAACTTGAGGACACACTTTGATTTTGGCCGTTCCCTACGATTAGTCGTTAATAGCAACACAACTTTATCCCTAAATTGTATTCCTATTGAGTCATATTTCTAAGTCATCATGCCCACCCCCCCCACCCATTAATAAAACCCTTACAGCTGCCACCTTCTAATAATAATTGCAATTTTCGAGCGCTTTTCACCCGAGGGTCACAAAGCGCTGCACAGAGCTGCAGAGAGAATGGCATGCCAACAACGAAGTTAGAACGGAAAATCAGCAACAATAAAAAAATTTGGTTATTTTTAATATGCATGTCGTTGCAGAACATGTAAAATATGATGTAACTTTCAACTAAAATTTGAAAATGTAAATATATCAGGGTATGTAATACATATTGGGAAATGGTTTCATGTAACATATATCATAATAATAATTGCATTTCTAGGGTGCTTATCACCCGAGGGTCACAAAGTGCTGCACAGAACTGCAGAGAGAATGACATCAACAAAGAGATAAAAACAGCAAATCAGCAATAACATTTTTTGGAGTATCAGAGCTGTCGAGAGAAAGGCATTTTCCACAATATTAGGACAATTGAACTGCAAGTCAAATAACAGCAATAAATTATAGAAGGACATAAACAAGGAAAGAATAAAGGTTCCCGAGCAGGTACAGGTCGGAAGAGAGCCATCATCCTGGCATGAGAACACTGAGCCGCATCAACAGTCCTAGCCAGAGGACTTAAAAGCCTTACGGAATAAGTGAGTCTTGAGACGAGATATGAAGATGCCCAAGGACTCTCCAATGGAAGCGCATTCCAGAGTCTGGGAGCAGCGCACGAGAAGGTTCTGTTACACATCCAATGGAGGTGCGATCTGGGTACATGCAGCAAGCCCGTATTGGAGGTTCGAAGTTGTCGTGTTAAGGAGGGTACCTTAAGAAAACCACGGATGTACGTTGAAGCAGCGCCAGTGCGAGCTTTGTAAGTGAGGAAAAAGATTTTGAATTCAATCCTGTATTTAACAGGTAACCAGTGGAGAGACACAAGTACTGGGGATATGTGATCGTGGATGGGTGTCCGAGTGAGGACTCGCAGCCGCATTCTGCATACGTTGGAGGTAATTGATTAGGTATGCAGGGGTGCTCGGGAGCAGTGCAGCAATCGATTAGTGAGATGAATGTGTATAAGCTTCTCAGCATCAGCGGGTAACAGGATGTTGTGCAGTCTGGCTTTATTTCTGAGATGGAAATGGGCTACCTTCATCACGTTGTTGATGTGCGTTTCAAAGCTGAGTGAGGAATAAATAGTCACACCTAGACTCCGTACCGCCTTAGCAACTTCAATGGTCTGGTCGTCAAGCATTAATAGGATAGGTTCAGCCTTGGACAATTTGGTGTGGGGTTCCGTTAAGTAAAACTTCTTGTCGCAATTTCGTTTTAGAAAATTTGAATTGAGTCAGGCCTTCACAGTTGACAGTGAGGATGACATGCAAAGACCAAACGTATTGATGGATGACTTGCATGGATATAGATTTGTACGTCATCGGCATAGCAATGGTAGCAGAGATTGAGGCTGCACAGGATATGGCCAAGAAGTTGTATGTAGATGCTGAAGAGGAGTGGGCCGAGAAATGAACCCTGAGGAACTCCAGACAAAACAGGATGGATCTCTGAGTTTTGTCCTCCGAAGCTGACAAACTGCTTCCGGTCAGACAGGTAGGAGCTCAGCCAATGCAGGGCACTGCCAGAGACCCCTATATCCTCCGGTAGCTCAAGTAAGATCTGATGGTTAACGGTATCAAGGCAGCACTCAGATCCAAGAGGCATACAGGTGAGAATGCACGGCTACAACATGTTCAAGGACCTTAGAGGCGAATGGTAGATGAGATGGGGCGGTAATTATCAGGGATGTCGCAATCGAGGCCAGGTTTTTTAAGTGGGGGAACAATACCAGAGCAAAGTGAGTTTTAAAACAGATTAGTGACGAACATGGCAAGGAATTTGAAATGTTTTTTTTCCTGAGAAAAACTTAATCAATTGCTTCACCTGATCTCTATTAGTGAAGGGAGGTGAGGGCAGGTGACTTGTTGGACGAAGGAGCTGATTAATCTTGGGCTTATTGCAGGTATCAGCCAGAATGCTACAAAGATGACTGGTTTGGGAACATTCAAGTGCCTTCCGGTAGCGGATGAGCTTTTCCTTAAAGATTTAACCATGAATGGTGAGCCCAGATTTTCTCCAAATCCATTTGTCCCTGCGTGAGATCCCGGAGTTCAACAATATACCAGGGGAGTGGTTTTCTGTCCGAGACATAGCATCATTTTAATGGGGTCAAATCATTCCTTTTGCTTGATAACACTTTGTTGTAAGTTTCTGCTGTCGCATCAGAGGCAGAGTGAGCCGAGGCGGAGAGTAAAGTAGTATTGATTGCTGCGGTGAAAATGTCTGGAGTGAGGGCGTCAAGGTTTAGAAATTGGATATGGCTCTTGGTGATGGAAATGGGAGGCGATCAAACCGCACAGGGGAGTGATCAGACAGACCAAGATCAGTGACGGTCAGGTTGGTTACCGATATGCCCAATGAGCAAACGAAGTCGAGAGTATGGCCACATCTGTGCGTGGCAGATGTCACGTTGTTGAGTGAAGCCAAGTGAGGTCAGAGTGGCCATGAGATCCCTTGCAAGAGGGCTTTTTAGAGTCAAAATGGATGCTGAAATTGCCAAGAATCAGGATCCTTTCAGAACTTGAGTACACCTTAGAAAGCAGTTGCAATAGATCATTGATAATTAAAAAAAAGTGGAGGCTCCAGATGGACGGTAGAGTAGCACCAACTTCACAGGTTGAGCTGACCTCCAATCCAGACACATTTGCTCCAATGAATTGAAGGTCGGCGACGGAATCAGTCGGATATCAGTAGACACATGGTGGAGAATTGCTAGGTCGCCACCACGACCATCTGAACGAGCCTTCTGATTAATGTAAAGTCTCGTGGTAGGGTCTTATTCAATGTGAGAATTATCTTGATGACAGGTCTCAGGCAGAGTAGGTCCAGGCTGTTGTCCGAGATAAGGTTAGCGATGAGTAGGGCTTTTTCGATGTTCAGAGAGTGCACATTGAGCATGGCAAAGTGGGTTTCTGTTGCAGGAAATGTGCTTACTGGAAGAGGGTCACTAACCAGCGGTATTTTCTATCAAGCAACGTCGAGCTGCAAATGGTCTAACTTGTTGTTTCCTCAGTAGCCGATATGTAGGGCTTAATACGAGGATGGTGGGGTAAGGAAATCAATTGGGCTTTTTGCTACCGGTGCCCCGATAGATGTAACGAAGGTGTCGAAGTATCATCAGCTCACGGCAAATGGCCAGAAGGTTGGGGTTGCAAGGAACTGATGAAGGACTCAAGCTCTTCAAAGCCGCGCATGTGTCGGTTATCATATTGAACAGGGGTCGGAGCCCAACTCTGGGGACGATGGGTGCAAAGAAGAGCCATACCCAGGATTTGACACATCCCTACACTATAGACTGTATGGATAGATGATACAGACTAGAGAGAGTAAGTCAAAACTGTATGAAAGAGGCCGTACATATAGACTAAAACTGTATTATATACTCCAAAGACTATAGACTGTATGAATAGACTGTAGTGTGTAAGGCACGTCTGGTGTGTGTGATTAGTGTGTCAGGCACGTGTGGGGTGTGTGTGATTCGTGTGGACGAGCGACATGATTATATAAGTGTGTGGTTATGTAACAATTGGCGCAGATAAGACAATAGAACAATGAAGACGTTAACAATGCAGACTAAATTAGTCTCTCGGCGTATACTGAATTATGTAAAATGGATTGGTATATGTATTGAATTACGTACAGTAGATTGGTCTGTATTGAATTACGTACAGCGGATTGGTTGTGTACCGAATAACATACATCGGATTGGTATGTGTAATGAATAATATACAGCAGATTGGTCTATCCTGAATCCCATACATCGGATTGGTCAATGTTATGAATTATGTATAGTGGATAGGTGTGTACTGAATAACGTACAACTGAATGGTATGTGTAATGAATAACGTACAGCGGGTTGCATTGTTTAATGAATTACGTCCCACGAATTGGTATTTGTACACTGTATGCATTGACGGTATAAAACTAAAGACTCTTTTACTTTACAGGCTGCAATCATATAAAAAGTGTGTTTTTATATAAAACATATGATTATATAACAGACTGAGTGGATATGTAATTAAGTAAGAATGTAACTTAGGTTAGAGACCGTAATAGTGCACTATATACTGTATTTAAAGACTATGTAATAAGAAAATAGACTGTAATAATGCACTACAGACTGTATTTAAAGACTGTATATAATATAATGTAATTATATAAGACTGAGTGGATATGTGATTAGAATATAGATTGTAATAATGCACTGTAGACTGTATAATAGACTGTATATATAATATATTATACGATTATATAACAAACTGAGTGGATATGTAATTTGAATATTGACTTTACTAATGCACTATAGACTGTATTAAAGACTGTATATATGTAATAAGAATATTAGGCGCTAGGGATAAAGTTGAAACACGAGGCAGGCTTCAATCCGTACAGTACAGAAGACCCCAATGTTTGAAGCGTAATAATACATAACCAATTGAGAATTATAAGAATTTAAAGCAATAGAAATAAAACCAAGGTAAAAGTAACTGAATAAGTCTTCTCAAAATGCTCAAAAAGTTGTCTTAAAGCTGGTGTTTGCGGGGCGGCTTTGTATTGCCTGGAGTCCCTGCTGATGTCACCAGTTCTTTTCCAACCAAAATCTTGTCATTTGAGCTCACATCTAGACTATTACTTTCCGATTCTCCGTTCTAAAAGTCTAAAAGTACAGATTTCATCAACGTGTAGGAAAGTCCACCATCACATCCCTAACAGCTGTGTAGTGCTTTGTTACCCTCGAGTGAAATGCGCTCTAGAAGTGTAATTCTTATTATACAAGGCAATCATGATAGCTCAAAAACACCTAACGCAGACACTGTCAAACGCAAATCTGTCACAGCCATTCATCCAGTAACGTAAGATCACCGACGGTTACTCCTTTTCCTTCGTGTCGCCGTACTTAAAAAAACGCCTAATCCTTAATTATTTCTCGCATTATATTCAAACACATATTCTCCAATAAGGTATGTTGCTTTTATAGTTCACTTAAGCCCGTGTGTATAAAACGGCTACTTAAAACAGTTATTGGTAGCTCGTCTATTGTACAACATTTCGTCTCTGATGTGTACTGTGCTGTATGGTCGTGATAACAACAAAGTTTTACTTGACTCGATAAACTACTGATTGTGCACTGCCTGTTCTCATGACTGCTACTGCTGACTTCATACAAGTACGTGTAGCAGGCAACAGTATTAAAACTTTGTATTATGACAAACAATAGGTCAGATGACAATACAAGATAAAAGTATACAAAAAGGCATTCTCCAGCTACCACGCATTGCATATGGCTTACCAAATATCCAACTATACCCGCAGTAGTGTGATATGGAGGTCAATTATCCCTCGTGTTTAACTCTCCCCCCCATAATTGTACTGCAGAGATCTTCCACTGTCCAGACTCGTGTCATCTCCTCTGCCTATGACTGACTTTCTCTGGTGCCTTCCATTTACCATGTGACCTCCGATCCCCTTCATAATCTTCTGACAATGTATTCCAAAACGCTATTTTCGTTGTTTGCAGTGTAGGATGTTCCCACACTTGTGCAAAATCTAAAAACACGATCATACATACAAGGTCTGAAACTCCACACTGTACTGTGTTGCTCACTGTACATATAGTACGTGCTAAAAAATCATCTACGTAATACAAATTGGATGTTTCAGTACACTGCGTGCACACTGAATCAATTGTGATGACAATATACATCAATCACTACTTTTTATATTTAGGTGCACGAAATATTCATATGCACATTTCAGTTGAACCCTATAATTCAAAGAACTCATTATATTTCCAAAAATAACTTCTTCCCAGTTGTCAATAAATTACCTTAGTCGAATAAAATGAGAACACGGCAAGAGTGAACTAATTAATTTTACTTATATTTTTGCTTCAGGAAATATTTCAGTTTTAAAAAATTACTACACCACTGTGCATTTTCAGAATACCTGTACAGTACATTTGTCAAGAGACCACCAGATTCCACAACTGGCGCCTAGAATTACAAATAGACTGCACATCCATTATTATTATCTAGCCTACAATGTCTCCATCGGAATCACGTCATTAGCATAGTGTCTGTTTCTATCTGTAGTAAAGTTCTTGAAGCCAGCTTCAGACTGCATTTGACGAGGGAAACACGCTGTTGCAGCAATGCAATCATTTTATTCACACCACCGCAGCTCAATGAACACAATATGCTGTGCAATTTCCACCAAGCAGACAACCAGAGCTGGGAGAGTAACCCACTGTTTGTCATCCGTTCAGCACATATGGTGCGATTTAAAAAAAGAGACTGCTCAAATTCGAAATATACACGCACGGATTTAAATTGGAAATGCTATTGGGGGAGGGGGTCTTCGGAAGCCCGCGTTCCTAAACGAACAGCTTTATCCGCATGCTTGCCCCCTCCAATTAATTAGCAGCCAGGAAGGGCAGCTGGAAAGGCACACATTAAAGAGACCATTAGAGAAAATGTCATTGAGGTTGCCACATTTCACGACTTCCTCTATTGTGCCTGATCTTGCAACAACTGCAGCCAACACTTTATCTCCAAGTTCTGCGGTTGGTGGCCCATAAAGGGCGTTTCGTGTTTATGGAGAGAATAAGGACCCCACGTTATTAGCTGTGACCTACGTGAGGTCCCTTGTTAAGTGAGTTCAAGAATCGCCACCTGTAGACATGCTCTAGGAACTACTCTCGTCTGATCTTTGACAGTGGAATGCTACCGGAGCAAACACGCAGCGGAAAATTACTCTCAAAAACCGTGCACCGCAATATTTCAGCATACACGACATATCATGCGTCATTTCTAATTCATTACCACCCAAAGGTCCCTCAAAGACAGCACAATAAAACACTACGACCGCTGGCCGTTACCATTCACTCACCATCAGCTTCTGCTGCGCCAGCAATCCGCTCTTCCATCCTCTCAACATAGGAATAATAACCATTGCTGGATATTTATCGCAGAGCACGTGCTCGCAACATGCCGACGAACGATCAAAAGCCATGAGCAAGGTGGAAGGGTACCAGTGACGGCGGGGCTCACAATCCCGAAACGACGACGTGAAGGCTGGCGGGGGGGGGCGGCAGTGATGTGATCAATTACTGCGGGAGGAGAACGCGGCGACCTGCAGTGACGTGCGGGGGCTTCGGGGGAGGAGCGAGGAACGACAGTGGTGGTGGTGGTGGTGATCTCAGTGCCCGAAACGCGCGCACATTCACGCACGCACCACTCACACACACACACACACATTCACGCACGCACCGACATTCACGCCTGTGTGTGTTCGTACACCGCTCACACACACAATCACAAGTGCGCGCACACTTTACTGCACGAAAACAAAGGTTCGTTAACGACAAGCCAACACACACACATTCAAACATTAACACCCGGCTAAATTTACACACGCATGCTCACGTGGGCTGCGAGAGCTTGGTATCGCTTGATATCGGGCAGAGGTAATGATACAGTTTAGGGAGTAAAGCCAGCCATGTCAATATTTTGCAATGAACACCAGGACGGCATGTTTAAGAGATCACCACACACATATACTCTCATACATATATACAGACACACTAACACATCTACATAGAATTACAGATTGTTGTAGAAAGTGGTTATGAGCAACTCGGCTTAAGCAAAAATACAAAGACCTCTAAAACATGCACGCAAGGACATCACACACACACTTCCCTCCAACACATGTACACATTCATACAGCCACACTAGTATGTAGAAAACTTCAAACACACACAAGCACACCCTCTACACGTACACCATCCTCACACTGTATTGGCTCACACTGTATTGGCTCACATTAGCTCGCACAAACACGACACGGATGGGCACGCACCTTCATATACACAAAGATCCCTCATGTAGCCTTAACAGACTGTAGGGTCAAGTGTCGCTGGCGAGCACCAATGAAGGTCCACGAGAGGGTGGGTGACCAGCACCACACCCGGCTGCCTTTGTCTCCCTAGTGGCAATATTTATACACTGCACCAGGTACTTATTTGAGGCTGAGTTAACCTTGGGGAGGCCCAGGACCGGTTCAGAAAATCGTCACTGGTGTTGGCCGTGAGCAGGATCCGGAACTCGGGATGGCCGGGTTTGTAGCCCAGCGCACTAAGCACTGAGCCCACTGCTCTCCCAATAATCCACTAACGCTGCCACATATACCGCCGAAACTCACACGTTTTCTACTCAATACACACTACCACACACACAATATAGAGAGACTCACATCTCCCCATATATACACACACTTAAGTATAAACACATATGAACTTCCCAACAGACGCAAAAACAAACACACACGCGGATATTAAAATGTGTCCGCGACACGCGTCTCGTCACGCAGAGATTACAAACACAATGGTCATAATCGTAATGAAAGCGAAGGGTAACGAGGGAACTGTTAACGAGCACACAGAGGGGAGCGGGTGCTCAGTTCCACGCCCGGCCGCCTTTGTTTCCCTAGTGCTGATGTTTACACTGCGCCAGGAACTCGAGGCCGTGTTACCCCAGGGCAGAATCAGGGCACCCATAATCATACAAACACGTGTAGTACACACAAAGTAAGCACAGGCAGTACGCAGATATATCTAAGTGAACGTGGTATGCACGCATACATTTTACACACAAGTACAGTCCGTACATGCAGCAATACGACTGTACACGCTCGTTGCACGCGTACAGTGCAAACGTGCACAGTGGACGTTCAAACAGTTCACAAAGTACACACAGCGAAAGCACGTCCAGTATATATACCGTATACAAAGACGCAGTGCACACGCGTACCGTGCACAAAGACAGTATGAACGCAGTACACACGTACAGTACACGCTAAAACACATACAGTACACAGACAAAACTAATAGACAGCACATATGCGGCACACACAAATAGAGCACAACACAAAGTCTACAGACACACGGGGCGCACAAATCACACACACACACGCTGTGCACACACGCTCGTACAGTTCCCACGCGCTGCACGCCGCCGCCATTACAGCGGGCCGCCGCCGCGGCCTCCCCCGCGCCTCTCCTCGCCCCGCTCGCTCAGCCCAAACGCAGCCTCGAGCACCGCCAAACCGGCCCGGCAAACGGCCAAACCGACCCGGCCGAAGCAGTTCCCTTCAACAACGCCGCAAACACCCCCTCCCTCCCCCCGCCGCCGCAAAACCACCCCGACAGCCGCCAAATAAGACAAAACGGGCGATGAGCGAGCGTACACAGCGCGCCGCACCGACACTGGTGATGGGGGCCCAACAGCGACGCGATCTCGTTCCCCTCACCACTCTCGCTCACCTTCCATCTCCATCTCCTCGGGTTCGCTGAGCTGCTGCTGCTGCTGCTCATGTTGCTGCTGCTCGAGCTTGACGCAGTTGTTCATCCTCTTCCTTGGCGCCAGGGAGGAGGGGGACGCGTGTCTGGAGGGGACGGACACTCGTACGTACTTGCTCGCTATTCGCCCAATGTCTGCGCGCGGGTCTCGGGCCCCGCTTCTCGCAAAGCGGGGGGGGCGTTCTTACGTGTCGCTAACAAACGAAATGGAGGTGCGCCTTGCTTGGTCACCGCTGCCGTGCTGATGGTTGTGTCTGCGGGGACGCGGAGCGACTGGGACGCGGCCTCTGTCCCCGCTCCTCCTCGCCGCTGTCATAGGCGGCGTTGACAAAATGGCGGCGGCTCACTTATTAGATTTCCCATTACGTATAGGCGGCCGCGGTTGCGCGTTTTACATTCCCCACTATGGATAGACGTCGGGGCTTCATATTTTCTACTGCGCATAGACACGGCTGGTTTACATTCCCTACACCGGACAGGCCGCAGGGCGATCTGCATTCCCCCGCGCGTACAGACGGCGGCGGCGCCTCCAGTGGCCGCCAAGCGCCGCTAGGGGGAGCCCCGTCTCGCCTTCCCACACCATCGGGATCGCGTTTCCATTTCCCGGTGCAGAGTGGAAAATTAGACAAGTCACTGCGATCGTGGTTATGCAACAAAAGGAATGGGACCCGGCGAGATCACTGGGTGCCGAAGCGCTTTCAATGGAGTAGCAAAACTGGACGAACTCTCTTCTAATGCCCGCTCGTCGTGCCGAGTAGACCTCATTTAGCTACTGAACATATTGATTGCTGTAACCGGTGGCTATGGTAATGAGTTGTACATATGCATGGTCGCACATAACCAAACGGTCCATCCACACCGTACCACCAACCTAACCTCCGTAACACAGAAGTCCCTTATACTTCCCAACCAATTGCGATGACATACCACATCACCAACCTGGACCCTTTATCACAGGATTCCCCTTATCCCTCTCGACTAAACGCGGTGACATGCACTATCACCATCCCGGATCCTTTATCACAGGATTCCCCTTATCCAACGTATCTTCTCTCGAAATGATGATATTTATTCACTCTGCAGACACAGCACCTTCAAACACACCCACCAACATACGAAGCCACATCAAATCTCCACAGCCCTGTATCATGCTTCAGTCATACGTGAGATAAGAGAATACTGATTTTTCCATCAGTGATGTTTAGAGGAGTGCTCAAATCTACTTGACTACCGTCGCTTCCACACTCACTGTGTTGACCCACAGCACTGCAAGTTACAACGATTTACTCTGTCACTCATTCACCTGCTCACAACACTTCAGGTCACAACAACGACTGCCATTCGCCACTTCTAGCGTTTGCTTCTCGCTCAGGGACAGCTGCCTCTTCAGCGGTGCGCCAGGTCATATACACTGTGAATCCACGTGAAGTATCGAAGGCTCACCGACAGGAGGTCACGGGACAGACCCAGGTGTTACGGGTTGCCTGATCGATATGACTGGTAGATGCACCACCTGTGCTCCCTTCTCTGCCAACTCTGCCAACTTGGAAATTGCTGTTTGTTGCTGTCCGCTCGATGTTTAGGCCCCGAGGCACCGGAAAGGACGCTGAGGGCCCGATCGCATTCCCAAGAGGGCGCTCGCTGCGTGCGTGGAGTGGAGGGCTCTGGAGCTGCAATGCCATCCTCCCTTCTATGTCTCAATGCACAGTACAATAGTAGTGTGTTTAGAATTATATTTTATTTTGTTTTCAGCGACGGATTTTATAAAAGAGGTATATTGGCATAGCAAACAAATGGAAAATGCTTTTACCATTTCTCGCAATTTATTTTTTACATATTGAAACTGGCAAAATTACCCATATTGGCATTGTCTTGATTACTGTCCCATCCAAATCACAATAAGGTGCTGAACCACTATCGCTTCTTCATCATAACACCACTTGTATTGTAATATGTCCTTGTCTCTTTACATGTTAGTGCCATAGTTACCATAAACTGTATTTAGTTAAAGTTCCTGTAGCTAGTTTTGTAATTTGTCCTGTGTTCAATCTGGAGGTCAACTGCCAGAGCTGGTTTGCACTACAGATGTTTCCCGTACGGTATTGTTAAAACCTTGAATGATACAGCTCATTTTGTTCTGATAGTTGTTTTGACTTGTCATTTTAATGACCTAGGTCACTCTTGCAAATTATACTCCCTTGGTTAAACAAAATAAACCGAAAATGTGTATACGTGAGGGAAATTCCCATATGAGCCATAAAAACCCACATCAATACGGGACAATTTATTTGTTTAATTACATATACTCCCACAGTCCAAACATATGCTGGCTATGTTAATTGGCCTACTGATTAGATTATTATCGACACCCCTGTCATGGACTGGTGGCCTGTCCTGGGTTTAGCCCTCCTTGCGCCGTTTGTCTGCAGCATAGGCCCTGAGCTCACCGTGGCCATGAGCAAGATCAAGTTGACTATCATACATCCGGGTTAATAAACTTAGTATTACTTTGTGTAGAAGTGGCTGTTTTAATGGTTCACTTTGCCCCCGTCACACTGTAGAATCTTTACAACTGGCTCAGGGCTGGAAATAGATTAGCACTGCCTCAATGCTCATTTTAGCAGCAGATAACATATTTATCTTTCGTATAGTTGATGTAGGTGTTGAATAACGACTATAATAATACTGTAAATTGAGGCGGTTAAGCCAGGTGATTAGGTCAGGAGTAATTCTGTGTCGAAGACCCATAGCTAAGA
>JAZEWT010000002.1:34822944-34844895 GCA_036362905.1 Mordacia mordax | reverse complement strand
GCATAAGGTTAATGATTGACCAACGAGCTCTCGCGGGGTTATAAGGAGCACGAGTTGGAGGGGCGAGGAGAGTCTCCGGGGGGAATCGGTCGGAGGAGGCAGCGTCATGATGTAAGGAGCGCTGATGTAGGAGTTCGTTGTGGGCCGCTACTCCGGCCGTGTGTTGCTGGTGTTAATAAAGCATCGAAACTCAAGAAGTCTCTGCTCATCCGTGGTCGCTGGCTGATCTATCGCGGAGTGAATGCTGATCCTCGCCGTGGTGTTGCCGCTGTAAGCCGTCACAAGCCCGGAGTCAATGCCGAGGCGTCACAGCAGCTTTCATCGACCATATTGGCATCGCAGTTCCCGTTTGCAGGTAATGCGTATTGAGTTACCTTGGGCACAGGTGTAGCTGCCACGGGGTGTGCTATTTCCAAATGTGTTGAGATATATATAAGGAGTGTACTAGTACAAAATAAGTCGTTCGTGCTCTGTAAAGGTTTAAACGAACAGAGAACACGAAATCGTATATGATGTTAACTTTCATCAGTGGTGCTTCTAGACCGTACTATCAGTGATATTTAAATCGGTTAGATTTAGTTGTTAAAAATGGGTTTATGCCTTCCCCGTCGAAAAAAACATAGCGCGCATAATATGGTGCACATTAATTTAACATTGCCCGCATATATTTTTTCCGTATGTAGCACATATACTGCACATATACTGCACATATACTGCAACCTGATGGTCTTTCTTTGGAGTATTATGGTCAATGTAAACTTAATCGCCATGCCCTTCTGAATGAGGTTAGCACCTTCTGTCCATCGCTCGGCACTGGGGGCAATTTAGTTCGGTGAATTAAGCTAGGCAGCGCGTCTTTGGCAAATGGGAGAAAACCAAAGTATACTGGGGTGGCGCGGTGGCCCAGTGGTTAGCGCTGACGCCTCACAGCAAGAAGGTCCCGGGTTCGAATCTCTCGGCTCGGGTGCCTTTCTGTGTGGAGTTTGCATGCTCTCCCAGTGTCCGCGTGGGTTTTCGCCGGGCACTCCGGTTTCCTCCCACAGTCCAAAAAGCATGCTGCTGCATAGGTTAATTGGCTCGCAGGCTAAATTGCCCCGCAGTGCCCGGCGATGGACTGGCGTCCCATCGTCGGTATATCCTTGCCTTGCGCCCTGTGTTTCCGGGATAGGCTCCGGCTTCACCGTGACCCTATATAGGATTAAGCGGTTTCAGATAATGAGATGAGATGAGAGAGATGAGATGAGTTTTTGTCCAAATACGGTTCTTTTTGTTTGTGCGGAACCTCACCCTGTTTCCACATGTCCGCACATTCCCGTATCCCTCGCAAATATTATTATTATTATTTAGCAGACGCCCTTTTCCAGGGCGACTTACATCATTATAGAGGTGTGAGGAAGCCACAGAGCGGCGAGGGGAAGGCAGCCATGCACTCAGCCGGCGCCAACATTTGTAAGAAACTGCGTTATATTATGTTATCGGCCAATTAATTAATGAGGTTTTTTTAGATGTGAGAGGAAACCGGAGAACCCCTAGGAAACCAACCCAGAACAGGGAGCGAACGCACAAACTCCACACAGAGAGGCGCCTCGGGCAGAACTTTCTTTCTGTACTCCGGTTTCCTCCCACAGTCCAAAAGCATGCTCCTGGATAGGTTGATTGGCTCGCAGACTAAAATTGTCCCGCAATGCCTGGCGATGGACTGGCGTCCCGTCGTCGGGTGTATTCCTGCCTTACGCCCTGTGTTTCCGGGATAGGCTCCGGCTCACCGTGACCCTATATAGGATTAAGCGGTTTCAGATAATGAGATGAGATGAGAATTAAGCTAGGCAGCCCGTCTTTGGCAAATGGGAGAAAACCAAAGTATACGGCGAAAACCTACGGGAAGAACATGCAAATTCTGCACAAAAATCTACCTGAGTTAGGTATCGAACCCGGGTTATGTCTTGCTGTGAGGAAGCAACACTACCTAATACGATGCCGTGTCACACTATAGTTATTATATTTACTCATCATTTTTTCCGAAGATGATTTATATTACTTTTAAAAAACAATTTGGCCTCCACATTTCCAATTAGTCTCTCTTCAATGATCGTCGCGAACAATTGTATTCGTGCAAAACAATGTCAGAGGGTTTGACGTATCCGTTATGTAACGCATTTAAATAAACATCACCTGATATTTGTTCAGTTGCTGTTATTCTAAGTTCACGTTTCAGATTTGCTATTTGTAACCAGGTGATATCTTTCATCAGGATGAACCTCTTCACCACGCCGTGTTGGTCATCGGATCACACAGCTCTGCAGCTAACAATATTTCACCACGCCGAACAATGCGGGCTTGTGGAAACCTCCACTCCATCCTTCCCCCCCCCCACTGGACATTTCACATATCTCAGCCTCTCCTCAAACACGTGCCAATTGAAATGGCCATTGACACGCGCCGTGAGTAATGGACCGTGACCGCAGTACGCGCGGCACTGCAGACAATGGGCGCGGCACGGCGCGGGATCGCGCCTCCAGCGATTGAAAACACACGTATCTGGACGAACATCGCGCAGAAGTAATCCGGCAAAGTCACGGTCACGGAGAACGTAACGATCCATCAAAGGCGATTCCCAGGAACGATTTTTCTTCCATTATTGTGGTACTTACTACATATTTACAAGTGCACATTTGCCAGATGTACAGCGGCACAAATACAGGACACATTATTGTACATCGTAAGATCAAATTAAATAATGCATAGCTATACCAACGGATCAATGCTTGTATATCGGGCGCAGCAAGCACGATTGTCAACGTACGTGGATCGATGCGGTCTTCATTGCATATCCACCCGTGGGGGTTGGGCTTCATTGGGGGCGGAACAATGGCGTTTCCCGGCGTGCCCCGCGCGGGTATATAAAACGGGGGTGGGGGAGCCGGCGCGTCAGACGACGCGAGGATCGCGTCGCGCGCCGCGGGGGCGGAGCGCACGTCCGCTCGGCTCTTACGTAAGACAACACAGGCTCACGGACACCGAAACGGCACGGGGAAAAAAAAAAACACGGGGCCCAAGGACAGGAGGCCTCGAGGCCCTCGCGACGCCATGGACGAGAGGAAGGAGGCGGCCGAGGCGGAAATCCAGGAGCACTGCCCCGAGCACTGGTTTTCCATCTGGGAGCGCGAGTGTCTTGATGACGCTGAGCAGGAGGCTCCTGAGGAAGACGACCGCCTCGCCCTGGAGAGGGAACAGGCGGCACAGAAGCTTTGGCTCTCCTTCCAGAACTCGGCCACGGCGGTGGCCCAACTCTATAAAGGTGCGGAGGATCGCCCGGGGAGCGTGTTGACAGAGGGGGGGGGGTGTGGTGGAGCGCGCCTCGCCGAGCTGCGAGGGCCCGGGCAGCTCGAGTGGCGGCGGCTCGGCGCTCCGCCGCCGAGGGCCCAAAATGGCGATTGTGAAGAATATGGCCGATGGTAGTGGTGGTCGTGGTGTTGATCGTGCTGTTTGTGGACTGTTGTTGAGCGGTCGCTGGTCATAGTAGCGGTGGAGGTGGTTGTGACGAGGTCTTGCTGGAGGTGTCGGCGACGATGGTGGGAGAGGTGATGGCGAGTGGTGGTGGGATTGTGGTGATCGAGAGGTGGGAGTGATTACGCTGTCGGTGGGAGTGGAGACGATGTTTTCCGTATTGATGGGATGATGGTGGAGATGTGATCGATGATGGGAGTCGTGATGAATGCGATCGTAATGGTCATGGTGGTAGGACTGATGTTCATAATGGCAGTGATGTTGATGGCTCTGGGCGAGGTCACAGTTGTGATGTGACTGGCTGTGGCGGAGATGGCAGCGATGATGAGTGAGGTAATGGTTTTGTTAGTGGGGGTCATGATGGCTGAGGTCGTGGTGGTGATTGTTTTGGTGGTAGTGATGGGATTGTTACCGACAGTGGGTGATTCTTGAGAGCGATCGAGGTTGTGCGTGTGATGGTGACATGGTGATGGTGGTTTGTCATGACGAGTTACAATGATTATCGATCGCTTGGCGTGACTGATGGTGGTGCCCGGTAGTGATGGTGGCACCGGTGCGGTGCTCGATTCGGCGATATTAGTGATGAATCTGTTAGTGAGAGTGGTGGTGGCGATGATAATGATTCAGTTCACTAGGATCGGGGCCTGTAGCCGTTAGCCATTGTTTATTATGCGGGTTGGGGTGAGCAGCTGATGAGCGGGGGGCATTGCCATGAATGAGTACAAATTTAAATACGCTATCAATACTTATTTGGGGGTGTACGTTTTTAAACTTCTTGTTGGCTACAGTTTTAGAAATGTTGGCTTATCAAAAGTCAAAGTTATTGAATGCGTAAGCGAAAATTACGCAACGTAGTTCGAAATATTTCCCCTGGAAAGTCCGTCAATGTGAAACATCCAATTTCCAAGCTTGTCATATTGCTGAATATTTCTGAAAGGTTACACATTTCTGAATTATTGATACATATGCACAGTCGGTATATCCATGTCGTGAATAAACGCATATTTACCCGCATTGTCTTGAGTATACATCCGACATGGGGGGAACTGCTCTTGTCTCCACAGACCGCGTCTGTCAGCAGCAGCAGGGAGTCTCCTTGTGGATCCCCTTCCAGAACGCGGCCTCGGCCGTCACGAATCTCTACAAAGGTGCGAGGCGCAGTGTGTGTTCTTGTGCGGCACATGTGACGTGTCTGTGTGTCGTATGTAGCAGTGGAGAGCACATGCGGGGTGCATCTTCTTGAACATCTCACGTGGCCTCGGGCACTTTAGTGGCGAATGTGCGTTGTTACGTCTGTTTAGTTGTTTCGCAGCTGTGCTGGTGTGTATATCGGTCATCTCTATGCTTGTCCCCATCAGGTGTGTCCATAGTCATTCCTGTCACCTTTGTGATTGTGCGTGAGCTGTGCCGCTATTAGCTTCAGTAATAGACGCCATCGAGATCGCTTTGTGCGCTGTTCACTTTGCAGAGCAAAAGAGAAGTTCTGTCGATATTTAGGGGATCCCAAACCTCCTGAGAAGCTACACGTAATTTTGGAGTGTTCCAAGTGCCCGCGTGCCGATGTATATATTGTTGTTTGTATGCATTGCCTGCCTGGATACAAATGCGGAAGGTGACGTATGCAAGATTTATAATGGATCACAATTAGTTTTGCGTAAACATTACTTACAGTTGATGGCGACGCATGGTGCAGTATGGAGTTGGCTGTAGGCTGCAGCTTTGAGGCAGTTTGTTAAACTTCTGATGAAGCTAAGAGGGATGAGAGTGGTATCATTTGTTATTATTAAAGTGGTCAGCAACGTATTTATAGTCACTTTAGAGCGCTTTCACATTGGGAAATGCAGTTTGTGTTTATATCCAGTTTGGTTTACATACGTACAGTCAGATACGGTTTACCCAAGTACAGTTATATCCATGTAATTGTCCTCTTGACATCAAACCTTGATTACTGTGAAATTTGACAAAGCTGATTGTACAACTCGTGGCTTCACAATGCTCGACCTCCTGGTATCGATACACCCGTGCGATATCCGTCTAAGGGTCAGACTTCTTTATTCATCTTATAGTATTATGAGGCTATGTTGACCACACAAGCACCACGTATACCCATATCTTTCAACGCAGCTGTGGGTTGATATCGGTGTGAACAAAAGCCCTGGTTTATGGGGTAGGGCTGAGGTGTTGTGAAAAAGGTGACGTGTCTGATGATGGAAGCATACAGGCAAAGCAGGCTGCCTGCTTTTTAAACCCAAGTCTGTGCGTGCATCTACAAACATCCGGGGTACTTTATGCAATCATTTACTCATAAATCAGGCACAATGTCCCCACATTGTCCTTAAATACACCAACCTATTGGAGTACTTAAGAGTGTAGTGTCATAATCAAGATGTTATGTAAACAACAAACCACGGGCATGATGCTCGTGTGTGAGGTCTTGTCAGCTATCTTCTGCATTGAACTTCGTTCGAAATTTCCACACGTTTAAATGCTTCTGAACGCTTTGACATCTTAATGCGCCTAACACTTGATAGTTATCTTAAGCAATTAAGATAATGGCATTCACATAGTTCTGCAAGACTACATTTCCTGAGAATGCTTTTCTTATGCACCTGGTAACACCGTATGCAATGAAAACTATTTGGCTATTCCACACAGAATATGTGAGAGATTTTTTTTATTATCTCTGCCTCTCATGCGCTTGGGATAACAAAAAAATGAAATATGCTTTGTAGTAAGTACATAGAGTATGATTGATGGACTTGTGCTAGCCATAGGAATGTGGAATTAGCACAACTTACTTGGAAGAGCTAATGCAGGAGATTGGAACTGCTCAGCGCCTGTTTGACCATTAGAAGCACTCATACTTTTTATCACGTTTAGATTTGATGACACGGCACATGGTCCCAGACAGTTGACCTCGCAGTGGTAAAGCTATTTAGCATTATACACTTCTAACTTTTCGTCTGTTAAAATTGTTACAGCCAAGTTAAGTTAACGCTACAAATTATCACAAATGTATGGGTTCCGACAATGTAAAGAGATTGGAAACAGACATGTGGGCAAATGAAAAGTATTTGGAGCACACTTTTCTGTTGCAATGGTGGACATGGACAGCATGCTTTCCACAATTCTCGACGGGCTGGCTGGAAACCTAATGCCAGGAGACATTTCAGAGCATGCTGTTCTACAGGAGCCTGGATATTGACAGTGGGTCCCATCTGCGTGGGATTGTAAAAAAAAACCTCAGGATTCAAGCAGAATGGGACAGTCAAGGCATCATTTGGTGGTCTGTGATTTAGTGAAATGACTGCACAAATCGTACCCCGATTTATTTCTCCACAATTATTTCTTAACACAGTTGACTGCGGACCCAGATGCACCAAACGTTAAGTGGTCAGGAACAAACAGCACTGAAAGTTGTAAGATTAGTGTCAACACATTTCTTGAAAGAGAGCAAAAATATCACACTATATAGCTTATAAAAATAGCTTGTCTATAAACATTTTGTTGCGTTGTGCAGTTGTTCCTGCATAATTCTATGAATTTAAAAAGCTTTTTTCCGGAGTTTATTTATACTTTGTAACAGAATTTACAGGTCGTGTGGTCCATTTTGAATCATTACCTCATTGGTTTCTGTAATATTTACTTAATCAGGATTCTGGCAGATCTTATGACAATTTCCTTAATATTCTGTGCACTCTTGTGATCTTACCCAGTCTCAGTGAATCCATGACATTGAAGCATCTAGAGGTGTTTGCTCACATTCAGTAAACATTTTGGTGTCTTTAAGTATAAAATATTAGAGGACATTACTTTGTAAATGATGCAAATACAAAACTATTTCCATTTTGTGAAGTTATTGTTGTACTTTCCGGATTATCAAGAATTGACTGATCCCAAACTATTGAATATTTTGTAGTTGGAGGACTACGTGCTCGGGGAGAGCCATCTTCCAGAAGGTGTTTGAGTGTGTTGCTTAAAATTTAGATTTTTTTCGCAAGATTCTTGCTACAGAGTACCACTTTTCGAGCAATTGATTTAGAACACCCACTTGAAAGCACATCTTCCCGAAGATAATGCATACTCCAAATTATAAGACATACCCCCAACTTGTTTTAATGCATTGGCTGAGGAGAGAGTTTTGTACAATCCGGATAATACAGAAATAGGAAGTTAAATATGAATGTGACTGCTAGGAGGAGTTTTGCGGGTGGTGATGCACATACCAGAAACGTAGCAGCTGTTCACACAGAGGCACACTGCAGGGCACTTAGGGCTGCACTTATCTGGGCTCCTTAGCTTGAATGACCAAGCGTTCTCTCCTCCACATATCCTTATTTGCTGAGCTATGTTCTGCCAAGCTGCTTATCTATCAGCTGTGAGGAATTGATATAACATTATTTTTTAACAGTATTGTATTATTATGTTGTAATTCATAGTCGTGACGACTGAGCTGGCTCATTGCATAAACCTTCCTTGGCTTCGTAACTAAGTCTCTGGTGATTCAGTAAAAATAATGAATCGTGACAATCCAATTTCATGATTGTATTCAAGATTAAATAATTTTTGGTGTTGCTGTGGACGAATGCACCGTGGTTGCAAAGTTTTCCCAAGACTTTATACAGAGCAAATAAAAGCATTTGCTTGCACACGTGATTTGATGCATGTATTGTGAGCATCAGTAATGGTTTTAATCCGTGAATCAATGCATCGCTTCACGCTACGTACATCATCATGACTAGTTTAAGTTTAAGGAAAATGTTATTGTCCAACTTTTATAGTTAATGGTGCATTGATGAATATCTGTTATGCACGCATCTTATTTCTGACACTAGATTTACATTTGTTTTATTTTGCAAATATTATGCTCTCGCAATTCTGTTTTCTGTTTAAATATGCGACTCGCAAGAACACGGTGCAACATTATCGTGGAGACTGCAATAGGTGTCCAGAATGGTACACAGCGTGGAGGGGAAAAAAAAAGATGTAAATAGAGTGCAGGCATGGCAAAGTAAACATTGAAAAGCGTGTCTGATGTAAGATCATAGAAAATACAACACGGTGCACGCTGCATAAAGCAATGGATGCAGTAGGGATGACAGAGACCAATGCAGCAAGTGGTGGTGGGGCTGCCGCGAGTTAGCTTGTTTCTGCCACTGCTGGTGAAAGGATCTCCACTTGGGGGAGCTCGGGAGAGCTCGGGAGAGGCTCTCTTGGCCCGCCATTCTCAATCGGTGAGTTGCGGCCCATTAGCGAGCCACCAACTAACCCAAGTGGGCCTTCAGGTGCAAAAGGTTTAGAACCGCTGCCTAAGGAAATACTCATGGGCTGTGCAAAAGAGTGCAAAATATTCAGCGTCGCACAGACGTACAGTTACGGTATTTCAAACAAATGGAGCTCAAAATGCTAGAGACGGGACTCTGCTTTCACGGTAGCGGGCACACTGTCTTGGCCTCGATCTACTCCCCACGGGGGGACCGAGACACTGGCGGACTACTGAAGCTGGATGTTTTTGTGTCGATCAGTAGAATGCCTTTTTGCAACCAAAATCAAGATATGCTTGCTAAAAAATTACAAGAATAAAATGTCCTCGGAGTAATTAGTCAAATTGCCACAGACTTATTATTCCCATCTTAATCTTTCTGCTGTCTTTTATATCGTACTGTTTGGAGAGTCTTTGTGTATCCGGCACCTCTGGATCCGCAACCGCGAAGCGTAATGGATGTTGTGGCCTGCGGGTCTATGACTGGCAGCAGAAGGCAGTATCGCAAAGGCAATTGTTTTTTTTATTGTCGTTGATTCTTGGATCCTACATCCATGCTCTCCACCTTACCTGACCAGCATGGATGGGGAAATATGGCCACGCAAGCCCCACATTGTGGAGCTAGTCATCTAGCATTGGATTGACATATGTCCTCTTTAACCGCATTGCAGGTGAAAATTAAATGTCGTAGCAAGCCTTAAATGAAAGATAATTTCATGGGAATAACATTCACAATGTTGTATTTGTGAACACGCTGTCCATTATGTTATGTACACTCTTTTGCCGGTGTGGCGCAACCGCCAGGACTTCTACCATGGGTAAAGGATTTATCTGTTTCATGTCACCCTTTCTGCACTACATACCGTTCAGTAGTATCATTGTCAATGCTGCCCAAGTAGGTCATTCTTCCAAGACAGATTAACAGGTCTGAGGATGCCACATCTGGGCTGCCTGGTGGATGGGGCAGTACAGGTCACCTGGACTAGGTCTCGGCTCCTGACGTCCCCATATTTGTGTTTGGGGTCTGGAAATGTATTACAATGGGGACTGCACCATTTGACACATGCATAAATAGTCCGATTAATATGTATTGAACATTGTGGTTAAAATGATAATATTCAAACTATTCGTAAAAAAAGAGGACGTCACTTTTGTGTTGTACTTGTACTTGACAGCTGACAATCCGTTGTTGTATTGTCAGTTCTGTGGGTTGTCTAAGTATATTTAAATCTGTAGGTCGCTGTGGGTTAGGAGGGCAGTGACGTGAGGGCAGTGTGAGGCAGAGTCGCCAGTCTAGTCAACAATGGATGTGATTCGAGCACGAGTTGGTGAGACTTGTGTTGTGCCCTTAATCCACAGCCCTACAGCTCCACCCCACTCTTAGCCCCCCTCTTAGAATTTCCAGATTCCATTGCAATATTGGAAGTCGCTGCGACCTCACTGTGCTTTACTGATTTGCCCGTGACGGGGTAGCTGCGACGCACTGCGCACAGGCGAGCACAGTGGCTTAAACATAGTGCCATTGTCATTGCCCTCTTGATGTGTTGTTATACGTGTGTCAGTTGGGTATGTAGTGCTGTGCACACGCAAAATATATTTAAACATTACCTCCAAGAGCGGGAGCTGTGTCCGTATACTTGGCGTGAAGTCGAACCCGTTCAATGTGGCCGTTTGTCTCCGCCAAGGGTGAGTCTTGTCTTTGCTCCTATTCGTGATTTTCATGGACAGGATCTCAAGGCGCAGCCGGGTTATGGAGAGTGTCCAGTTTGGGGGCGTGGAGGTGGCATCGCTGCTGTTTGCAGATGATGTTATTCTTCTCGCCTCATCGGATTGTGACCTCCGATGGGCACTCGAGCGTTTCGAGGCTGAGTGTGAAGTGGCTGGGATGAGAGTCAGCACCTCTAAATCTGTGGCCATGGTCCGGGTAATCAGGAACGTGAGGTTTGCCAGTGGATTGCAGCAGCGTCTGCAGTGATGTGGGCACTGTACCGGTCCGTTGTAGTGAAGCGGGAGCTTGGTCCTAGGACAAAGCTCTCGGTTTACAGGTCAATCTATGTCCCTATCCTCACCTATGGTCATGAACTTTGGGTAATGACCGAAAGAACGAGATCGCAGATATCAGCGGCAGAAATGAGGCTTCTCCGCAGGGTTGCTGGGCTCACTCTCCATGACAAGGTGAGGAGCACAGAAATCCGGGAGAACCTCAGAGTAGAATCGCTGCTCCTCCGGATTGAGAGGAGCCAGTTGAGGTGGTTCGGGCATCTGGTAAGGATTGAGGTAAGGCTCCTCCGGGAAGTCTACCAGGCACAGTCCACTTGGTGGAGGCCTCGGGGCCAACCCATGGACACGCTGGAGGGATTATATCCTTCGGCACGCCTGGGAATCCTCCAGGAAAAGCTGGAATCTATTGCTGAGGAAAGGGATGTCTGGTCCACTCTCTTTGGACTGCTGCCACCGCGACCTTCACCAGCACAAGTGGTTTAGAAAATTGATGGATGGATGCGTCTCCCGTGGTGGAAGGCCGGAGTGGGACCCCTTTAGAATCATGGTGTTGTTGGTGAAAGAGTGAGATGCAAGGCGCACTATTATGATTCGCAGGGTTCACTGTTAATGCTTGAGGTGAAAGATATAGCAGCCTTCCCAGGCTCCTTAGGATTGTGTTCATCACCAAATCGTTTCTCGGTTATTGAGGCTTCAGTCTATAGACATGTACAAGGTGACTTCATTCAAAGTGCATATGGTTGAGGTCACCTTGCCCTTTTACTCGGTGTACAAGGGTGAGAATCACATTGAGACTCCTGTTATTGTGGGCTGTGGAGAATTGCCTCTGTTCATTGCTTCGAAAAGCTGCTCTCTCCGGATGCCTCTAACATGTGAGGCAGAACGTCACGATGGGGAGAGAGGGAGCGATCGACGCGTCTATTCTGAAAGAGCAGCTTTTCTGAACATCATCATGCATCGAGCCGTGAACCTACATTTTTACACTTGCCTCTGTGTCGGCTAATATTAAGCATTGTAATAACATTTCATGCAATCAGAAGGGACTTCAGACCTGGCTTTCCATTAAATCTGTTAGCGTGCATGCCAGTTCCTTACAACAGTACAGTACAACTGCATGCTTGTTTATACACGACAGTCTTACCAAGCCGGACTCTAAGAAGGTCCTAACACTTTTTTTTATTCGGGGGCGATTGTAGCTGTAATAGCAACACGACTGCTATACTGGGAAGCCTGTGGCTGATTTGTGCAGTGCACAGCTCCCACGGAGAACAGAAAATGCCTTAGGCCGATATGTCTACTAAATGTAATAGGGCTAGACATCCGATATGTTCATGGCTTCTCACTGGTTAACTGGGCTCAGAGCTGATCGTCATCTAGCAGTCAGCAGAGATGTCGCAGAGGCGGCTGCAGGCTGTCGTACAAGCCGGTATGTGATTGTGCAATGGTTCGTCGATGAGTATTGATTCGTAAGCGCATGACAGTGATTGTAATGTCTGATGGGTGTTAACTGCACGGAGTGCCACAAGAACTTGATAAGACGGTGGTAAAGGTTGTGCCCGAGATAATTACGAGCACGGCAGCGTTCACGTGCAGCAACTGCACTTTCAGTTGAAGTTCGACTGCAAATTGAGAGTATGAAGTCAAGGTTGATAAGAGTTGGGTGGTGAGGAAGTTGGTCAATCATGGATTATGCTCTCCAGAGGGGGTGACTGCCTGTTGAAATCCCCTTTAGCTTGTACTTCAGGTTATCTATAATATGCTCGTTTAGTTGTTGGTAGAAGACAGTGCTCTAGTTTAATTAAATTAAATGCATTGTCTAAGGAGAAGCATTTGGAATAAATTGTCCTTGATGGGCACACGTTAAGGACCATACAATATGATTACAGTTTATCGGTAGAGATTCTTATCTGAGGTTGTTGGAATAAAAATGTGTGTTTAAAATTTTTTTTAGTACTACTCGGTTTATTTAAACTGCTAATTGTGCGGCTTACTCGATATAAACATTACAAGGGACGCAACAATTGAACTTGAATGTACATTCTTTGCAACACATGTTTGTTTAGGCTGAGTGCTGTTAATCACATGTGGTTGATCAAAGTGAACGGTGTAATCCTCTTAATAGTTTGATTGAATACACTTACCATAATATATTTCTTTAGTGCAGTTTGGCTAAGGTGTAGCAGTTTTGAGTTTGTAACAGTAACGTGAGTGACCTAAATCCGACAAACAAAAACCGTTATTGTAATGATGTAGCTTTTCACGGCTCGATGCATGATGATTGCTTCGAAAAGCTGCTCTCGGGACAGCCGCGTCGATCACTCCCTCTCTCCACCTCGTGACATTTTGCCTCGCACGTTAGATGGATCCTCAGGCGCACTGCGCCGAGATGGCAGGTTTTCGTAGCCATCATCAAATACCGTTATTGTTCCTGATTTGCTGTTATGTCGTTGTTGTTGCTGACATGCCGTTCTCTCCACAGTTTTGTGTAGCATTTTGTGGCCCTTGGCTGAAAAGTGTTCTGGAAGTGGAATTATTATTATTAGGCATTCTACACACACCCCCATCAGCTTGAACTGATCAGCGTGGGGAAGTATGGTATTAGAACCCCTATGGTCAATATGGAATGGGGATGCCTTTATTGTATTCTCATGTAATCTTTGTTCATTAGTTTATCAAAGATAGCATGTTGGTTTTCTAGTGTATATGCGTCAGTAGGAATCCTTAGGATCATCTATATGTAATGGAGGAAGTGTTTGTATGGCTGCACTGTGTTCGAATAATTCTTAAGCGGAAATGTTGTTTGCGCAACATCAAGGCTTTTATGTCTTATTTTAGCGTCACTTCCTTGCACTAGTTGATTACGCTTCTGAAGTCGTAGAGAGCCAGCAATATTGCCAAAAGGACATCGGGAAAGAAATCACGTCAAAGCAGGCATGTCAGCAGAAAACGTGTTCATCAATAGACATCAGAAGAACGTGTTTATACCCTTGCAAAAAGATCGCCGGTAGGGGGGAAATCTTGTTTGTGGAGGTTCATTGCTTCAGGCTGTAGCTCGACAATCTCAGCGCTGGTTATTATAGGCTTTACTGACCTGGCAGCACCTTTGTCAGTGTGAAATTTGTGACTTGGATGTGAGTAAAGCGGTTGATGGGCTTATTGCTATGCCCAAGAGTTACTGTTGCATCTTTTTGTCAATTTGAGGACGCTTCACAGGTTTCCATGAAGGTTAGAAAACCCTTGTAAGGATACCTAAACCCTTTCCAAGATTGGCAACAAGAGTTTAAAAGCAATGATTTATCTATAAAAATGATGCTGCCATACCAGAACAATTAGTGCACATTTGTGGATGTGAGCAAATGAGTGTCAAGTGCATGGGGCGAGCGTCATGTTAATATGCATTTGTGCGTGTTAATTATATGCACATGTCTTTATACAGTGGCTAGGCTCACTAAACTTGCTTGCCAGCTTTCCCAAAGGTAAGGTGTTTGTTTTTTCTTGTGGGCCCTACTCACTCAACCAACTTTTTGTGATTGCTCTCTGCAGGATTGTAAACAAGGCTGATTAAACGTATCTCCTGACTTCAGTAATTAACCCCAACTAATTAAAGCTTTGGAGGGTCATTGCGTGGAACATTGCCGCTCACATACAAACATAAAATTGTCTTAAGTCAACACAATTGTAAAGTGATGAATTTTATTGTTACTTGAACAACATTGCGAGTTCATTTCCTATTTTATATATATATTTGGTAGTTTTTTTGTGTGGAGAAATATAACCTACATATTTGCATAAACTGCAGGGTTTTTTTCTTTATATGATTATACTTGAAATGAAGCCGTTCTGAGAGTGGGCTACTTTTCTGTCTGGAGTTTGCGTGTTCTCCTCCTGCATTTTCGCTGGGTACTCCGTTTCCTGACTAAATTGCTCCCAGTGCCCTGTGCACAGCCCTGTCTTGTGCCTTATGCGTGCTGAGTTAGGCTCCGAGCTCGCTACGCCCGTCTACAGAATTAATAATGGCCGTAACTCTTGACGGCAGACGCGTCCTGCATTCGTTTGCGCTCTTGCCGCACAGGGCACAGCCTCATCCCACTTTCCTGGTATTGACGTGGGCTTGCTTTACCGGTCCACACGGCCAGGCCTAAGCTCTCTTAGGTTTTGGGTTTTGAGGCACACAGTGCACATTTTTTTGTTTAACTATTCAAGATTGGCCCCTGAGGCTGGAAAACCACGCCTAAGGTCACGTGCTTAGGGATTGTTGGGTTCGAGCTTCAGAGGAAGGTGCAACCAAAGTAAGTGGGTGCTGTATTTCATTAATTTCCCAATACGACATCAATCCATGGCAGAGCGGTTGTTGCTCAGTGGAAGTCACGATAGCCCACTGCTTGCACCGTTTCTCACCATTTCCCACGTGCCGCAGCGCCAGGCTTAAACTTTGGAGGCGCATGGAGTCGGGTTCTCAGCGTGAGCAGCGCCGTCACTGCAACGAGCTCGCGTACCGTGCTGAGAGCAGACTTCACCGTGCTCATTCATTGCACTCTACTCGCAGCAGACATGTAACCTGTATGAACCATGTAAGCAGGCGGGGGACGCCTGGGGCAGTACAAGTTACACATGTAGGTGCTAAACATGAATTGCTGAATCGATTGAATGAAAATGTATTTTCACCCTCATAATAATAATAATAATTGTATTTCTCGAGCACCTTTTATTTGAGGGTCACAAAGCGCTGCACAGAGCTCCGGAAAGAATGGCACATCAATAACAACGACATAAGAATGGCAAATCAGCAACAATAACGATTTTTGGGGGAAGTTTTGTTACATATGAGCATGGAGAGTGGCATGTCAACATCAGGAGAGTTCAACTGAAAGTCAATTAGTATCGATAAATTACATAACATAACGATAAAAAATAATTCTTCAACAAACAAGAAAGGAATAAATGTTCCCGAGTAGGCAGAAGTCGGCAGAGAGCCATCAATCTGGCATGACAACGTTTAAGCCACATCAACAGTCCTAGCCAGAGGACTTGAAAGCCTTATGGAACAAGTGAGTCTTGAGACGAGATTTGAAGATGCCCAGGGACTCAACTGATGGAATCTCCAATAGAAGGGTGTTCCAGAGTCTGGAGCAGTGCTCGAAAAGGCTGTGTCACACATCGAATGAAGGTGTGATCTGGGCACATCAGCAAGCCCAGATCACACATACACCACGGATGTATGTCGGAGCAGCGCCAGTGAGAGCCGTATAGGTGAGATGGAAGATCTTGAAATCAATCCTCTATTATGTAGGCATCTGCTTGTCTGTGTGGGGTGGTTGTCTTGATTTGGTTACATTTTATCTGATTTTATAACTTGACTCCATCTCTCCCTGTCTTGCCTAATTCAGACCTATTTGTTAATGCGGTTGAGCCTGGGTCACTTAATCTCCACAGTTGTCCAGGAGAGGTGCCTAATTGGGAAGTAGTAAGTTCCAGGTTATGCAATATGGTTGAGATACTGGTGCCCGACTTCAATATTTTGCCTAAAAAAGTCTTGGCAGTCGAGTGAGACATTTGAGTCTCCTCCATGTGCGTATGACATCTTTAGGCCAGTAGACAGCACTTCTGCACATGGCTGGTTAACTGCGATATGAACATTTTAGATGACTTCCAATATCTGCAATGTTGTGTGCCGAAAGTTCAGCTTTAAAGTCTCTTCCAGGTATTGCTTTTGAGGAGGTCTTCTCACCATTCACTGACTCGTAACAATGAGGAGTGGCGATAGATTAAAGAATATAATAGATTAAAGCATATATTTGTTACGTAGTGAATGCAGTGTCTCTAGTTGCTGCAGAGTTTTCCGATCCAATTGAATACACCGTACGCATCTAATTTTACTTGCCGCATGCTTTTATGCACGAATTGTAAGCTTGAGAACTGGTTTAGATTCAATCCGCATCATCACGTAGTCGACAAAGACTGCGTTCGGCTGGATACGGACACCCAGAACGTAGGCGGCAGAGACTGCATGTGGCTGGATACGGATACCAAGACACTGTCGCTGTTGCACCTGTGACAAATGAGACTGCACGTGCACATGACGATAGGAAACACTGGGCTGGAAGGCCCATTACCAGATGGAGCTAATGTTGATTAGTTTTATTATTTGGTGCTAAAAGAGAGCCTCGTCTCACTGAATTACATTTGTAGCTGCACTCTGCTGAACCCCACAGTGTCCATGCTCGGATCTTGCCTGTAACAATAATTATTTGCACTTCTAGGGCGCTTTTCTCCAGAGGGTCACAAAGCACTGCACCATTAAACATGTAGCATTTATTTAACAGTCTACTACCTCCTGAACACTTTCAGTTGAAGCTCCTGATGAGAATTAGTTTGAAGGAAAGATTTCTAGATGATAATTTCATACATTTAATTGCTTAATGTACTTATATGGGTTTTACTTTTACTTCGTGAGGCAGTCGTGTGTGGGTTGATGATTTTGTTGCTCCACTAAGATACCTAATACTGTGGACGCTGCCTTTTGCATTATGCCTCTCTTTGTAAACGTAAACCACTTCACTCATGTCCACACACCACTAATTGATTCTCTCTGCACAGCCTAGTGGCAACAGTGGGTGTAAGCAGCCAACATCCCTTGTTTGTTGGGAACATTCCATGTCTTGTTTTCTAATTATATCGTCTGTGTAAACAGTCTGTGGTTCGCCACCAATGCATGCAAATAAAATATTAAACTCGTTTTGGAATACTGCAGATGTGAACAGCCAACTGTACTGCTTTTTGAAAAGCAACTTATTATTCATTTTCAATGTGCCCTGTTTGTTAAGCCCAAATCATATATTGGGGGTCATCACTACAGGGAACATTGCGTCCGTGTTGCGCAGGCCTTGACAAGACTATTAAGATCTGTTGTAGTTATTCAGGCATGGCTTGGAATTTTGCATTGACTTTTCTAAAACAATCTGTTTTAACAGCAAAAAGGTACTGGGTTTGTTTCCCGACTCGGGTGCCTTTCTGCGTAGAGTTTGCATGTTCTGCTCGTGTCCACGTGGGTTTTTGCTGAGCATTCCGGTTTCCTCCCACCGTCCAAAGACACGCTGCTGCCCAGGTTAATTGGCCTGCTGGGTAAATTGCCCCAAAAGTGTGCCTTGTGATGTTCTGGCGTCATATCGTGGGTATTCCACCGCCTTACACCCTTTGTCGGCTGGGATAGACTTCAGTTTCCCGCGACTCTGTACAGGATTAAGCCGGTATTGATAGTGAATGAATTGAAACAATTCAGTTATGGGAAATACTGACATGGTTGTAAGAAACCAATAACATGTTCACCTGGTCGTTTGCTTGATATTAAAGCCTAGTTTGTACCAGGGCATGCCTGCGTTATTCATTGCAGACATTCTAGATAGTTGTGTTATTGAACTATTGACACTGCAAACTGGTGCAAGCCTAACAGGCCAATAATTCGTTCAGTGGATTGTATCTGGAGGTAGCACTTAGCTCGCCAATTCAATAATGTACTGTTTATGTTAACACATGTTCAAGTGTAACGTTAATTGACAGTAGCCTTAATAGGTTTACAATATGCTTACCAGCTGCCTATCAATGCATAATCTAACAGCTTGTCCCTGTGTGGTTGAATACGTGTTGTGGTCCTTTCAAACATTGGTGCTTGTTCGTATTGCTGCTTTTGTGGTTTCAGTTCCTGTGTTCTGTATCATTTTGCAGGGTCAACCTGTACGTAACATTTTATGAATACGTTTTTGAAATGCCTGTTGACATGAATGTTATGTGAACATAATAATTGGTTTAAATTAACGAATACCGCATTATCTAGTTAAACGCCTCGTAAATAACACTCTTAATTTGCCGCCTTAGTGTTGACCCAAATTAATTGTGTGTAGGTGGTGTCCCTTAAGGTATTTATCGGTGTGGTAAGGTTTTATTTTGAATTCATAATAATGCATTTCATAACGTGTTAAAATGTAGTGCCTGTTTCGGGACGAGATATGGATGCAGAGGTGCAGAGCCAAGCTCAGTGTGCGAGACGGATGAAGAAGGTGTTTAAGTAGTTTTTAAAGTAGTTTTTTTTTGAACGTCGAGGTTGTGGTGGTTTGTCGTAGGTGCAGGTGAAGGCTGTTCCAGTTTGGGTGCGGATATGGAGAGGCACCATTCTGACTATTTCCTTTCGGAGCGTGGGAGGCTGAGTGAGTGTTATTAGGAGCTGCGGAGAGTGTTTGAGCGCTTTGTGGTCAGTTGTTGGAGTGCGTTGGCGAGGTAATGCGGTTGTCCTGAGTGTATACCTCGGTGGTAGAGTGGTGTGGTTTTTTGAGTGATTTGCTGTTGTATTGGTAGCCTGTGTAGAGTGCGCATGCAGTCGGTGCTGAGTAAATATCTGGAAGGGATGTCGAGGACTGCTTGAGCGGGGTTGCGTTGAGGCGGAGTAATTTGTTGCACTTTGGTTTAGTGACTCCGTTTACTATGGCATTGCAGGAGTCAAGTCGAGTGTTGATTACGAAGCAAGGCAACAAGCTAGGGTACGTGCTGTTCTTCTGTACAGAATGGAGCGTATTTGCCGTAGTGAGCAGAGGTGGTGGTTACATGCCCTGAATGGTGTTGATGTGCTTGTCAAAGGAAATGTTGGGGTCGAAGGTGATTCCGAGAAGCTAGCAAAGTGGTGAGGGGTTGACTGCGGTGCCCGCGATATCTTGGTTAGTTGGAAATATGGTGGTGGTGAGGCTGCGAGAAGTTTATAGGTAGACTCGGGTTGATTTGTCAGGGTTATGTAGAAGTGGTTCCCTGAGGGACGCCATGTGTGGTGTGTGATGGTGGGATGGTGGAGTTACCGACTTTGATGTTGGATGTTCTCTTGTGGAGGTAGGAGAGTAGTGCTAATGTGGTGCTGGCGATGCCAAATTCTGAATGTAACCGGTTCGATGAGGATTCTATGGCTGATTGGGTCGAAGCTTGTGGATAGATCGAGACTGAGTCATGCAACTATTGAGCCTATAAGCGTGAGTTGTCATTGATTTTCGGGTAGTGCTGTGTCAGTTGAGTGAACAGAGTGATAGGCAGACTGAAAAGGACAAGTTAGGAGAGAGTAAGATGTGCTGTTGTACTGCCTTTTGGCGAGTGAGCTTCGTAAATGGTGTGGAGCGAGATGTTCGTGCCGCGTTGGCCTGCTGAATGGGGTGTTCCGGTCATCACGAGAGCGCCGGGCGCACGGCGAGCCGAGCGATCGCGTGAAAACCGGCATACGGCCCACGCGCGCGCGCCTCTCCCCTCCGCCGCGCGGCAGACGGCGCCGAGACGCACCGGAGGAGCTACGAGCACGGCGTGCAGATGGGGCTGCAGCGGCGGACGCGCGATGTCCTTGCCTGGGCCAAAAAGCGGCGGCGCACGATCCGGCGCGAGGACCTCATCAGTTTCCTGTGTGGGAAGTCGCCGCCGCCGCCGCCGTCCCGTGGCGGCCGGGCCCCCGCACGCCTCTCGGGCCTCCCCGCCTCCCCTCGCATCGCCCCCACCGAGCCCAACCCCACCGACGACACCGACCTGCAGCCCTTCCGCGAGGCCATCGCCCTGCACGGTGAGTACTCGGCCGCACCCCTGCGGGGGAACCGCTCTAGCCGCACGCGCCACGTTGGGCAACGTGCTAATGGTGAGCACATGTTATCAGGGCTGGCATGGGGCGCACGAATTGGCTGGCGTTACTCATGGCAAGATTTTTCTCCTTACTGGTGATATTTACACACAGCACTAGGTAAACGTTTAAGGCTGAGTTGACCTCGGTGAGGCTCAGAATTGGTTTAAATATTTATCCTCAAATCCAACTCGTGTCACTGAGTTCGTAGTGATGTTTGATAACCACTGCACTGCGTACATTCTCCCGGACAAATATGTCCCCGTATTGTCTTTATGGGTTGCTATTAGCGAGCACCTATGGAGGTCACACACTCGTTTGCAGACACTGATTTCCCTTACTGAACCCAGGACACCGCATGTTGGTTGCATTGCGCTTTTGTTTTTATGTTTCGGTGGTGTTTGTCTGCGTTCATCAAAATGTGCTAGAAACCCTTAAAGTGCAGTTTAGAATAGTTCAGGTATTCATTACAGATATTTGCAGTGAGCAGGAATCGAATGGGTTGCCAGGTTCATATTGCATTGTGCTAACCACTATAATGGCTCCCCATGCGTCTCACCATACACCTCATCAAAGATCCCCCGTATAGTCTAAACAGACTGTAGGATGAAGTGCCATTAGCGAGCACCTATGAAAGTCGACAACGATAGAAAAGCAGGTGGGTTTTCAGCACCACATCCGGGCTCCTTTGTCTGCCCTAGTGGCAATGTTTACACATTGCACGAGGTACTCATATTAGGCTGTGTCGACCTAGTGGAGAGGGCGGCGCGGTGGCCCAGTGGTTAGCGCTGTCGCCTCACAGCAAGAAGGTCCCGGGTTGGAATCTCTCGGCTCGGGTGCCTTTCTGTGTGGAGTTTGCATGCTCTCCCCGTGTCCGCGTGGGTTTTCACCGGGTCCTCCGGTTTCCTCCCACAGTCCAAAAGCATGCTCCTGGATCGGTTGATTGGCTCGCAGACTAAAATTGTCCCGCAATGCCCGGCGATGGACTGGCGTCCCGTCGTCGGGTGTATTCCTGCCTTACGCCCTGTGTTTCCGGGATAGGCTCCGGCTCACCGTGACCCTATATAGGATTAAGCGGTTTCAGATAATGAAATGAGATGAGACCTAGTGGAGGCCCATCACCAGTTAACTGGTGTTTGGCCGTGAGCGGGATTTGAACTCTGGTCGATTGGTTCGTAGCACATTGTGTTACTCGCTGAGCCACCGCTCTCGATATCCCTCACCACACGCGCACATCGAGCGGCGTGTGGCACCGGACGGCGTTACCGCGTACATGCATAGCAACTCTTATGTTGACTCGGAGGACCATCAAATCTGGTCATCGGAGAAGAGTAGACAAAATACTCAGTGGCTGTGTGCAGACAACTGAGGCTGGATATTCGGTGAAGGACTGCATACATTAATGGAAAAAAAATGTCAACAGAAAAATTACAGGTGGCAGAAGAGTTGATTGGCTCGCAGACTAAAATTGTCCCGCAATGCCCGGCGATGGACTGGCGTCCCGTCGTCGGGTATATTCCTGCCTTACGCCCTGTGTTTCCGGGAT
>JAZEWT010000002.1:34797490-34809191 GCA_036362905.1 Mordacia mordax | reverse complement strand
GGTACCCGGTTCGACGTGTGCGTGCGGCCACGTGGCACGGGTTTGTTGCGGCTTACAGCGACAACACTGCGACGAGTATCAGCCAGCCGGCGATCACAAATGAGCAAAGACGTCTTGGTTTTCAATGATTTATTAACTAACGCACATAACATAACGGGATAGCACAGCACATTGACTCCTACCCCTTACGCGCTCAGTGCGCGCCGCTACATGACGACGCTGCCTCCTCCTACCAATTCCCCCCGAGAACTGACTGGCCCATACACTCGTGCTGCTTGTAACTCCGCGGCACCGTGAGCTTCTGAGTCACGCACGGCTCGAAGGCTTGGCAGCACAAAGGCATTTGCCTTGAGATCCCGGGGTTCAGCAGTATACCAGAGGGTTGGTTTTCTGCCTGAGACATAGCGTCATTTCAATGGGACCTTAATCATCCCGTATGCTCGATAGCAGGCTGTTGTAAGTTTCTACTGTCGCATCAGAGGCAGAGTGAGCCGAGGCGGAGAATGATGAACTTGCTGTGGTGAATATGTTTGGAGTTGGAGGGGGGGTCGAAATTGTATTTGGCGCTTGGTGATTGAAATGGGAGGTGGTACTGGAAGATCAAGCCAGACAGCGGCATGATTAGACAGACCAGGATCAGTGTCGGGCTTGTTGGTTACCGATATGCCCCATGAGCAAACTCGACACATATATAGTACCCACATATATATAGGAGCAACAGGCACTGCACACACATACTGCGCCTGAGGATGCCTCTAACGTGTAAGGCGAAACGTCCTGATGTTATTGATATGTCGTTCACTTCACAGCGCGGATTTGTAAAAAAACACACAAAATGAAATAAATTAAACGTTATTGTTGCTGATTTGATATTCTTATCTCGTTGTTAACGTGCCGTTCTCTCCGCAGTTATGTGCAGCGCTTTGTTACCCTTGGGTGAAAAGCGCTCTAGAAATGCAATTATTATTATTATTATTCTTTAAAATTACTACGCATTTGTTTCCTAGAATTGATAGTTAAAAACTTCTTCTCTCTTTCACTAATAACTTTATCCAGAATTTCTTACAGCTTCTCCTCTGAATCCAATAAGAAAACTACATCATCCGCATAACACAGGCAATTCATATTCTATCCATAAATTATCAACCCTGGGAAACCTTCAATTTCTCTGAAGATGTTCTCATTGTACAAGTTAAACAAGTCAAGTGAAAATACAGCCTTGCCTCACACCTTTTTTTATTTGGATGAAATCACTCCGTTCGTTTCCGACCATTACTGCTGCAGTTTGATCCCAGTGTATGGTCTTTAAAATTCTCAAATCTTTACCATCAATATCCAGCTCTTGAATAATTTTCATTATCTCCTCGTGTTCTATATTGTTGAATGTTTTGTTATAGTAAATGAAACACAAATAGAGATTTTTATTCATTTCAACTGGCCTTTCTGAAAGCATTCGGATGATTGAAATGGTATTTCTTGTACCTCCATCTTCAACAAATCACATTGAACTTTTGCGACCTCTGGTTTCATTCTGCTTCAGGCTTTGAGCAACAACACTTTTAATGGGATCTTTGTTACATGGCTCATTAAATTAATGGTTCTATGGAAGTCGCACTCAATTGGCTGTAGGTTTTTTGAGGAGTGCAATAAAGATCGATTTGCTGATATCCCCAGGTATCTCTCCATTGTCATAAATCTCGTTGATAATATCTGTCAATTTTTCTAAATCAAAATCTTCCAAACATTTATTTGTTCTACTACTCTTTCATCTGCTCCTGTAGTGTTGTTGTTTTTCATTCCATTAATAACTGTTCTTACTTTTCACTTAAGAATTTTCAAACCATCCATCCGTTTTTTAATCGATGGCTATTCTTCTCGGGTGTCGTGAAATAAATCTTCAATATATTCTGTCCATCCTTTCAAAACTTGCTCTCTCTCTCTATGACTATGTCACCATTATTGGTTTTTATGTATCCACTAGCAGTCCACCCTCCTTTACCTCTGATGTCTTTGACATTCCTGTACAATGATGCGACATCGCTGTCCTTTTGCTTTTGTCTTTCTGTGCATTGCTCATTAAACCATTTTTATTTTTCTATCTTGTACAATGATCGAATTTTATTATCCAGTATCCGATACATTGTCATATTATGGGTTTAAATCTTTCTTCTGCCTTCCATTAATTCCAGGATCTCCTCCGTCATCCATTTCTGTTTCCTCTGCTGTGCTTTTAATGGTATAACCTCCTTGACTGTTCCAATCAATGCTCCTTTAACCATTTCTCATTTCAACAAATTTCCTTCCCCTTCAAGTTCTTGAAATCGTTCTTTAACTGCAGTTGTGCATTCTGTAATCAGATCGTTTTTCATTCGAACTTTATAATCGAACTTCCTTGTAGTTTTTGGTTGCTCATGTTTTTTTAGCCTTATCTTGATGGTGCAAAATACAGGTACGTGGTCACTTCCACAATCAGCCCCTGGGTACGATTTTGATTGTTGAACTGCATTCCTGAAGATTTTTGTTGGCATGAATATAATCAATTTCATTTCTAAATTTATCTCCAGGGCTTTTTCAAGTGTACCTTCTTCTCAAATGATTTTCAAACCATGTGTTCGTAATAACCTGATCATTTTTAACACACAAATCTATCTATTTATCTTCTCTCTCATTTTTCTCTCCAAGCCCATGAGGTCCAACAATGTTATCCATTCGTTCACTTCTAACTTTGGCATTCAAATCACCCATCACTATCATTACCTCTTGTGGTTTACACTGCTTCTTTGTTTCGTCCAGATCTTCGTCGAAATACTCCATATGTGCTTCTTTACTTTTTGCTGCCGGCACATAAACTTGTATTACTTGTATTACTGAAATATATAATGGTTTCGCATGTATTTTCACACTATTAGATATTGCACAAAACCCATATAGACACTTTGAGATTTCTTCATCTAATATTAAGCCAACACCTCTTTCGTGCCTCTGACCTGAGCACATAATTTTCACACTTCCTAATACAATCGTTCCCTCATTTTTCCAATGCGTTTTACACATACTTAGAATATTGATGTTCAGTCTTTTCATTTCCTGCTTTACATTCTCCAAGTTCCTGATTTGATTTAGAGTTCAAACCTTCCAAGTTGCTATTCTAAGTTGCTATTCTTCTGGGCGCGAACTATTGCAGGTTGTCGGTCCGGAGCTACTTGTTGCACGTGACTATCCTTACAAGGCGGGGTGTCCACACGAATTACAGTGCAGACCTCCTTATTCACACCGCTGTGGCTTTTGGTAGATTTATTTTTGACCATTGCTTTTTTCTTGGCAAAATTCTGCAGTAGTTTGCCACTTCTTTCTGCAAGTTGCAATTCTTCGCTAACTGAAGCAGGTCTCCTCTGCCGTTGTCTCCATAGCACTGAGCATCCGCCAGACCAGGTGATCCACCATCCTGCGCACTCAGTGGCTTCAACCGTAACAGAGAGGCTAATGGGTGCTACGCTTTGCCCAGGGTCAACCCAGAGACCAGAGTAACCAGAGGGTACCTGTATCACTAATACTCTTACAGTTGGGACTCCTTACTGTGGGATGTAGTTTAACGTCATACCCAGGACCAGGGTAATTAAATTAAATATGTTTTATGAGTGATCTCACGTTTCATGGCCAATCTGAACTTTCCTGGATAATTTTTGGAATCATCATATATTGTCGGCGATGGACCGGCGTCCCGTCGTCGGGTGTATTCCTGCCTTACGCCCTGTGTTTCCGGGATAGGCTCCGGCTTCACCGTGACCCTATATAGGATTAAGCGGTTTCAGATAATGAGATGAGAGATGAGATCATATATTGTCTTGAAATCATTTGATTCAGCTTCACACATTCGTGAGATTCACCAATTTTCTGCTATTATGCACATGTGATTTTTTTCTGGATAAAGTCCACGTAGCACATCTCTCGTAAATCAGGTCAACCAACTGAGAAGTAAACTAAGACTTCTCCATAACCTGTATATTTTTAGAACATGTTTATGAAAAAAAGATGCGTATAAATGCTTAGAAAAGAAATCAATTGGTTTCTCCATCAAAATTATATAAATTTACTGCAGTTTTTTCAAAGTCAAGCTTTAGCACTCGCCGATATCCTATTCAGCATGTAGTTCAACATTTCAATCAAAGTACTGGGAGCTTCTCAGGAAAGTTAGTTGCTGAATACATGTCAGAAGAAATGAATTTATTCTTTCGCACTATCTGTCTGTTTTGTGTGCGGTCTGAGCCAACAACAACAACGTCTAACTCACGTTTTACTCCCTCTCGCTAGCAGTGATAATCAAACAAAAGTGACCTTGTACTGATGTAGGTTTTCACTGCTCGATGCACGAGAATTACTTTCCAAACCTGTTCTTTTGTGATATCCGTGTAGAGCGTTCCTCCTCTATCCTTCGAAACGCTTCACCTCCGAAATTGGAGGCACCTTACGGCATTCTGATACTAAACGTACTGAAATTGAGGATGAATGCCTGAAGATGCCCCAACTTAGTTTGCGAAATGTCGCAAACAAGCGAAGGGGAGCCTACGACATGGTGATCTAGAAAGAAACGTTTTGGAAGGTGACCTTATTTAAGAAAATCGTCTGCCTTACCTTTCATTTACTTTTAAAGCAAATAAAATGCAACGTAAATGCCTTTCCCATAGTTTATACAAGTCCATAACTTGGAGAGAGTGATACAATTCCTGACACATCACTGAATTAGCAAAGTGCCATGGGTACATTACGGCGATGGACTGGCGTCCCGTCGTCGGGTGTATTCCTGCCTTACGCCCTGTGTTTCTGGGATAGGCTCCGGCTCACCGTGACCCTATATAAGATTAAGCGGTTTCAGATAATGAGATGGGTACATTAAATAAATTATCTCATTAAATGTTTTACTGCTCCATCGTTGCAGATCCATGAACTACTTTTCCCACACCGTTCACTAACTCGCCAAAGCATCAGGTATCCATGGCCTCCTGAGAAACCATGCTTCTTACTCAGTGCAGTCTGACGCTGCACATATTTACCACCTTTACTATATTAATACCGTGTGTAAATCTCATCTCTCATCTCGTCTCATTCTCAGAAACCGCTTCGTCCTGTACAGGGTCGCGGTGAGCCGGCGCAAGTCAGGGATATATTCACGATGGGACGCCAGTCCATCATCGGGCACTGCGGGCAATTTCGTCTGCAAGCCAATTAACCTTTGCAGCAGCATGTTTTTTGGATTGTGGGAGGAAACCGGAGTGCCCGGCGAAAACCCACGCAGAACATGCAAACTCCACACAGAAAGGCACCTGAGCCGAGATTCGAACCCGAGCCCTTCTTGCTGTGAGGCGGTAGCGCTATCCACTGGGCCACCGTGCTGCCCCGTGTGTAAATATAAGGAGAAAAAATAAACATTTCTTTTTACAAATTTGTAACGCGCAGTTGTTGGCCTATGCAATATCAACAATTGCCACGAGACGTCCCTGTGGAGCTAACGGTGTCTGACTGAGATGAGATGGGACGTTTTGAAACAAAGCCACACTTCCCGAATTCGCCGTTGGTCGCCGTTTTCCTGAAACCTGCGTGATAGTTTATCCATAAATTTGCGAAAAAAATCAGAAACATCTGCATCTCTTCCAAGAGTGACAAATACCCTGTTTAATCTGCATCGGCTGTCCCTGCGCAATGATCATGATGTGTTATGCCTTCATCATATACATGTGTACATAACTCATTTCGAATGGCAAAGTGGCCATAGGATTCTTGGCAATGCGAAACCAATTATTTATGAACTAGGTCTATGTTGCAGTTTTTTGTTTTTACATTTGATATCCAAGTGTAGCCGGCACCAACCTGCACCGTCTCTGTATATCCAACGATACGGCCGCCGATCGCAAGAGAGACTGCAGTCCAGCGCCTAGGCAAGCGAGATGTCAGACACCAGGTGAACGTGAATTCCGCGCACGTGAGTGCACACGTGGCGAGGAGGAGGTGATTCTGATGGCAAAGTTCTGCGTTGTGTGTTTTTGTGAATTCCCCTCGCGCTCCGCACGCACCGCTCCTGGTCCGTCGACACTCATTACTCTTTTTCCACCACAAGGACTTGATTCCACACGTATTTTCTCTCGAAATGATGATATTTATTCACTCTGCAGACACAGCACTTCTATCATGCTTCACTCACACTGAGGAACGCTTCCGCAAGGGTGGACGTGGCTCACTGTATGTGGGGGTGTGTCCATGCTGACACAACAGCATTTTAACATGTTTGACAATGCATATTTACAACTCATTACCATAGCCACCGGTTACACAAGTCAAACACATCACCCGATTGCAGAATTGTAGCTTTCGGGTCATCAAAAAACTCGTGACCTTATCTTTACAATAACGTGCATGCACTTTCCCAATAATTTGTAATTTCTTGGAGATTAATGAGATCACGCAGAGTGATTCCTCCCGTAATCTAAGGGGAGCGTAGCAGAGAGAATGTTTTGCAAATTATGGAACCAGTCGTCTCTATACGCCATTTATTGCGGAATCCATGACATGCTCCCCTTCACATCCTTCTGTGGCTTACTAGAGTCCTGCTGGAATACACCATCACTTAAGAAAAATGAACACTAAACACATTCAATAAATTGTTGAATTGTTACGATTTACCTGTTTAAAATTTAATATATACATAAAAAAAACCTACCTTACATTGCAGGGTGACCCAGATGCCTTGTTATCCCCATTCAATTGTCTCCTATTTTCTTTCTTTCTAAATTCATTTAATAATTAGAAAAGCCCTATTTATTTTTTTCACACAAATTACGTTTACATATGTCATTGTTATATTGCTTTAAAAAATATTACTCATCTATTGGTATACAAACATATTACGAGTTAGAGAATTAAATTGGAGTTCCCAGACATCTTGTCCACTGTGGACATCTTGTTTAATCAAGGCGCTATCCATTGCCGTGAGGAGCAGGTAACGTGGATTGAGATTTTGTAACTGGCTTGAAGAGTTCATTGACGGTGACTTGCAACAGCTTCCTGCCAGTAAACCTGTAATGTTGCGCCATCGTTGTTGCTATGTGGTTTGAATTGTTAGCATTATTAGCCCAAAATTCTCTCCAATATTTATTGTTGAACGGGGGCCTATGACGATCCATTTGCTCGATGCCAGAGTTCACAATCCAACAACGATTTGTACCTTTTCGCAATGTACGCATGTTTAATACCCTTTTCTCATTATTATTTTGCTTATTTCTGAATGAAATGTATAATGTGCAAATAAAACAGCCATAGCATCGCATTTGGAATGCAATGAAGCAGGTCTACCGAATTCGATATGACACATAAATATGCATATTATATTTCCTAGTGCACAAATGCACGTTCATCTAAATTGGCTCAAGCCGCTAGTAAATCACATGACTTTTATGTCACGACCCAAACTCTCAATTACTTATATATTCCTGCTCCTTGTGAAAACAGAATCCATCCTATGCAACATTGAGGTCCTTATGTAACCTGTTCCTATCAACTTTCCTTATGCTTTTGTCCTGTTTTCCTGTTCCTGTTCCTGTAATTTCACACTCTTTTATCTTATCTGTCCCATTTATTTACATTTTCCATACATCGGATTCTTCACTATGCTTCCCTTTAGTCATAGTGTGGCACAGGTAAAGAATGTCCTAATTGCATTCACTGCTATGGGCGGGAATATCATCTGACACATCCTCGTGTTAAGTTTTTCTACAAATTATATGCATGGAGCCATCGGAAATAGTTTCACGTCACTACTTGCTGCCAGAATCCTGGATATGTGCAAGATATGTTAAGGAGGGGGCGGCGCGGTGGCCCAGTGGTTAGCGCTGACGCCTCACAGCAAGAAGGTCCCGGGTTCGAATCTCTCGGCTCAGGTGCCTTTCTGTGTGGAGTTTGCATGTTCTCCCCGTGTCCGCGTGGGTTTTCGCCGGGTACTCCGGTTTCCTCCCACAGTCCAAAAGCATGCTCCTGGATAGGTTGATTGGCTCGCAGACTAAAAAAATAGTCCCGCAATGCCCGGCGATGGACTGGCGTCCTGTCGTCGGGTGTATTCCTGCCTTACGCCCTGTGTTTCCGGGATAGGCTCCGGCTCACTGTGACCCTATATAGGATTAAGCGGTTTCAGATAATGAGATGAGATGTTAAGGAGATGGCTAAGAAATCTGGCGTGAAAGTGGCAATGACAAATTGAAAAGCACCGGGATTTTGATCTATGATTCCTGATGCTTGAATCAGTCATATTTCGAGTAAGGCCCATTGAGCCAAGAAGCTATTTTTAAATGGCGACCTAGCCAAAACTATGCGCCAAGAGATTAAAATACATAATCATAAATATATGTAATAGGTACCTTTTTGGGTATACGTCATTCACATCCAGGTGCCTTTGCCTCAAACATCACATTTCATTTGTTTTCCTTTGAAGACGGTGTCTTGATTAAGATGTTTTTTGTTGTGTTGAGTACTGTACTGTATCGCCGGGTATCACGAGGAAATTTTATTGTTGTCTACTATTATGACATCGAGCGGGTAATCGGCGAACATATTGGTTACTTCGAACGTTTATTGTGTCGCCGGAATCGCACATGTAGAGCTTGCAATCTCACTCGGTGCTTCCTGCTGTAAAAATCATCTCATCTCATCTCATTATCTGAAACCGCTTAATCCTATATCGGGTCACGGTGAGCCGGAGCCTATCCCGGAAACACAGGGCGTAAGGCAGGAATACACCCGACGACAGGACGCCAGTCCATCGCCGGGCATTGCGGGACAATTTTAGTCTGCGAGCCAATCAACCTATCCAGGAGCATGCTTTTTGGACTGTGGGAGGAAACCGGAGTACCCAGCGAAAACCCACGCGGACACGGGGAGAGCATGCAAACTCCACACAGAAAGGCACCCGAGCCGAGAGATTCGAACCCGGGACCTTCTTGCTGTGAGGCGTCAGCGCTAACCACTGGGCCACCGTGCCGCCCCTGTAAAAATCAATATCTATTTATTGAACATGAGGATAATTACTGGCTGTAGCTAACAAAAGTGGTGAGTGATGTCTGAATCGGTTCTGGGTCTACCATTCAACAACTTGCACTGGCCACCGTGCTGAAGTATGGTTAAAAATCCTCCATGTTTGTCTGATAGGTCTTGGGAAGGCCTTTTCCAGCAGTGTATTGCAACTGATGATTAGTTTTATTAATACATCTGAATGACTTTTAAAGAATTGATTTGAAAAAAAAAGTTTTTTTTCACGATAAAAGAAAAAAATTGCTTTGACATTAATCGTCACTGTAAAAGAGCTTAGTGACCATGTGGGTTAATCTGTGTAACTGAATGCATTGTTTACATATTTGCATTTAAATTGGAGGCTGCAAGAGGAATAAAATAATGTCATGATTGCAAAGAGAAATCAGTCGGTCAGTATCAGTACCTGCTTAATCCTGTACAGGGTCGCGGGGGGGCTGGAGCCTATCCTGCTAGACATAGGCGCAAGGCGGGGCAATGCCCAGGATGTGATGCTAGTACATTTCAGGGCACTTTTTTGGGTGGGCAATTTACTCAGCAGGCCAATTAACCTGGACAGCAGCGTGTTTTTTGGATGTTGCGAGGAAATCGACTTACACGGCAAAACTCCACGGGAAGAGAGAGAACATGCAAACTCCACACAGAAAGCAGCACCCGAGGCGGGAACAGAACCAGGGACCTTCTTGCTGTGAGGCAGCAGCGCTACTCACTGCGCAACCACCGCGCTACTCCTGCAAATAAAAAAAACGAAGCACAAGCAATGCAGTATGGAGTAGTTACTTTTACTAAAGTAAGGAATATGATATTTAAAAACAAATGGATTACGTGTGTAATACTAAGATGTAACGAGACAATGACTTATGTAACAAAAAAGGTAGTTACGGTATGAAAAGTATCAATCATTCGGAAATCCTGACCATGCTTCACCACGGGGGTTAATGGTCGTTGGTGATGAGATTATGCAGGTGTTAAGATCTTAACACCCGCATAATCGCCAGATACGGTAAAACCTATTGTAATCTTGTATTTGTATACTGGCAAAAAAGTACCCAAAGCATCAGTAAGATTAAATTATCAGAACTGAGCAGCGAGGGATGGTGATGGCATTCGGAGGTCTTTATCCGGTGGTGGATGGACAATGGCTGAGATGTATTTTAAGCATTAGCCACCAAACACATGCATCTTCTCTATAATTTTACATCCAGACGTCACATCGATTTGAAGCAATAATAATAACAGTGACAAGATTTATAACGCGCCGTGATAATTCCATACCTGGTCACGACTGAGACGCGGACACAGAGACACGAGGAAACCGCCAGACACTGCTTCCTATATCTGAAAATGCACTCATCTCATCTCATTGTCAGAAACCGCTTAGTCCTGTACAGGGTCACGGTGAGCCGGAGCCTATCCCGGCAGACACAGGGCGCAAGGCAGGGATATACCCACGATGGGACGCCAGTCCATCACCGGGCACAGCGAGCAATTTAGTTTGCAAGCCAATTAACCTATGCAGCAGCATGTTTTTTGGACTGTGGGGGGGAAACCGGAGTACGTGGCAAAAACCCACGCGGACACGGGGAGAGAACACGCAAACTCCACACAGGAAGGCACCCGAACCGAGATTCGAAAACGGGACCTTCTTGCTGTCAGGCGCCAGTGCTTCTCACTGGGCCACCGTGCCGCCCTATATTTAAATTTTATCAGACAATCATTAATGAGTGTTTTTTTTTGCTGTGTGAGGAATCCAGATAGAACTAGGAGGAATCCCACGCAGAAAAGGGTGAGAACACACAAACTCCACACAGAAAGGTGCCCGAGGTGGAAATCGTTCCGCTTCGGGCAGGATTTTCTCTTTCTGTGAGACGCAGGTGTCACGACTACGCCACCCGATCACCCATCTCGGATATCTCAAAAGCAGCAACATAGGTCATGCAGGATATCAAGGAAGAGTAGTGGAAGTGATTCAGTGACCATGCAGAAATCACCTCACATGGTCGGTCCATCCTTGGCCAGATGAACCCAGGGGCTTTTGTGGTTGCAGCCCAGGACCTCAGACTGTAAGGAGCTTTTAAAAATACATAAAGCTCTGTAATGATTGAAATGCAATGCTATAGCACTATGTTAAATCCTATAGGTAATTGGATTATAAAAGTCATCTATATATAGCGGAGCTAGTATTTATATGTATATATGTATGTCTGCACTGATTGTGTCGGCTTCGAATGCATCAAACTTGCACATTTTAATTGAACAAGACTAAGGCTACTATGTCCACTTTCAGATTAACTTCCCACGTACTGGTGAATCTGCTGGAACTTTATAGTGCTCAGCTTTAAAAAAATCCCACTTTTTGCACTCTGAACGTTTTAAGCACTCTTTCTACTTCATCTTGACATCAGAGAACGTGTTGCGTGATTTGAACAAGATGGCCTATAGGGTGGGTACTACTCTGCTAGTATAATTTTTGTATGTTATTACAGGTTTGTGTCGTGATTAAAATAGTTTTGTTCAATTTAACTCCACAATTTGTAAATCACTTGGCATCATTAAAGTAGCTTATGTTAGTGTTGCCCCTCCTTGAACCGCCACCTTACAGTGGTGGAGGGGTTTGTGTGCCCGAATGATC
>JAZEWT010000002.1:34758708-34773267 GCA_036362905.1 Mordacia mordax | reverse complement strand
AGGATTAAGCGGATAATAATAATTGCACTTCTAAAGCCCCTTTCACCCGAGGGTCACAAAGCGCCGTACAGGACTGTGGAGAGAACGGCATGTCAGTAACAACAACTACATAAGAACAGCAAAACAGCAACAATAGCGTTTTTGTAGGACAATCAGTTTGAAGGACAATGCATATGTTATCAAAGCTTCCTGTTTGCATATTTTGCCACAAGTATGTGTGGCTTTTGCAAACTAGACACTTTGTGAAATGTGGCTGTTATGGTGTTTTAATTTCTTAACACCTGTATAATTGCCAGAAATGGTAAAAACCTGTTTTACTTATTACATATGTACACTGGCAAAAAGTACCCATAGCTTAATAGCGTTTTTGTTTGTTTTTTGTGACAAATCTAAGCTGTGGAGAGAACGGCATGTCAACAACAATAACATCAGAACAGTTCAACTGAAAGTCAAATAATGGCTATAATTAAGAGAGAACATAAAATGAACAAAAAGTTCCTGAGCAGGCGCAGGTCGGCAGCGAGACATCACCCTAGCACGACGAGAGTGAGCCGCATTAACAGTCCGAGCCAGAGGACTTGAAAGCCAAATGGAACAATTGAGTCTTGAGACGAGATTTGAAGATGCCCAGGGACTCAGCTGACCGAATCTCCAATGGAAGGGCATTCCAGAGACTGGAAGCAGCGCGCGAGAAGGCTCTGTCACCCATCGAATTGGAGGTGCGATCAAGGCACATGCCGCAAGCCTGTATTGGATGATCTAAGTTGTTGTGTTGAGGAGGGTGCCTGAAGTAGATTACGGATGTATGTCAGATCAGCGCTAGTGAGAGCCTTGTAAGTGAGAAAGAGGATCTTGAATTCAATCCAATATTTAACAAATAACCAGTGGAGAGACATCAGTACTGGGGATATGTGATCGTGGATCGGTGTACAAGTGAGGACTCGAGCAGCCGCATTCTGCACACGTTGGAGACGATTGATCAGGCAGGGGTGCCAGGGAGCAGTGCATTGCAGTAATCGATTCGTGAAGAGATCTCATTATCTGAAACCGGTCACGGTGAGCCGGAGCCTATCCCGGAAACACAGGGCGTAAGACAGGAATACACCCGACGACGGGACGCCAGTCCATCGCCGGGCATTGCGGGACAATTTTAGTCTGCGAGCCAATCAACCTATCCAGGAGCATGCTTTTGAACTGTGGGAGGAAACCGGAATGCCCGGCGAAAACCCACGCGGACACGGGGAGAGCATGCAAACTCCACACAGAAAGGCACCCGAGCCGAGAGATTCGAACGCGGGACCTTCTTGCTGTGAGGCGTCAGCGCTAACCACTGGGTCACCGCGCCGCTCGTGAAGAGATGAATATGTGTATTAGCTTCTCAGCATCAAAGGGTGACAGGCTGTTGCACAGTCTGGCTTTTTTTCTGAGATGGAAATAGGCTACCTTGTGTGTGTGTGTCGAAGCTGATTGAGGAATCAAGAGGCACACCTAGACTCCAGACTGTCTTAGTGGTACACAGCATCAATTGGATAGGTTCAGCCTTGGATAACTGGTGTGAGGTTCCCACAAGCAAATCTTCTGTTGTGTCGCCATTTATGTTTAGGAAATTCGAATTGAGCCAGGCCTTTACAGTTGACAGTGAGCAGGACATGCAAAGACCAGGCGCATTAATGGATGGCTCTGCGTGGATCTGGTTTTGTATGTCATCAGCAGAGCAGTTTCAGTACTATGGCCGAATCTTAACCCAGATTGGAAAGGATCGAGGATGTCATTGTTTTGAATGTGTTTCGAGAATTGCGCCGCTACTGCACGTTCAAGGACCTTAGAGAGGAATAATGGATTTGAGATGGGGCGATAATTATCAGGGATGTTGCAATCTAGGCCAGGTTTTTTAAGGAAAGAGGTAACTGTGGCACATTTGAATAGTGGGGGAACGATGCCTGAGCGAAGTGACTTATTAAAGGGATTAGTGATGAAAGTGGTAAGGGATTTCAAATTTGCCCACATGATTTTAGATAGACAGGGGTCCAGGGAGCAATTTTAGGTTGAGATCTGGTAACTAATAAAGAGATGTCGGATTCTGTTAACTCGAAAAATTCCAGGAGTTTTGAGATCAAGATAAGTGGAGGAATTTTTATAGAGGTATTGGTTGATGGTTTAGGATGGGTAGAGATACGGTGATCTTCAGTTTTTTTCTGAGATAAACTGAATCAACTGATCCGCCTGATCTTTATTCATGAGGAGAGGTGAGTGACTGGTTGGATGAAAGAGCCGATTAATGGTCGAGAAAATAATCTTGGGCTTGTCGCAGGTATCAGCCAGAATGCTGGAAAAATGGTTGGTACAGGCACAGTCAAGTGCCTTCCTGTAGTGGTTGAGCTGTTCCATAAAGATTTGAGCATGAAGAGTTAGGCCATAATTTTTCCAAGTCTGTTCAGCCCTGCATGCATTTGCCTTGAGATCCCGGAGTTCAGCTGTATATCATGGGGTTTTGCGCCTGAGACGCAGTGTAATTTTAATGGGGCCAAATCACCCAGTATTCTTGATAGCAAGCTCTTGTAAGTTCCTACTCTCACATCAGAGGTGGAGTGAGCTGAGGCAGAGAGTGATGAACTGTTGATTGCTGCAGTGAATATTTCTGGAGTGAGGGCGTCAAGGTTTAGAAATTGGATATGGCTCTTGGTGATGGAAATGGGAGGCGATCAAACCACACAGCGGAGTGATCAGACAAACCAGCATCAGTGACGGACAGATTGGTTACCGCTATGCCCCATGAGCAAAGCAAATCGAGAGTATGGCTGCATCTGTGAGTGGCAGATGTCACGTGTTGAGTGAAGCCAAGTGAGGTCAGAGTGCAAGATGGCTCTTGAAAGAGTCAACGTGGATGTTGAAATCGCCCAGAATCAGGATCCTTTCAGAACTGGAGCACAACTTAGAAAGCAGCTCAGACAGTTCGTTAACAACATAATTTGAGGCTTCAGTGGGCAGTAGAGCAGCACAAACTTTACAGGGTGACCCAACCTCCAATCCAGAGACATCTGCTCGAATGAATGGAAAGTCGGCGACAAAATCAGTCGGATGTTGGCAGTAACATGGCAAAGAACTGCAAGGCCGCTACCATGGCCATGAGAACGAGCCTTGTGATGGAGTGCCATGTCTTGTGGTAGAGCCTGATTCAACGTGAGAAAATCATCTTGATGGTACCAGGTACCTCTGTTAGGCACAGCAGGTCTAGTCTGTTGTCCGACATCACATTAGCAATGAGTAGGGCGTTTTCGGTGTTCAGAGAGCACACATGGAGCAAGACACAGTGGGTTTTAGTTGCAGACAATGTGCTTGCTGGAGGGGCATCAACCAGCTGTATTATCCATAAACAATGCCGAACTGCAAAAGGTCTGATTTGTTGCTTCCTCTGCAGCTGATATGTTGGACTTAATACAAGCATGGGGGTAGGGAACTCACTGATAGGCAGGCTAATGGGCTTTTTGTTGCCAGCACCCCGATGGATGTAACGAGGGTGGCAATGTATCATCAGCTCATGGTAAATGGCCAGAAGGTTGGCCGTACAGCGAACTGATGGAGGACACAAAGCTTTGGAGAGCCGCAGTGTATAGGTGATCATGGTGAATAGGGGCCAGAGCCCACAGTGGGAGACATGGGTCGCAAGGCAGGGCCACACCCAGGATGTGATGCAAGCAAATCACGAGCCACCTCCCTGGAGGCAATTTACTCAGCAGCTCAATCAACCTAGAGAGCTGCACATCCCTGGACGGTGGGAGGAAACCAAAGAACCCAGTGAAAGACCAACGCAATTCCACACTGAAAGGCGCCCGAGCTGAGAACCGAACTCGGGCGAATCTGGCTGTGGAGCAGTGGCGAAATTAGGTCATGCAGGAGCAGGGTAGTGAGTGGTAGTGATGTGGTGAGTGAGTGGATGGTTGAGTGGTGATGAGGAGAAGATTTGTGAAGAGAATGGTGATAGTTATACAATAAGGAGGAACAAGTGAGGATGTTTAACGAGGACAAAATGGTAAACAAGAGATGCTGGTGTAAAGGGACCGCTACAAACCACTACCGCGAAACATAATGGTGTGCTCTCGCAGTAAAAAAAAACGTCAAAACATTTACATTAGATGAATAACATGTAACATTACTTATATGGTAACATTTCCCAATCTCCCTTCAATTACTTCCATTGGTTTACATTCTGCAAACTTCTTTACACTATTTGTATTTCATGTATGCATGAAAGGAAAATATGGACGAAAACTGACAACTTGACTTTGAGAGACAAGATCCAAAGACCAGTCGACCTGAAATGTTTGTTGTTTTTTTCAGACACAACCACACAAATTTGTCTGAAGATGAAAAGAAAAAAAATATGTAAAGCAATCCTGACAGCTAAATTACACAAGGGAATAACAATGAGGTTGGATTTATAAAGTTATTAACAGAGCCCATAAGGGAATGCCGCGTATAAGCCCCTGATGTCACTGCATGTCCGAAAGAAAAATCACATTTAATGATGACTTTAATATTCAGCCATGAGTGGCGAGCCTGAGACCATCAACTCATTACGGTGGTTATGAGAAGCTGGTTTAATCTATGGTGACAGCAAGCATTCCCATCAATACTCCTTATGGTGCCTCCTCAGCGTTCTCCCTCCGGTGCCACCTGGCCAGCTCCATCATTTACAAACTGAAGCCCTTTTGGTTCGCAACATAGCATTTCACATTTATGGAATAGCATTACATGAAATGAATTAAAGAATCACTGCACAAGATAATTGCGCGCTAGCTAGCGACAGCAGCAGCCAATGATGTTGCCATTTGGCTTCGTCATGTCCATCCTGTTGATGAAATTTGCGTGTTTAAATACTCGGTATGCATATGTAAATGCATTGATAAACAACTCCCTTCTGCTTCTGTACGCCGAAGGGAGATGGATGGTCAGTGATGATGATGAACGATGGCCGATGCAAGACTGATGGTGATGGACAGTTTTGGATCATGGATGATTGATGATTGCTAAGCTTTAGTTTATAAACATGTTCAGGTCTTATGACCAAATCTAATTAGGGCCTCGATCGGCACATATTATATTTGCTCCAAATGAAGGCCAATAAGTATATTTAGTTATAACATACCTGTGTTTGGGGGCGGGGTGGTACAGCGGTACAATCTGCGTTTTCCATCTGCGTCTCACAGAAATAAAGGCCTGCCCGAGGTGATTCGATTAACTGCCTTGGGTGCCTCTGTGTGTGACGTTTGTGTGTTATTCCCCTGTTTCGCGTGGTTTTTCTACGGGGCTCTCCAGTTTCGTCCAAAATAAACTGAAGAAAAATACACTCATTAATTAAGTCGCCAATAACATCGTAATTAATAAGACGCAGTGTCTGGAAAATGTTGGCGCCGGCTGGTTTACATGGCAGCCTTCCCCCCCCCCCCGCATATCTGCAGTTTCCTTGCGTCTATGAATCATTCTATCTTCGAATGCTTTATACGTTGAATTAATGTCTCATCTCATTATCTGAAACCGCTTAATCCTATATAGGGTCACGGTGAAGCCGGAGCCTATCCCGGAAACATAGGGCGTAAGGCAGGAATACACCCGACGACGGGACGCCGGTCCATCGCCGGGCATTGCGGGACAATTTTAGTCTGCGAGCCAATCAACCTATCCAGGAGCATGCTTAATGTGCGTTATAAATTGTGTTTGCTGATATTTAGCACACACTCACGAGAATATTATCAAGGATATTAAAACCTCATTTTGACATATTTGTCATAGTGATAATGTGCATGCTAACATGTTTAATATTTCCTGCCTTGTGGCATGAAACATTGGTGGAGCAAAGATTGTAGTCAGTTGTCCGTGTGAGAAAAAATAATGGAACCATTCGGGTGACGTGAAAGCAGACAAACTCCACAAATTGATTTTGAAGGTTAGATTGTCAAGGAATTTTTGTCTATTTTCTTATATTGTTTGATATGCGCGGCATATATTCAGCCATAGGTCACAGCTAAACATTCCTGGACCTATATATGCATGCCTCAACCTTTCTTGGGATCTTAATCTTAATCTCATTTGCTCATGTCTCACCCAAAGCTACATAACCAGACAGACCTCAAGCACTCTCTTTTTTTTACCTCAGAGCATTACAGGTCACCGTCTAATGTCCAAATGTCAGATTTATTATACAGGCTGAAAAAATATCTAACTTGACAAGCAAAATCATGCCATCTCTAATGTTAGAGTGAAGGTTAACAGCTATGCAAGTAGGGTGAGTGATTTAATTTATTACTGACGTTTCTCTTATACATTCCAGAGATGTAGTAAGAGAGTACACTATGTAAACAATTATATACCTAAAATATAAGTAGTTAGCAATCACAGGTATTAATTTTTCCATTTTGCTTGATTCAAAAAAAGCCCCGGGTTCGAATCTCGGCTCGGGTGCCTTTCTGTGTGGAGTTTGTATGTTCTCCCCGTGTCCACGTGGGTTTTCGCTGGGCACTCCAGTTTCCTCCCACAGTCCAAAAAGCATGCTGCTGCATAGGTTAAATGGCTTGTAAACAAAATTGCCCGCAGTGCCCGGTGATGGACTGGCGTCCCATCGTGGGTATATCCCTGCCTTGCGCCCTGCATCTGCCGGGATAGGCTCCGGTTCACCGCGACCCTGTACAGGTGTAAGCGGTTTCTGACAATGAGATGAGATGAGATTTTGCTTGAGTCATTTCAATGCACACATACATTTCAACGCACACATCAAACACACTTTAAATCTGTGTGTATATCTATACATTTCAATACTGAATGTAACAAAAATGAAGCGATATCGGACTCGACAACGGTCCAATACGCGTAACATAGAGCATCTTTCATTTAGGGTTTAACCACAGACTACACGATATAAAACAGTGCATAATGTCTGCCTTGCAGTTAGAAAGAAACACCTTCCTGGATACACAGTCATTGAAAGCAATGTCCTAACGAATCTTCTCAGCTTCGTCTTAAATATACGAAGGACCCGAATGTTAATTGGCCAAAAATATATTTTAGATAAATTTATCAGCACTGTATTGTCAGCGTAGGCAGAAGAGGACCACTCCACCTAAACAACACAATTAAAGCCTGCATTGCCCACCGCGGAGCTCTGAACTCCTACGACCCCCGAGGCGTGTGACCTTTGTTGCAGCGTTGTGCGTAATCAGTGTCAGCACAAGGCACAATCTTACTCGCATGACTAGCTTAACATTTCTCCAACTAAGAGACAGGAGTGTGACGTGTCGGATGCGTACGTAAGATTAAATATTGCTCGTAAAATAACTATCCTGTGTATCTGTCGCATGTGCATTTCATCAGGGAGTCCTGCATATATTTCAATTGCGTGTTGACCCGTAACGCTCTCGATCAGGACGTCATTATGGTCAAAGCAGTTGATCATATCACATTGCGAACCCTTTGCCAAATACTGCAGCTTCTACTCCACAGCAGACAGACGACCGCCAAAATCTGCTCTGTCTCCCATCATCTGGTCACTGGTCTTCCTCCTTGGTTTCCAGACTCGTGGAAAGAGTTCGGATGAACAATAGCGGCAACGCGTAATGAGTTTGTGTATGGTATTGTGTTTTGCTTTAGTACTGATAAAATAAAGCGCAATACAATTTATCACGTGTGCGAATTCCAACGCCTGGTCATGGAAGAGACACGGATATGGAGGCGTAGCGAGGGAACTGGAGAGAGGGAGGGAGGCAGCCCGCTTCTTATGTATTATGATGATGTTATCGGTCAATAATTAATGAGTTTTGTTGTTGTTGTTAAAACCAGATAATCTGGAGGAGACCCATGCAGAGCAGACGGGAACCCATAAACTTCACACACAAAGGCGCCCGAGGTGGAAATAGAACTGCCTCGGGCAGATCTTTCTTTTCTTGAGGTGCAGATGTTACCATTATGTCACCCTGCCTTAAAATTGAACCCTATAATTTCAACAGAATGCTCATGCCAAAACGATTTTGGTAACCCAGAAGAATTAATTTAAAGAGCCTGACTGCTGCTGAGATAAAAAAATGTCGAAACCAGTCCGGAATTGTATTGCTTATATATATGTGGCTAAACTGGTCCGAGGAATTAACCTCCGACACCAGGGGTGCACAAAGTATTTTTCATTAGAGCCAGTTGTAGATAAAATATCCAGACAAAGGGCCACAAACTGGTCACGACCCCTACTCTCTCTCCAGATCTCCCTTTCCCTTCCAAGCACACAGAACGTTTACAGTCGGTTATCGCGGTATAGACCTATGTTAAAAGACGAGAGAATTTAAAATGGGCCAAAAATCTATTGAATTATTTTATATGAAGTTTAATAGATTTTCCATTATTCTTTACGGCCCAGTGGACTTGGCCCACGGGCCATCTGTTGTGCAGACTTGCCTTCCACAACCCACACTGTCCAGCATGATGACATCTACGCCACTGACCGACACGCCGAGGAGACCAGATTAGCAAAATCCTGTAAATTATTATTTTATAGATTTTACAAGCGTGCGACGTCATATGAACACTGATTGTTGTCAGGTTATAAATTCCGACTGCTCGTCAAAGGGTCCCCTCATTTTTTTGTTTTATATAAAAGGTAATAGTGTCTTATGCACACGACATATGAATACACATTTATAACCTGATGCTCTATTATCTCCAAAAAACCCCGGTCTGTTTTTATTTTTTGAAATTAGCTTCTGTCGTTTCCCAACTATGTGTGAAAAATATGTGAATATTTTTTCTGGAAGATGATATTTTTTTGTCTGGCTCTTTTTAATTAATTCCAAAGCAGTTGAGATTGATATAAAAATCATCTACAGGGAATTTTTTTTACAGCAGTACACACATTCGTAATGCACGAAGGTGTCCTTTATGACATTCTTTTAGGGTGCATTATGACATGTTAATTTACATGGAGAGTACTTATGGGCTCCAATGTAATGTTACTTCGATTTAACACATTTTATTAACTATGGTTTAAGGACAAGTTTCCCACCACGTGGGGTGACAGAGATATGCGACTCGAATCAACTGACGTCCATTCATTTGTGTTTCGTCATATATATTCTAAAAGCTCCTTGTTTAAATGTTGCTTTTGGATGCTTTACTTCCTTAGTCGAGTCTCAAAAGTGATGGTGGGCAATACAAGCATATACACAGATAATATTGAATCACAAGTTATCACATGTCTATAGCATCTTTCACCCAGAGGTCCCAATATATTATTTTATCAGCCAATTAATTAAGGTGTGTTTTATTTTGGGAGGAAACTGGTGAACCCCAATAAACCCACGGAGAACAGAAAGAACACACAAACTCCACATAAAAAGATGCCCAAGGCAGAAATTTCGCTACCCACTTTGGACAGGACCTTCTTTCTTTGCAGTGCAATTGTAACACTGCACCACTTTGATGCATTGTAACACTGCACCACCTTGCCGCATTGTGACCATTGCAATGATTGTTTTGCTAAATTACACAATTTGTGCCTAGACAAAAACATTTGTTTACACTTGTACAGTGATCAGTGCAGTAGCATGTCTAATGACAGGTATTTCTTAATCAAGTGCAGGTACACGTGCCTTACGGAACACCACCTTCCATGAAATGCAGTTTTAAGCCTTTACAGATATAGCCCAGATTAACAATAATACTTCTGCCAGGTATATTAGCTTAAATTAAGCTTTTGTAATTATATAAAATTACAAGACGTACAATTATTCCCTCTGTGAGCACTGCAACAAGGGAATTTTGTAATATTGATTGTAATTCTGGCACAAGAACAATAAGCTATGCATAGTTATTTTCGAGGGATGTTTCACTGGACAACAGCTATTCCTTGGCTTTGGGTTGAAATTAAACACATTGGTCCTGAGCTGTCAATATAAATCCTAGTGTAGAGTATTATTTTGTGGAAATAGTCATATTTCTAGGCGTTCAGCTCATCATTTCTCTTTGCGGTCTGTTTCAGTTGTCTTTCTATTTTTGTATATACTATAAAGACACAGGCCCCGAATTGCGTGTTCATGCTATTTCTCTCGGCCAACGAGGCTTTGTTAGAGAGAGTTTGCACAGAAGGTATATTGGCCTAGTCTCATGATGCCCAGATATCTTAGACGAGGACCTACCCGACGCTCTGCCAATCCACTATATTGTGCCCCGTAATATGACTGTGCAGACAGAATTGGGAGAAATTGGCAAAATATGCTAAATGCTTCAATCATCACACCAGGAGAATATATCGAACTGACTACCTCCAGATTACCAGTCTGCTATTTACGCTGATAAAACAAGGCCCGTTATACGGTATCTGCTACCTTATAAGTGCGTGAATAAATCTCATCTCATCTCATTATCTGAAACCGCTTAATCCTATATAGGGCCACGGTGAAGCCGGAGCCCATCCCGGAAACACAGGGCGCAAGGCAGGAATACACCCGACGACGGGACGCCGGTCCATCGCCGGGCACTGCGGGACAATTTTAGTCTGCGAGCCAATCAACCTATCCAGGAGCATGCTTTTGGACTGTGGGAGGAAACCGGAGTACCCGGCGAAAACCCACGCGGACACGGGGAGAGCATGCAAACTCCACACAGAAAGGCACCGGAGCCGAGAGACTCGAACCCGGGACCTTCTTGCTGTGAGGCGTCAGCGCTAACCACTGCGCCACTGCGCCACCGCGCCGCCCCGTGAATAAATACATTTAACCTAAATTATAATTTCAAGTTTGTTATGTACGAGTACTCATTTTCCTAATCCGGTTAAGCAAAGTAAACGGCCTTGGGCAGGGCATGTCGTGAAAAAGGATAATGGCTAGTGGACAAAGCTGGTGACAGTGACAGCCAAAGGACCATGCATCCAAGAGGACAACTGTGAGATGGAGTGATGAGATCCGCTCATGTGCAGGCGTGAGATGGATGGCAGCATTTCTAGCCGTGAGAGATAGGGGCAGCATGGGAATGGTCTTCATCCAGCAGTAAAGAGACAATGGCTGATGGTGGTGATATGTTGATGGTACAATCTGTCAATGTAGTCAAATTTAGTAATTTTCTAGAGAAATGTAACACAAACAATGCAATGTTAACAGTAATGTGTCTTCAACACCGATAACACTAGTGTTTGGTATACATACACATGCTGGAAAAAGCAAACAATGCGTCCAATTTATCTTTTAAGGCTTAACAAAATTTCAGGTATATTTTTTCTGGATGCCTAATTTAATTACTTGTGTTTGCGGTGGCATCTCTATCTATCATCCAAGCTAGCCAGCTTTAAAATATCGTCCGGCAGGATTGAGATTAATAGGGGTGTCTTGATAGATTATGCTCCAGTGTACTACCCCTCCTAATCTTTTCCTTATTTTAACATTCTTTTTTTAAAACATGTATCACAGTTTTTTTCCCTCCCAGTCCGATACAACTGGACCAGTTGATTGAAAGATTGGTATCTTGGGGATTTCCTCAACGGTTATTTTAGATTAATATTTTTCCCCCCACAAATAATTTTCAGTTATAGCATAAGCAAATTGAATTAATTGCTTTTCAGTTCAAAGCCCATAGTACTGAATAAGCATTCTGAGACTTTGCTTTAATGATCTAGAGCAGACTAATGCAAATCAGATACATCTGCTAAGATTTGTCTCGGCAAAGTGACATGTCTACACTCCAGTCTGACGAGGCAGTGCTTCACTGACTGTCAACACTGACACGTGCAGGTAACACTATCGCGCAACAAGGTGAACAATTGATGCTAGGACAGAAAGTAGGCTGTTCTCAAGTTGGACCCTGCTGAATAAGTCTAGAGGTAAAAGTAGTTTGGCAACTGTGCATTCATGTCACTGCCAGTGGAAGAGCCTCGATGAGACAGAGCATTAGAGAGTTCCCCGCAAAGATATTTTGGTACCCTACCATGCTACCACATTCTGTTCAGCTAACTATGGAACACCCATTTATATTGCTGGGTGGACAGAGGTGGAGGGCGGGTTTAAGACAACTGGCCTTTTCGGTGGCATTCAGCCGTCTGACCAGATCAGTGCTGACCGAGTGTGAAATGCACAGCGGCCAAACGTTGTAAATGTTTAAAGAAGAGGATTTGAACAATCCGGAGTTCCTTTTCCACATTTTAAAACCTAGCCGTACAAAAAAAAAATCCAGGAAATTTTTGTAGGTTCACGCTCTCCACCACTGCTAGATGACAACGATGATGATGACGATGCGACCGGCTCTGTGCCCAGAGAACAGCCTGCAGCTGATTGGCGAGATCCTCTACCGAGTTGTCAGGTGACAAGACCAGCCAATAGCAACACTTAAAAACTCTAGATTAATACCCCGAATGCCGTGCCGTATCTATAATATATGTGGCAGGTGGAAAGGCAATCCATATTATGTCTACACTATAGATTTCCCTTCTGCCTGCCACGTCATGAGATCGAAGCAGCGACCTCTGGATTATCAGTCCATCATCATGAGGACAGATAGGTCTTACACTGAGTGCTCATGTAGCAATGTATGTGCGTGCTTATAATCTAAGTGCGGCCGTTTAAACACTGAAATGTTAAACATCCCCCTGGTTCTCTCATCGTGGAGTGACTTTTCTATAAAAATAATTGCACTTCCAGAGTGCTTTTCACCCAGCGGTTACAAAGCGCTGCACAGAGCTATGGCGAGAATGGCATGTCAGCAAAAACAACGACACAAGAGCAGCAAATCAGCAACAATAATGTGTTTTGGGTTTTCGTTACAAATTTGAGCTGTGGAGAGAACGGCATGTCAACAACAACATCAGGACAGTTCAACTGAAAGTCAAATTATGGCAATAAATGAAAGAAGGACATAAAATAAGTGATAAAAAAAAACTTCAACAAACAAGGATGGAATAAATGTTCCCGAGTAGGCGTAGGTCGGCAGCGAGCCATCATCCTGGCACGACAACATTAAGCCGCATCAACAGCCCTAGCTAGAGGACTTGAAAGCCTTACGGAACAAGTGAGTTTTGAGATGAGATTTGAAGATGCCCAGGGACTGTATTTATCTGGTAACCAGTAGAGAGACATCAGTACAGGGGACATGTGATCGTGGAGGGGTGTGCGAGTGAGGACTCTAGCAGTCGCATTCTGCACAAGTTGGAAACGATTGATTGGGTAGGCAAGGGTGCCAGAGAGCAGTGCACTGCAGTAATTGATTCGTGAAGAGATGAAGATGTGTATTAGCGTCTCAGCATCACAGGGTGAAAGGATATTGCACAGTCTGGCTATATTTCTGAAATGAAAATAGGCTATCTTCGTCACCTTGTTGATGTGTGTCTCGAAGCTCAGTGAAGAATCAAGAGTCACACCTAGACCCTAGACTGTCTTAGTAACTTCCATGGTCTGATCGAAAAGCATTCATTGGATATGTTCAGCCTTGAACAATTGGCGTGGAGTTCCAACAAGCAAAACTTCTGTTTTGTCACCATTTAGTTTTAGGAAATTTGAATTGAGCCAGGCCTTCACAGTTGACAGTCAGGATGACATGCAAAGACCAGATGCATTGATGAACGGCTTTGTGTGGATAGAGATTTGGATGCCATCAGCATAGTAATGGTAGCTGACATTGAGGCTGCGCCGCATATCGCTATCCCTCCCCCCCCCCAAAAAAAAAAACGGTTTTGGAAAGTAATTCTCAGACATACACACTTACAAGTAGATAGATAAACGTTATTGTATTTCCATCCGGATACAATTACAGTTTATAGATGAACGAAATTACGTTTCTCATGGTCCCTGGTGAAAAAACAAAACAAGGCTGAAAACACATTCAACAGAACAGGGCAAAACACGCAGACCATATAGACTACATACAGTAGCGTGAAGTTGCCAGTGCACGTATGCGTAAGTGTGTTTGGGGAGTGGAGCATCTGTGTCCTGCTTGTTATGATGAAGGGGGGGGGGTAGCATGCTATTGAGGAGTCTAATGGCTTGGCGGAAGAAACTGTAGCAGAGTCTGGTAGATCTGGCACGAATGCTGCAGTACCTTTTAACAGACGGCAGGCAGGTAAAGAGTTCATAGGAAGGGTGGGAGGGGTCATTTACAGAGTTGGAGGCAGTGTGCGCAGCGCTTGAAATAGATTTCCTGGATGGAGGGGACAGGGGTCCCGATGATGTTCTCCGCTGTCTTCACGATCCACTGCAGGGATCTACGACCAGAGGCATTGCAATTTCCATACCAGACAGTGATGCAGCTGACCAGGGCACTCTCAATGGTTCCCCTGTAGAATGTGGAGAGGATGGATGGAGGAAGACTGGCTCTCCTCAGTTGTCGGAGTGTGGAGTTACAGAGTTTTTCGGGACGGAGAGTGCGATTGCGAAACCCGTGATTCATCGAGGTCGTGTTGTTGACTCACGTAATCCCGTGTTGGCGAGCTTTTGTTGCTTACACATTGTCTCGCCGGTATTTACATGAGGTCATCTGGGAGAGAGGTGATGGCCAGCAGCAGGGGGGGGGGGAACGGTTGTGATTGGTGCTAAGAGAGGCGCC
>JAZEWT010000002.1:34712965-34724332 GCA_036362905.1 Mordacia mordax | reverse complement strand
CTAGCCCGTAATTGATCCCCCTGCCTCCACCGTCACACCCCCCCCAACTCCTACACAGCAGCCTCTCAGAAGCCTCTGGGCTTCTGAGAGGCCTTTCGCGAGAATTCTTTTTAAGATCCGCTATTCCTTGACATCGTTCCTCACCTACTCTGAGAGGTGTCACCTCCCACGTTGGAGGCATCATCAGAAGCATCATGCCTCCAACGTGAAAGGCGAAACGTCGCGAAGGAGAGAGGAGGAACGTCCGACACGGCTGTCCAGAATGAGCAGTTCCTTAAGCGCAATTCTCATGCATCGAGGCGTGAAAGTCTACGTCAATACACAGCGCTTAACCGCACTGATGATCTCTAATCAGGTCAAAGCCAGTAACAGAGCAACCATGTGGGGACAGTGTGAACTATGAAGGTGTTGCTGCGTTTTGTGGTAGAGTTTTTTTTTTCAAAACAGCGGCCTCGCATTGGGAGGGACGGGACACTTCGCAGGGTTCAAGGGTCAAACATCTCCCGTTATCCCTCGGATCTGCACAGAGCCTCACCCTCCTCGTCCTGCTCCTCCTCGCCGAGGTGATCGCGGGGTGCGCCGCGTCTTGTTCTGCAGGAGCGCGCAGCGAAACGTCGGACGTCACGATGCACAGCAACGACAACAACGCGCGGTGCAACCAGAAAACATCACCTGAGAGCCCCGCGGCCGAGCAGCGAATCCCTTCACGAGCAGCGAACCCTGCTCCCACACTCTCCCGCGTCACCCCTCTTCTTCTGCTTCTGGATACCATATACTGCAGGACGTTGGTGACAATGATCTCCCGCAAATCACTGCTCTTAGAACTAGTTTCTAAGAAAGTCCACGGTTGATATGTTCATCCAGCGCTTTGTGACCCTCGGGTGAAAAGCGCTCTACAAATGCAATTATTATTATCTCGAAAGACTCTTGACATAAGTCCATCTCTATCATCCACGATCTCTCCTGCCTTCAAAATTTCCAGTGATAACCAGATTTTCAATTTCCTCTTTCTTCATAATATGCCTGAGAAACGTCGACTGTCTCCTCCTAATGTCATTCATCACCCTCTCTCTACATCCCATTCGTGACAACATGTCTTCATTGGAGGTGTGACGTGTTCCAAGACACCTTCACGATGCGTCTAATGAGCTCCATTTCAGTTGCTTCAATTCTCGTTGCTATACTTGGTGATATTGTCCAACATTCTGACGCATACGTGGAAACTGGCGTAACGTAACAATTGAGAGCTCTTAGCTTCGTTCCTCCGTCATTCTCTCTTCCCCTCGGGTGCCCCCCACCCCCTCGCCGTGCCGCCCCCCACCCCTTGGGTCGCAGTGTGGTTGGGCCGAGTCGCCCCGTCCCAGCGACGCGCAGAGGCGACGGCTCGTGTGACACGTGATCGTGATTCCCGAACAACGCCGCTCGTCTCAATCAGCGCAAACCCACGCAACGACCCCCGCCCCCCGCCCCCGTATAGCCCTTACCAAATACCATTAGCGAGCACCTATTATTGTAGCTAATTTTCAGTTATTGTGTCGTTGTTGTTGACACGACGTTCTCTCCGCAGCTCTGTGCAGCGCTTTGTGACCCTCGGGTGAAAAGCGCTTGAAAATGCAATAACTATTATGAACGCCGGCCCGGCGCACGACGACGAGATGAGTGGCCAGCACGTGCACTCGGCCGCCTTTGTCTCCCCATTGCCGATGTTTAATGCACAGCGCAGAATCGTGTACTCGTTTTAAGGCTGAGCCGACTTGAGGGACACCCAGGATCGGTTCACATATTTGTCACCGGTATTGGCCGTGAGCGGGAATCGAACTGGTGCCGTCGGGCTCTTAACGCAGTGCACCGCCGCGTCCACGGCAACCAGGAGGTAGGAACACGTGCTTCTTTTATTATTAATATTACACAGACAGCACAGGCAAAAGCGCAGCCCTGCAATTGCTCGCTCACATCACTGCTGGCAGAAGGGCCTCCTCACTATACGTAGCCGTGAAGGTATTTCGGTCTACTGCGGAGTGCTGGCCAGACGTCGATAACGACTCGATCCACGCGTATTCCTATGAATCGAGGAACGCGTAGAGATTTAACACAAAACCGGAGCGCAAACTGAGACGCATGCCAAGCATTGTGGAGGAGAGATTCGTGATTGGGGTGACGCTGAGAAGCATCGGAACACGTGCACCGCCAGACTCAGGTGGCGCTCGTGGACCACATATAGGTCGCAACCCACCCATTGAGGATGGTGACACTAGAGAATATACGAAGGTTCCTGAGGTCATTGGAAGTGCTGAGAAATAAGAGTGTGCTTGGCCTGGACACATCACGAGTAGAAAGGACGATGAGCCCTTTGGTCAAGACTACTCAGAGAATTACATGTAAGGAACGAAGCGTTCCCGAGAGCACGTCCTCTCGGGAAGGATGCTTCGCGGATTATCACATCACAGGATCGTGAGAGGTGGCGATGGCTTCGGGAGGCCTTCATCTAGCAGTGGATTGATCGTGTCTAATTCTTAACAGGTAGCGCGATGTAGCGCCATGCTATCGCGATTGTGTCTCCCTCTTCTCTGCAGCAGCAGAACATTGATTTATCAGAAAATCTCATTTTAGCTTTCGTTTCAGCTCCCTTCAAACACGCCAGAATACAAATTAAGTTAGGTTATCTTCACAAATACAAAATAAACATTTTTGAGACGAGATGTTGGAGTGCGGGTGGAATTGAGATCTGTGTTTGGAAAAATCTAAACATAGTTTTTTCGTGTAATGATGCAGATTTTCACGGCTCGATGCATGATGATTGCTTCGAAAAGCTGCTCTCTCGGGGCAGCCGCGTCGATCGCTTCCTCTCCTCTCCTTGCGACGTTTCGCAATCATCATAGTTTTTTTTTATTTTTTTTCATGACCAAGTTACAGGGAAACCTCCCGATTCCACCGTCAGAAGGCTACGCAGCTGGAAACCTGGACATTGCTCAAATGGATGACCATCACCGTGCAGTACCTTGGTGCGGTGAGCATCGCTGCGGCCTCACAGCAAGAAGTACCCGAGTTCGATCACCCTTTTTCTGTGGAGTTCGTATATTTTCACTCCGTGTCCCCTTGTGTATTCGCTTGGTACTCCGTTTTCCTCCCATAGTCTAAAGACAAGCTACCAAGGTTAATTGTCCTGACCTACTTACCACCGGTGCCCGGAAGTGTTGTAACCTACAAAGCATCCCTGGGCCCTCTGGACAACTGTTAAAAAGGCTACCTATCTCAGCGGCTCCCTTCAGCTTACATTTTTTGTTTAATGACTGAGCACACAATACGTACAGTACGGTGTTGGGGGCAATACAGGAGGCAGTGCAGTACAATCCATTGCCACTCTATACTCCCCACACGAAGATTCACCACCACCACACACCGCACTGACCGGTGTGGTGAAGTATGGTCATACAGCCCCGCATGACCGACTGCACAGGCAAGGCTCTCACCATTCACAATGGGCCGGCTGAACAATATGTATGTTTCATGAAGGGCAGGATATTAAAATCATTTGTATTCGATTTGTCAGAGCGGAGTCCAGTAGACCAAATTCTACTAATAATAAATAATAACCATTGCACTGCATTTGCTTTCCGCGCCTGTGAGAGGAAATGAGATGGGGCGGCATGGTGGGGCACTGAGTAGCGCTCTCGCCTGACAGCAAGTCCCGGGTTCGATTTCCAGCTCCGGTGCATTGCAGCGTGGAGTTTCTATGTTCTCCCCGTGTCCGTGTGGGTTTCCGCCGGGTACTCTCATTATTCCTTACCGCATGGTTGAATTGTCTCTGGTCTCCTGACATGTTGCAACTTACTTACCCCTTCCCGTTGGACAATTGTTAAAAAGAGTTACATAGTTAAACGATTCCTTCCAGCTTAGATTAAAACTGACTGACAGATAGAGGTTGTTACATGTTCTCGACTCGGAGTGACTTGTGCCACACGGTGTCTGTGTTGCGAGGTCTTGAGCCCAGGTCGGGGCGCATCTGGACCCACGGAGGTGACGCGACAGCGGTGACAGGCGACCTGGGAGGACACAAAGATTGCGTGAAAAAAAATCTCAAGTGTCTCTGTGTGTGGGCCCCAGATGAGTGCGCGAATGGATGAGCGTTGTCTCGACAAAATCAATGTCTATGGTCTCGCAATGTCACCGCAATGTCTCGCACTTGATCATTGACAGAAGTGCGGACATCGCCCAGTTTATAAACACCCTTCCCCAATGACAGCGTGTCCCCGTGATGCACACTGAGGGCTTCGTCAATCTGTCCCGATGTCTTATTCACACTGCGTCCGCGTACCGTATACTGTGTTCCCGTGTCAATCTTTACCCCTCTCGGTGTTTCTGTGTCTAACATTGCGTCCACGTTTCTCACACCGTGTCCGCGTGTCTCTCGGTGTGACCGCATATCTCCGTGTCGCCGTGTCCCACTCTCACAGCTCCGTGTCCACGTGTCCATAGGGCTGTCCACGTGCCTCAATGTGTGTCCCCCCAGTGTGAGTCAATCTGTTCACGTCTTTGAAAGTGTGTGCTTGTCTCTCGAGGTGTGTCTCTCTCGGTGTGTCCACGTGGCTCCCAGTGGGAATCCAACCCAGACAGAACCGGGCGAAAATGAATCCCTGACTATTACAGAAATGTCACACTGAAAATTAATATGAGGGCATTGTGGCGAATGTTACCATAACTGAGATTCAAATAGAGAGGCATTGTAACAGACATCGCTGTTAGTCCCGATCAGACGGACGGGGCTTGCGGTGGTGGAGGATACCGCGTGGCCCCCGCGGAGGAAGTCGCTTCAGGGAGCGTTTCCCTCTACAGCTCGTCCGCCTCCAGCCCGGGCACCACTCCCCAGTGGAGCCCCCCTCCACGTTCCGTGTCTTGAGATGCGGAGCCAGAGTTGACAGTAATGGCCCAGCCGGCGCTGTGAGTTGGTGCTGTTAGGAAGCGAGATCAATATTCATGAAGGCGCCGCAGGCTTTGTTTGTCTAAAAGGTTAAGGCGGATGTATACGTGTCGACCTTTACAGTGACACTCATTTGCGCCGTGAATCTATTACCGAGGCCCACACAGCGCGCACGTTTTGTGCTAGATGTATGTGCGTGGATGGGGAGTGATGGCGCGGTGATTAGCGCACTGCGCTACCAGAGTTCCATTGCCGCTATAGGCCAATATTGTATATTAGAACAGGTTTTTGATTTTCCTTGGCTTCTTAGACCACCCCTAGGCCTTCACTCGGTCTTAACAGACAAGAGCTTTGTGTAAATATCACCACTGGAGAGACAAAGGCGGCCGGATGTGGTGCAATTCGTTTACCATGCCTACCATGTACTTACCCCAGCAGTCTCTTTAAGCCTATACTGGGATCTTTGTGAGACACGTGGACATTGCGAAACACATGGACACTGAAACAAGGATAGGTTTGAATTATAGAGTGGACAGATAGGACTTCTTGAATTAGAGAACATAGGCAAGCGAGAGACATCATTTTGACCATTCCAGTCAGAATGGGCAGGAGACATCAGGATGATCGATTGTCAAGAAGAATACAAGAGTCAGTCAAGAAATGGAACGAGTCTGAGCGGTCACCCCGCGGGGAGATGAAGCGATGAAATCAGCTGTGTGTAGAAGCTAACTGGTTTGGTACATCGTCGGGCAGGTGAGAGAAACAGACGATTTGGAGATGTCTTCACCTAGAAGGTGACTGATGATGATCATCATCATAATTTTTGATCATTTTAAATTATGAAAGCGTGAGTTCAAACTATCCAGTCAATCTCACGCTCTGTTCTCAGGAAAGGCATTACCCTCACCTTCTCGTGCTGTGTACATCGTGTACACGCACTCTCCTCGCAGGGGCACACACTGGAGGCGGAGATGGTCTGCGTGAGCCTTAGCGAGGGCTATCTTCGTGTTCTGATGGAGCAGGGGGTCACTCTCCTCGGGGGTGTGGGCTAGAGCCCCCCCCCCCGCACCCCCTCCACACCTGGCTTTGGGTCCTCGTGCATACCGCGGGAGCATTTCAATATTCACATTAATATTCATTCGACTTCCTGGCAAATGCGAATCGCACATCTCATCTCATTGTCAGAAAACCGCTTAGTCCTGTACAGGGCCGCGGTGAGCCGGAGCCTATCCCGGCAGATACAGGGCGCAAGGCAAGGATATACCCACGATGGGACACCAGTCCATCACCGGGCACTGCGGGAAATTTAGTCTGCAAGCCAATTAACCTATGCGGCAGCATGTTTTTTGGACTGTGGGAAGAAACCGGAGTGCCCGGCGAAAACCCAAGCGGACACGGGGAGAGAACATGCAAACTCGACACAGAAAGGCACCCGAGCCGAGATTCGAACCCGGGTCCTTCTTGCTGAGGCGGCAGCGCTACCCACTGGGCCACCATGCCGCCCGCGAATCGCACATCTCGTGCTATTCTCCACCATCATTCAGAGCCCTTTCTCAATCTGCTGCTGGATGACGGCGCCTCTACGCCAAGGTCAGAGTGGGTGCGGGGTGACCATGTCGGACTCCAACACCCTTCAACTATCGCTGATGGGAGCCGTGGCTGGGAATAATTCTCGAGTAGTCAGATCGATATATAATAATTGCACTTCCAGAGCACTCTTCATCCGAGGGTCACAAATCGCTGCATAGAGCTGTAGAGAGAACGGCATGTCAGCAACACCGATATAAGAACAACAAATTAGCAACAACGGGTTTTTTTTTTTTTACAAATCTGACTAATAGGGCAATGGATGCATAAGGTCACCGATAATTCCTGGCGTCTTACTGGTTGACCATCGGTAATGTCTCACAGTAAGAATGCAACGGGTTCGATTCCCTGCTCGAATGCCCCGTGTGCGAAATTTGCATGTTTCCCCCGTGTCTGTGGGGTTTTTTTGTCGGGTACTCCGGTTTCCTCCCAGTCCAAAGACATGCTGCCTAGGTTAATTATTCTAAGTTGCGCCTGGTGCCCTGAGATAGTGTAACTTGCTTATCCTCCCCGCTACAGAATGTTAAAAAGAACTACATTGCTCAAAGGTTTCTTTCAGCGTCAATAAAAACTGAACCAGCTCAATAGACGGCGTATAGCGCCATTTAGCGGTCGAAATAGGATTGGCCACGGCGGTTACAGGCCACCATAAAGGCAAGTCCCAATAAACGTGCCAATGTTACACCCACATTGGCACATTGACAATATTATAATCGTGGCCTTCTGATCTGGTTACTCCAATATCCTTCAGCTGCAGCCCACGCTAGGTTTGATGCAAAAACAATCCGGTAAAAAAAAAACACAAGACAATTTAAAGACTAAAATAATAATTGCACCTCAAGAGCGCTTTTCACTCGAGGGTCGTAAAGCGCTGCGCAGAGCTGTATAGAGAACAGCGGAGAGAACGGTATTCCAACAACAGAGCAGTCCAATTGAAAGTAAAATAATGGCTGTAAATTAGAGGACATTCAAAAGATCAGGACCTCCCCACTACACCGTGTGGTCAAGGCAGTTATTTGACTATACGTCACCACACTTACAGAGCGATTTAAAGATAGGGAATATATAGATGCACAATGCTGCATCACCGCCTGCTGATGTTGCACCGTGCGAGCCGAGAACACCCGTTATGCACGATGGCCACCCACCCATCTTAACATTTCCCTGGCTCAACCTGTGCGAAGCTTCCCAGACCAGTGATCTAAGTCAGGTTTGATTATAAGAACCGGATGGTTTTGCTCATCTCATCGCAGTCAGAAACCGCTAAGTCATTTAAAGGGTCACGGTGAGCTGGAGCCTATCCCGGCAGACGGCGCAAGGCAGGAAATACCCACGATGGGACGCCAATACATCACCGTGCACTGCGGGCAATTTAGTCTGCAAGCCAATTAACCTATGCAGCAGCATGTTTTTTGGACTGTGGGAGGAAACCGGAGTGCCCGGCAAAAACTCACGCTTTTTACGAGTTTGTGAATGTAAACCGTGATTGCGGCTCTGATTTGAACATCCGAGCTAATGGCTCCCTCTACTGCCCAAATTGGGCCACAACAGCAAATGGGAAACAAGAGACACCACCAAGTAAATGTGCTGGGAAGGACAAATTACCCGTTACATATAAAGTATTTAAGGCCAGTATTATTGACAAATGCGTTTTGTTCTTGCGTACCACTGCCAACGAAACATCACCAATTCGTTTCTTTATCAATACCCGTTTAAGCCTGTAAAGGGTCCCTGGGGGCCAGTGCACATCCCGGTAGAGGATGCAAGGCGGGGCTATATCCATGATGTGACGCCAGTACATCGCATGGGAAATGGGGGCAATTTACTCAGTAGGCAAAATTAACCTACGCATCCGAGCCTTTGGACGGTGGGGGGAAACGGAGTACCTGGCGAGAAACCCACACAGACACGGGAAGAACACGCAAACTCCACATAGAAAGGCACCCAATGCACGAATCGATCAGCAACATTTCTCGCTGAGGCGCTACCACTCTGCAACAATTAGTATGAAAAGACCAAAATAGGGTTAGCTCAATTCAGTATCACTACCTGCTACGGGTGGCCACAGCCAATCCCAGCACATGGTGCAAGGCAGGGCTATACTCAGGATGTGACCCGAGTACATCACAGAGCACTTTTGGGGGGCAATTTATTCAGCAGGCCAATTAACCGAGGCAGCAGCGTGTTTTTGGACGGTGGGAGGAAACCGGAACCAAAATACGTGATCTCTATCTACTCTATTTTTACTGACATCAGGTCTTATTTCTCATCAGCAATGTCAGATTTGGCTATTTTTTTGAACGGTTGAGTAGTTTTGCACTTGTGCAAGCGTTCGATCATGGCCAGTGTTCCATCACCAAACATGTTTTGCTCAACAGTTTTCATTGTGTAACATGGAATAGTTTACATTCCACACGAAAAAATGCAATGTTCTTTAAAGGAGTCTGTACATTTCCCCTCCCAGACTACTAACATTCTGCACAGGATTTGATATCATGGCACGCCGACGCATGCAAGCTGAAATAGTTTTGCAATCACTTTTCAGGTGGAAATGCTTTCATGAAACTTTCCTACATTCTTTAAAATGTTTTTCACTGGGTATAATTATACTCCACATTACTGTCAAACTTTTTTTTTTATCACAGCTGCTGTATACCCAGTCTGGTTTTATGTGCTGTAGCTTACAATAGCCTTATCAATTTATCCGAGAATATCTTGAATACTTTCTTCTTTCATGCCGTTTGTACATTTTCAAGTAGTTTGATTATTCCATATTACTGCCCTGTTTCACACTGTCGAAATAAAGTACCGATTTAAGGTTTCCATGGTTCGATGCATAACAATTGATCTTCATAGCTGTTCTTTCAGCATAGCCCGTTCTGTCTTTCCTTTGCGGCGTTTCAACTACCACGCTCTTGGGAGGCATAATCGCCTGATGTTTCCAACGAGGGTGGGATGAAACGTCAAGAAGAAGGAATACTCAACAAGGCTAACCCAAAAGAATAGCGATGGAGAGAGATTTGAAGAAATCAATTATTGCTGAAGTTTCATTACCGGCATTCACACGGCAGTGAAATTGTAAATACACGACGACGTGAGACAAGATGTAAATGGTCACGTTTATTCCATGTCACACAGTGCAAGGACAGCTCAGAAGAAGAAGCCCAGGATTTTGCCTCCTGTGTGTTTACGCCTGGCTTCCTCATGGTCCATGATACCAGCAGACGTTGTTAGCACAATGTAGCTGTCAAGGAGACAAAGGTGGTACAGGAGGTCAGAGTCTGGCATCAACACTGCAGTTGCACTGACTGAAGAACACCAGGTGAATATAAACTGTGTGGAGTTTGTGTTCTGTGGTTTCCTCTAATGTCAGTCTGCCTGGATATGGGCGTCTGCTAAATAATAACTACAATTATTCCTGTAACAAATTAAACCAACATACAATGGATGTCTTATCTGGAAAGTTAAGCGTGGTTGAGCCTGGTTAGTGCTTGGATAGGTAACCCTCATGCACAAGACCATTAAAGAATGCAGGGCACTGCGGTTGGTTTGCAAGAAAATAATAACCTGTTTTTCTGCTCCCACACCTATACCTTCAACTGAGCAGCGTGATGTATGGTCAAACAAACAAGATGACCCACAAAGCATTGGAAAGCACTCATCCAGCAGTGACTTAATGCAAGGCTAATAGAAACATATACATTGCAGCAGAATGGCTTTTTAGACATAGCAACATTAAAATAATGTACAACTAATACATCCACATAAAACACCAATTTCAGTTTGAACCCATACAAATATCAATGTAACATAGGAAACAAAACACATGTTGAGCAGAACGGACCTAAATGTGTAATCATTCACGACACACGTTGACAAACGTTCACACGAGTCTCCTACTGGAAAAATACAACTGCACCCAACCTAGAGGTGGCCACGCTCAGATAAACATGAGGTCATCAGAAATCAGCGAAGAACGCAGATTGTCTCATCATTGCGTGTTTTCCCCTTAGCAGCTGCTCAATCTAAAGGGGCTGTGCTCTCAACCCACTCAAATATTCCACCTTCATCACTCTACTACCACTTGTCGGTCCATTAAGACTTCAGCATTTTATTTATTTCAACGCAACTTTCCAAAACCAAGTCCCCTATACATATGACATTCCAGTAAAATGTTAAAACCATGCAATTGAAAAGGTAATCATGTTAGTCTACAAATATACATCTACTGAGATGGGAGTAAAAGCACCCTCAAAATATGGTCAGAAATCCCATATGGTTAAGGGAAAATGGAGCAGGAGCACCAGCATTCATTGTGTTGGCAAAGTGTGTAACCATGCAGTGCCCCAACTCACCCAAACTGTCTGGAGGGCAGGAGGTTGTTTTGCCACTTCTCAAGGTCCTTGATCTGCACATCAAACCTCGGGCTGATGACACCACACTGCATGACAGACATAATCACCGTTGGTTACAACTCTCACTGTGTGGCTGTAAGCAACACTCGTAATATACTCTGGCAGGTCAAACCAAGCAAGCAGACAGGATCTGTATTCACGGAAAAAAAAAGAGCCCCTCCGCCCAATGCCTCTCTCGACCAATATTAAGTGGAGAATTTGCATATGCCTGCAAACTCGACAAATTTTCGATCTTCTGTCTCCCATCAGCAAACACTTGAAAGTGAAAAAACTGTAACCTTTTATCAATTCAAGTAAATAAAACACAAATTGCACGTTCTAAAACAGAGCTGGAGTGGTGGCATAGTGGTTAGTACACTCAGCTATGAACCAAGTGACCTGGCTTCGATTCCCAGCCATGGCTAACAACACCAGTAGCGAGTGACAATCTGACGCATGGGCTAAACG
>JAZEWT010000002.1:34696366-34708316 GCA_036362905.1 Mordacia mordax | reverse complement strand
TGGACTGTGGGAGGAAACCGGAGTACCCGACGAAAAACCAACGCGGACACGGGCAGGAGGCACAAACTCCGCAATCGGACCCTGGAATCGAACCCAGGTTCTTATTGTTGATGATGCGGTCGCCCTTCGTCCAGCCGTCGGATTGACGGAGGCACAATGAGTTGCGATGACTCGTTGGGTTTCGCGAGGAGGTGACGGGGGAGGCGGCGCGCCCGGTGCCCCGGCAACAGCAACAACAGACGGCAAGACGAGGGGAAATAGCACAGGAGAGCGAAGAGGAGAGCGGAGGGAGAGCGGGAAGGGAGCGGGTAGATCAGCGTCGTGGTAGGGAAGGGAGCAGGGCGCTGAGAGACGGGGGAAGAGAATAGAGAGGCTTACGGTAGATCGAGGCGAGGGGGCTGTAACGGGACAGAGGAGGCGAACGACGAGCGGAGATAACAGGGGAAGGCAAGCAGGGTTAACGGGGTAACGGAGAGACGGGCACCAGGGCGTCGTCAGGTTGCGCGTGCCGAGTGGGGCACAAAACCAGGGATCGAGCACAAGGTCCAAGAGAGTGAACGGAGCACGGGGAGAGGAGGCGGAATCGGACAGGGGGGGGGGGCAGGAGAGCCAGGGACCAGCAAGAGGCGATATGGACACACCGGAACTGGGCATTGACTCTGGATCGCTTCACACTGGCGTGAAGATGGATAAGGCAAGATTCCTATGGACAGGACTTAAGATTAGCCCGGTTTGTCTGGGCCAGTGACGAGGAAATATCATTTTCTTACCCGTCACACCACACCCTATACACCTCTCGCTATGTCTATGGCTACGAGTCATAAGCCACCGACTACATTCAACCAGCAAACAGTCTGTAAGAAATTACGGGCAGTGTGTGGGACTTCAGCCTCTGCTTCAACCTCGCTGTGCTGTTGCCTTCGGTGCCACTACAGCAGGGAGGCCGCAGAGGTGCCGAGAGGCGCCGCGGCGCCGCGGGGCTGGGAAGTAACACCCGCGCGACGCTCACAGACTCGGGATCGTGGCTGCTGCTGCTGGAGGATACGGAGTTGAACCTGCCTCGCAGAGCTCCGGGGCTCGCGGACGGCAAGGGGAAGCGGCGGGGAGCGCGGCCCATGCACACCTCCACCCTCTCGCTGGGGACCTCGTCGCTGGGACACGAGTTCAGCACCAGCCACCGCCACGTGAGTTTCCTGCTTGTCTCGGGGTGTGGGCACGTGCGGGCATTCAGGGCCATGGTCTAACAGTCTAAGGCTAAGGCTGAGGTGGAGGCCAAAAGCTACGAGACTAAGTCAAGGTTGAGGCTGGGAGTGACGATATTAAGCTGAGACCAAGACTGTGACCTTAAGGGTGGGGATCTTCGTCAAGGCCAGATTATTTGCAATTACTATTTATTAATACATACATTATTCTCGTGATGTTGGATGCATCACGTTGGAGGTGCCTGATGATGCCTCCAACGTGCGAAGTGAAACGTCGCGAAGGAGAGACCAGGGATGCTCAATACGGATATCCCGAAAGAACGGAGAGTAATCCCTATCGATGCAAAGTTTATATATTACAAACAGCATTCGGTCAGTGTGGAGAGTGTGAATGTAGGTTAAATAACTCGTTCTCAATTTGAAACACGACCCTTAGTCGTCGAAATGCTGCGACTGAAGCCACCTTTCCAGGGTAAAGGGTGACAGCTGAGAATATCTCTCCTTGAGACCCAAGGGCTACTGGCCTTGAGAAATGTGCAGGAACATAAAAGAGTGGACACTATAATTGTCCCCTTTCAATACATTTTTGGCCATGGAGGTAGGGAGTAAACCAAATGTTTTTTACATTAAAAGTCTTTAAGGGTTTCCATGGGTCCCAAGATTTCTTGTATTCGTCTTCAACCTGAAAATTCTCACGTACAGGACCAGCCTGTGGGTGTGTGGCGGCCACACACACTTAAAAGCCAGACCCTAGTGAAGTCCAACATTACCCTATTCCTGGAAATTGACCACCATTGACACCACCAACATTGTAACTTCACGTGGTTAGGCGCACCGATAAAGTGCACGAGCTGTAATGTGTAAACTTATGTCGTGTGCAGTTCCACTCCGGGAGGAGCTGGGATGAGCGCCCCCTGCCGGCCCAGCCACGTCCAGGAATGTTCCCGTCACTGCACCACCACTCCAGCGTTCAGCTGTCGACCGGGCTCCCCAGCTACCCTCCGCGCACCCACAACTGGGAGGAGTTCAGGCCGAAGCAAGTCACCTTGGTGTGCGGTGAATCCGTGCCATAAGCATTCGGGATTTTACCACTGATCATATCAGGGGTCAGAGCACAAAGCTGCCACTGCTGAGCTCTTGCATTTGATTCCAGATTTTAGTCACGAAATTAAATCAAGTGCTCACGTTAATGGTCTCAGGCCAGTTGGTAATACCTGGCAAAAAAAAATCCATCGTGTCAAATTTGGTTCTGCAAATAATTTTTCAAAACATCCGTTTGAGTATCGTTTGATGAACATCCTGCATGAGGCCAGATGGAAAAGTGCTGCTCTCTGCTGTGGGGCCCATGCTATTTGACAGGATCTCAGAAGACGACAGCACTGTCCATATATTTGGGCCATTCTCTCACATGAAATATTGAACTGCTCTGAAATGAAGGTTTGTCTAACTTGACATTTAAAACAACATGAAAACCATATTTTAAAACCTTGTGCCCAACTCAAAACGTGCTGCCTCAGTACCAGGTGCTTCGGCAGGCCGGCATTAAAAATTGGCAGCACAACACAAATGGCGTGGACATGCAGGCGCTGACCTCCCCGCAGCGGTGGGCACCTCCGTACTGCACCACCTACACAGTGACGCACAGCCACATCGGGACGCTGGTCCGCACCCCGAGTGCAGGCCTTCCCATGCCACGACACCAGCACAACATCCTCACCGGTGAGGCTCACACTTCACTGCTATAGCCGGCATGCCAAGTCGTTCCTGTATGTTTTCCTCTTTGCAAGTTGTACTTTACTAGTATTTGTGAACAATAACCATGCATATACTGTGAATGCGCTTTTGTCCTACAAATAGTGGTAACTTTGCATGGCGAGCTATGTATTACAGAGTATGAAATGTGACAATTGCCTTCAGAAAAAGAAGCTCATTTTAATCAAACAAGCCAGTATCCTATATCCCAAAAAGTAATTTCATTTAATTCAAGATCTTCCTTCTCACCTAAAAAGCTCTCATTGGCGCTGCTCCGACATACATCTGTGACCTCGCCTCAACACAACTTCAATCCTCCAATATGTACTTTCTGCATGTGCCCAAATCACAACTCCATTCGATGGGTGACAGCCTTCTCGCACACTTCTTCCGGACTTTGGAATGCCCTTTCATTGGAAATTCAGTCAGCTGTGTCCCTGTGAATCTTCACATCCCATCTCAAGACTCACTTGTTCCATAAGGCATTGAAGTCCTTTGGTTAGGATTATTGATGCTGCTCACTTTTGTTGTGCTTGCTTGATAGCTCGCTGTTGATGCTGCTCACTTTTGTTGTGCTTGTATGCTAGCTCGCTCTTGACCTGCGCCTACACAGGCACACTTATTCCTTCCATCATTTGTTTAACAATTATTTTGATCTGTTATTTTATGTGAGCAACACGGTGGCCCAGTGGGTAGCGCTGTCGCCTCACAGCAAGAAGGTCCCAATTCGAATCTCTGCTCGGGTGCCTTTCTGTGTGAAGTTTGTACGTTCTCCCCGTGTCCGCGTGGGTTTTCGCCGGGCACCCCAGTTTCCTCCAACAGTCCAAAAAACATGCTGCTGCATAGGGTTTAATTGGCTTGCAGACTAAATTTCCCACAATGCCCGATGATGGACTGGCGTTCCATCGTGGGTATATTCCTGCCTTATGCCCTACGTCTGCCAGGATAGGCTCCGGCTCACCACGACCCTGTACAGGATTCAGCGGTTTCTGACAATGAGATGAGATGAGTTATTTTATGTCCGTGACTGATTTATAGCCATTATTTTACTTTTAAATGATCGACTCTGATGTTGTTGCTGTTGACATGCCGTTCTTTCCACACCTCTGATGTGTAAAAAAAGAAAATGTTATGCCGTTCAGATGTTGTTGATGTTGACATGCCGTTGTCTTCACAGCTCTGTGCAGCACCTTGTGACCCTCAGTGAAAAACGCTCTAGCAGTGCAACTATTATAATATTACAATTTTATTTACATGTGATCTTAAAAGAGGTTATCTTGACCCTGTATTACAGAGGACACAACGTATACATTAATACTTATAACTTTAGCTGGAACGAATTAAAACTGTGCTACTTCACCTTAATTTTTTATTTTAAATGCGTTTTTGTTGTTCAAATGTATGTTACTGATGCTCTAACTGTTGATATTTGTGAACCCTGGATGGCCTCGAGAATGACACACCATGTTGCTGAAATATAATACAACATATGCATTTGAATAACATGAACATGCAACTGCAGAAACAGTTGGGAAAAGTATTACAGAGGCAGACAGTCAGACGAGGAATTAATATAAACCGAAAGAAACAAAAACAAGTTTGACTATTAAGTGGCCACATCCAGCAGGCATGCATGCACACACACACATGTTCCATCATCCCTTTTCCTGCAGGGGAAGAGATGGTTTCTGGAAAATTGACCCTGCAGACTCGGAGGGTGTCCGGCAACATCATCCTGCAACAGCAGAGGCTGCACACGAGCCAAGAGCCTTCGAGCACACAGCCATCGTGATCTAGGCCAGCAGGGAGGCTGAAAGAAAACTCAGCAATGCCAATGGCACTTGCACTTTATATCCTTATTGCAAAAGCCAAGAGTGATTTGGCAATAACCGCAAAAAGAGACAGAAGAATGTAGAAAATGTTTGTTCACGAAAACTTTAATATGATGTGATTAATGCTTCATTAAAAAAATCCCTAAAACAACCATGCTTTTTGATTAATGATGTAACAAGCGCACTTGATTTCTGGTATGATAGTAAAACTCTGGTGTTATGTAAGAAAGCTCAACATTTCAATATCGCGTCGGCAACACTGAAAAGGTGGGGTGCAACATTAATCTCCGCAAAGGCAAATTAATTTACACCACGTACAGTATATTAGCACTGAGTAGTATGGAATCACTGCAGTTAGTTAAATTCAATGGATTTTAGGTCAGATAACATCTTGTCTTTATTCTCTATGTTGTGTAACTATTGGCTTGCAATGTTGGATAATAATTCGGCACGGAAAATCCAAACACAGGAAATACAAAACAGCCAATAATTATCTGAACAGTTACATGTGCTCCACTATACTACTCACAATTACCATCCACCATAGCTTATCTTTGGTAAACACGGATGAAACTGCACACACACCATTCAAAAACGTTTATAGCAAGACCCAAGCTATGAGTCACCAGGCTTCCTCACCAGACATTGGTATATCTCATTTTAACGAATGTTACGTGTGGTGACAATATATGGGTGCTGAATGCTGACAATGGCTTAACAGCAAAAGAAGCTGCTGAAGCTGGGTAGGGGGTAGGGAGGCTAAGCAAGAGTCTTTGGCTGGTGTTCTTTACTCACGCTTGGCATCCTTGCGTTTCAGCAGTGCGTTTATCCTATCACGAGCCATGCCCACATACTTGCTCAGCACACCGTGGCGGTTGAGACCAGGCAGCAGCAGCAAGGACATGACTGTAACACAACGCAAAAACAGACATCATGAGACATGTCTATAGCACACTTGAAGTCACCAGGCAATAATAGTTTGATAACATGTCACTCGTTTTATGTATGCAAACTGGATTTCTATGTGAAACGTCACATTGGAGAAGGATGAGAAACAGTGATGGCTTGGGGAGGCCTTCATCCGACAGTTCACACATGGCTAGGTGTACTGCCAATATAGTACCGTCTCATTACAGTAAACATTAATGGCATCACCCTTGATAAGAATTGTACAACTACTCACCCAGCATGTAGGTCAAGAGGAGGTTATGAAACTGCCCCCCGATCCACGCCAAAGCAAGCAATCCCATGGTCACAGTGGCCAGGTACTGTCACACAATTGAACAAGATTCATGCATAGTCAGCCATCACGTGGCATTCTCTCATCTCATTATCTGAAACCGCTTAATCCTATATAGGGTCACGGTGAAGCCGGAGCCTATCCCGGAAACATTCTATCAAAATAAATGCGTGTCCCATGACACTTCTGTAGAGATGCGTATCATTCATATTTTAGCCCGTACTCAGCTAAATGGGCTCTGCTCTCCTTGCTTCAAAGAGTCCGCTGCACTATTGGGGGCTGTTCTTTTAACGGCAATGCCCTCCCAAGCTATTCAACCCTCTCCCTGGGCAACTATGCTTGGTACTCTGCATTCAGGTCAAAACTTTTCTCTTCAACCATGCCATCGCACCCAGCTTAATCCCTTCTCCCCTCTCCTTGACTTGCTTAGTCCTTACCGTTATCCTTTTTGATAATATTACATTAAGGGCACGTTATACATGTAAGCTGTTACGTTTATCATTGACCTGTTCTTGGCATTCACTCAATATGCAGGTGCACTCTTAAGACACACTTGTAACTGCATGATTGCCTGACGCCGGCAAAGAGGAAACAGTTGTGTTTACCACGAGGGGTTTATCTTCACGCAGGTCTAGCAGCCGGAGTCCCCAGCCACGCAGCCTGCGCCGCACATTTGCCAGCTGCTTGCAGACATCGTGGAAGTGCTGCTGCTTGTCTGTGGTCCTGGGGAGGAACAAACACATAAACTTGGTTTTAGTCCTGGACAAGCGGCCGCACAAAGGTCAAGCATCCTAAAAAACATGCAAACTACACAAAATATAAATTACAATTTAAATGTGGATTCATAAATGGTCTGAATTTAACTGTTTATCAAAATAATGCACCGAAATGGAGATCGCATATTAGGTAAACAGTTTTTGTTTGCTGAAAGGGGATAAGGTGTTCCAGGGCAGAGATGAACAGGTAAAAGTGTATGTAGAGAGGACGTAATATTGTTAATTATTTTCTAAAGGTCTTGAGTCTAGATTGTAATCCTTCAACATGGAGACCGAAGTGTGGACAGCCAGGGAGAGGGAGTTCCAGACAAAGTGAATGACTCATTCAATCGCTGTGTGGACTGCTATATCACCACTTAAATTTACATTAGTGGTAAACAATAAGCTCACCAGTGGTTGGGGCTGAGGAACTTGGATGTGAGGGTCGGCAGCAAGAAATCCACAATGCACAGCGTCATCAAAAATGTAGAAACCCCAGTGAGGAGTGATGGATCCAGCCAGTAAACCACCCTGTGAAGATTACATCAAGCATTACTCAACAACTGACAGTACAGTTGCATGGTGCTGTGCATGCCATTTGCTACAGACCCCCCTGCTGCCCTTGAAACTTAAATTTTTTAAAATCTAACCATATGCATTAACTTATAAGTAGGACATGTTCTACTGTATTTTTTTATTAATACTAGCCAAACAACCCAATGCACACATTTTTAAAAATATTTTAAAGCCGCAAAATGTGGCTTCCTTTCAAGTGAAAAATAGCATAAATATTAAGACCCAATTATCAATCCGGCATGCTGGCGTACTGGGTAGCGATGTTGCCTCACAGCAAGAAAGTCCCGAGTTCGATTCCCATATCGGATCTTTCTGTGTGGAGTTTCCCTGTGTCCGCGTGGGTTTTTTGTCCGGTACTCTAAGTTTCCTCCCACCGTCCAAAGACAAGCTCCTGTCTAGGTTAATTGGCCTGCTGAGTAAATTGCCCCAAAAAGTGTGCCCTGCAATGTACTAGTGCCACATCCTGGGTATTCCCCCACCTTGCGCCCTGTCTCGACCGCGATACGCAGTATCTGGCAAATGTTGGCGCCGGCTGAATGCATAGCTACCTTTCCCTCGCCTCTCTGCTTTCCTCGCACCTCTATAATGATGTAAGTCGCCCTGACTGAATAAGGTCGTATGATACATAATATTAATTAATTATAATCCACTGCTTCATAAGGGCCTACCCAAGCACACGAATGTAGGTCAGTGATAACTTAGCTATACATCACCAAACTGATCAGTGCCAGTTTTTGGGTTGGACGCCTCGACGTGGAAACATAACGTACACAAGACAACGATTGCTTTTGGTGCAACGCCCTACTTGTGGGTGGGCGATGCATTGGCGATTACGAAACCACGGCTCGAGGAGTGGGTGCTGAAGGTCGTACAAGAAAAACAGCGAAATGGCTGCGGCGATGGCCACGGGGTAGACTGGTTTCTCCCATCGCAGGGCGCGTTCCGCCGCCACCAGCACGTCCCCCCAGCGTTGCAGCTGCTCCTCCAGCTGCGCCGACTCCGCCGACTCCACCGGGCAAGCAGACGTACCACGGTCAACCACGCAACACCATCGCCAAGCAACCAGACGCCATGAACATCTACCGTCAATCACACAAATCACTGTCAAACAATCAGACGCCACTGTCAACCACTACATTGTTTGGTTTATCCGTTTGTTGAATTTCAGGGATCCCACGTTCAAAAACGTACAAGCAACACTAAGTATTTTCTGCAGTAATAATGAACATTAAACTCTGGTCAACCACTCAATTGGCAAGCACACACCACGGTCAATCCACCTAAACATCACGGCCAAGCGCTATTGACCACTGAACACGGTCAAACAGAGTCAACCACACACCACAACCAACCGTACAGCGCCGTGAAACTACAACCGCCCACACCACAGCCAAAAGCAACCAGACTTAACAGTCATCCAACCCGCATACCACGGACAAATATAATCGAGCAGCCGCGAGGCCACTAATGTGAAACTGGGTGGATAACTCGCACTTAATACTGGGGGACTGCGTGATTAATGCGGTGGAAAAAATAACCCGCAGCTGTTGTATTCTCTAATCGCCGCCTGCTGTCCGCAGGGCCAGGTCCAATGAATAAAACGCAACCGCACTCATCACATCGTTGTTGCTGACGCGGCCGTTCTCTCCACAACTCTGTGCAGCGCTTTGTGACCCTCGGGTGGAAAGCGCTGTAGAAGTGCAATTATTATCATCATCACACGAGTACACGATTGATGACAGAAGCGCCGCAGACGAAACTGCAGCGACCCCCCCCCCGCACCTACATGATGTCGGGATTAACGTACAATGACGTCGGTGAAACAGCTTTAAAAAAAAAAGTCTGCCAAAGCTTCACCCGTGTACGACAGGCAAACGACACTCGTCTTGGATACGTTTTATTCACTAAACAAAGGTTGTTATTTGTACGCAGTCAATTTAATGTGCGATGACTGGCAGCTCGACGCGACCCCGAGTCGGCGAGGCCGTGCTGCCGGAGAACACGCGCCTGTCCGGGGCGGAACGAGCAGGCAAGGCGGCAGGCGTGCCTCGGTCGCGTCGCTCACTCACCAGCTGGTTCTCCCTGCTGCTCTCCACGCTGGCCGTTGCCATTGTTGATGTTGTTGTTTTATTTGCGTCGAGAGTGTAACGCGCCGACCGAGCACACGCGAATGTTGGAGCGGGGACGGGGGGCAACGACGTTGGAAAATGTCTCCGTCGTGGCCACGGCCCAACAGCGCACGGACCGCGAGCGGATCGCGAGGGCGCGCTGTCAACGACAGCGCAGAGAGGCCGGGGTGACGCCCGAGACCCAGCCGTCAAAATCCAGCGCCCATGTGAGTGGTACAGTCCAGTCTGCACGAAACAACCACACGAGTGGTACAGTCTTATAGCACCCCCCAACCAAGGAGTGGTGATTATAATAATAATTGCATTTCCAGAGCGCTTTTCATCCGAGGGTCACAAAGCGCTGCACAGAGCTGCGGAGAGAACGGAACGTCAACAACGAGACAAGAGTGTCAAATCAGCAATAATAATATTTTTTTGTATTTTTTTACATATCCGAGCTGTGGAGAGAACGGCATGTCATCAAGGTCAGGACAATTCAACCGAAAGTCAAAAAGTAGCATTAAATTATAGAAGGACGTAAAATAAGCGATAATAAAAATATATAATTCTTCAGCAAACAAGGAATACATGTTCCCCAGCCGGAGCAGGTCGAAAGAGAGCTGCTAGTCATTACTTGCACACCCATCCACAATCACATATCCCCAGTACTGATGTCTCTCCACTGGTTACCTGTTAAATACAGAATTGAATTCAAGATCCTCATTCTCACCTACAAGGCTCTCACTAACGCAGCTCCGACATACATCCGTGACCTACTTCAGGCACCCTCAACACAACTTTCGATCCTCCAATACAGGCTTGCTGCACGTGCCCAGGTCGCACCTCCATTTGATGGGTAGCGGAGCCTTCTCACGCACTGCTCCCAGACTCTGAAACGCCATTAGAGATTCGATCAGCTAAGTCCCTGGGCATATTCAAATCTCGTCTCAATAGTCACTTGTTCTGTAAGGCTTTCAAGACCTTTAGCTAGGACTGTTAATGCGGCTCAGTTGCCGTACCGGGATGATGGCTTGCCGATCTGCGCCAGCTCAGGAACATTTATTCCTTCCTTGTTGAAGAATTATTTTTTCGCTTATTTTATGTCATTATATAATTAATTGCCACTATGACATTCAGTTGAATTGTTCTGATGTTGTTGTTGACATGCTGTTTCTCCACAGCTCAGATTTGTATAATAAAAAAAACCCCAAAAAAACCTTTTTGCTGATTTGCTGTTCTGTAATTGTCGTTGACATGCCGTTCTCTCCGCAGCTGTGCAGCGCTTTGTGACCCTCGGGTGAAAATCGCTCTTGAAGTGCAATTATTATTACTATGGCCAAATCTGAACCCAGATTGGAAGGGATCGAGGTCATTGTTGAGGATGCTGCAATCGAGGTCAGACAATGAGCAGAGGAGTAACCGCGGCATTTTTGAATAGTAAGGGAACGTTGCCGGAGCGAAGTGAATTATTGAATATATTAGTGACGAAGATGGCAAAGGATTTGAAATTTGACCAGATAAGTTTGGATGGGAAGAGGTCCAGGGAGCAGTTTGTAGGCCGAAATCTGGTAATTAATTTAGAGACGTAGTAATAATAATAATAACTGCATTTCTATGGCGCTTTTCACCCAGGGTCACAAAGCGCTGCACAGATCTGCGGAAAGAACGGCACGTCAAAAACATCAGGACAGTTCAATAAAAAGTCAATTCGTAGCAATGAATTATAGGGCATAAAATAAGTGACAAAAATATAATTCAACAAGGAATAAATGTTCCTGAGCAGGCGCAAGTCGGCAGAGAGCCATCATCCCGGCGCGACATCAGATTCCGTCAACTCGGAAAATTCCAGGAATTTTGAGATCAATGTACGTGAAGGAACATATGTTAAGGTATTTGGTTGGTGGTTGAGACTGTGTAAAGATACTGTGGGCTTCGTTGTTTTTTTTCTGAGAGACTGTATCAACCGATCTGCCTGATCTTAATGAAGATAGGTTAGGGTTACTGATAGGATGGAGCCGATTAATGGTCGAGGATCTTGGGCTTGTCACAGGTATCTGCCAGAATGCTGGAAAAGCGGTTGCTACAAGCGCAATCAAGTGCCTTCTGGTAGCAATTGAGCTGGTCCTTAAAGATTTGAGCCCAAATGGTAAGGCCAGATTTTCTCCAAGTCCGTTCCGCCTTGCGTGCATTCGCCTTGAGGTCCTGGAGTTCAGCAGTATACCAGAGGGATGGTTTTCCTGGGGGACACTGTGATTTTAATGGGGCTAAATCATCCAGTATGCTTGATAGCAGGCTGTTGTAAGTTTTTACTGTTGCATCAGAGGCAGTGAGCCTGGGTAGTGATGACTTGTTGATTGCAGCTGTGACTAAAGCAGGTCGCACGTCATCTCTGCTTTTTGCAGATGATGTTGTCCTGTTGGCTTCATCAAGCCAGGACCTTCAGCATGCACTGGAGCGGTTTACAGCCGAGTGTGAAGCGGCTGGG
>JAZEWT010000002.1:34656834-34675309 GCA_036362905.1 Mordacia mordax | reverse complement strand
GGGGGGGGGGGGGTTGCTGTGCGGGTGCATATTACAGAGCGGTGGTGTACCTATTTGAGCACTGCACTGCAAACCTGGCAACTCTGGTTCGATTCCCACGAACAGCCAACACAAGTGAACTGGTCTTGGGCCTCTCCTAGGTCGACTCAGCTTGAAGTGAGTACCTAGTGGGGTATATGAATATTGCCACTATGGAGACAAATGTCATCAGGCATGGTGCTGGCCACCCATTCCCTCGTGTGCCTTTATAGGCGCTACTCACTTACAGCACTTGACCCCACTGTCTGTGAAGGCTATCTGGGGGATCTGTGTTATGGAGACTTAAGTGTGGGTCACTACAAACCTGTGTCACTCTCCACCACTCATCAGGGCTGGCGCTGGAGCACCACAGCTCCCGCGCCAGTAGGTCAGGAGGCGTCTCCTCCATCAGCTCCAGCAGGACCGATCGCATGGTGGACAGGGGCCACTCGCGCCGTGCCACCTCGCTGTTTAGGCCCGCCGCACGCAGTGCCGGCGTCATCTTGCCGTAGAAGAGGTCGCTGGGCCGCGGCACGGCCACGCCAGTCGGGGGTGGCACCTCTCCACCAGGTGCCTGCCATGCCACCAATACTTTACACTGTCACATTCTATCTCATGCACCAGTCAAACAGACTCTGGTGAAGGAGCTTAATGCACGTTCTCTCAAGTGAATACGGATCCCATATTTGAGACATCATGCTAATAATTGAAGGACAATTTATGTTCTACTCCCCGTAATTAACATCTTAGAAAAAATTCTCAAAAAATAAATTACTTATTTTATCTTTGTAAGGTAATTGTTATACACAAGACAATGAGGCTTTTGTAAAAAAATACTATACAACCACGACAGCACCTGGACTTTCTAAATTTTGTCTTTGGCACTATCAAAAAGAAACAAAGCTGTGCCATTCTATTCAGAGACTTGTCAAAAGCCTTTTGTCAGAGTAGATCACAATTCTCTTATGAACACACTCCAACGCCTTTGAGTCTCCAGACATGCAGCTGGATGGTTTAAGAGTTACCTCTATGTAACGAGGCCACTTCCATTCATAGCCTGAGGTTCAACATAATCGAAATTGTAAAGGGTGTACCACGAGGTTCCACTCTTTGTCCATTACTATTCTCACTATTAATAAATGACCTGGGCATCTCATTTACACACTTTGATATCAGTATAATTTGCAAAGTCCACTGCACTGCTAATGGCTAAGGGTTCCCTGGTGTATTGTAAGCTGCAAGGTAAATTCAATATCCTGCAAAACAAGCTTCTCTGACTCAAACTAGCCCTTAACGCCAATAATACTATATTCATAATTTTTTTGACCATGGAACAACATCCAAATTTACACTTCAATTATATAAACTATATTATGAACAAATTGAACAAGTTGAGGACTGCAAATACATTGGCTTCATATTAAACTCTGAATAAAAATTCAGACCTCACACTGACTATATTGCCAAAAAGATAAAAATAAGCTTTCTCTAGGCATGTTCTGCAGGGACGTGATAAAAGGGACTCATCTACCATGTCACCTACAAAACCCACCATTGTGAATTGTATATTGGCTCAAAACTAACTTCTATTAACATTTGTAGAAATATTCACTGAGCTCCATTCATACTTAAGGATTTTTTTATCCACAGAAATAACCAAACTTTAATAATAAAAGCTAAGCCTACTGTCTGCTTAATGTTCCTAGATGCACATCAAAATTTATGAAAAAGGATTTTGAGGCACCTGCCGCCTTGCGTTTGGGACAATATTGCCACAAGCTTGAGGCAACAGTCACTACCGATCATGGAGTAACCTTAAATCTTAACTCGTATTTAAAAATCCACTCAGATACTATTGCCAAAATTGGTCAATCCTTTTTTAAGGGCTGCATATGCTCCTTTTGTTGTGCAAAACACTTCTACTGTCCCAAACCACCACTGCTCTGTTTTGTATTATTAATTTATTGGAAGTGTCAATTTTTTTGTTTTACAGCCTTGAATGCTACTGTTTACTTTATGATTCTGGTTGGGGTTTCATCTTTGTACAAATTGGTGCTGTGAATTTGTTTAATTGTGCAATATAGCGTGTTACTTTTAATTTACAATTACGGTTAGAATTTCATTTTTGCACAGATTGTTGCTTTGAGTTTATTTACCCTTGGATTTTATCCATGGCTGCATTTGGTCACTTTGTGCATTCGTTTTGCGTAGGAATCCTGCATCGAGAGACTGCAAGATCATTGAGCACTTTCTGCTGTAATAATAACCATCTATCTATCTAAACATGTCAAAAACTGCTTTATATGTTTAACAAGACCCGCGAGCCAAACGTTCCTGCTTAATCCCAGCTGTACCTTGTGGCTGGCGTTGAGTGCCTCACGCTGCTGCCAGCGCTTGTAGAGGCCAAAGAGAGGCGTGGCACCATCCACCCACTGGATGAGGCCCGAGCGAGAGCCCAGCGGAGTCACCGAGTAGTGACGGGCGTGGAAACGGTGCCACTCGCGCCCGTTCCCCTTCACGAACATGTTGTTGACGATGGAGAGAAACTGCATGATACGCTCATCCAGGTGCAGGTCCTCAAGACCTATGAAATAAGGGATGACATACGTACTCAGCGCTACAAACCACAGCCGCCACTGACAGCCACACTACAAAATTACACCTGCCACCAACATTCGCAACTCAACACTATACCCGCTGGCACCCAATCGCCATGTCACACAGCACTCAGCAGGCAACAAGAGGCAGCAGCAGTACTAGCAGCAGCACTAGCAGAAGAAACGGCGGTGGGCACCTTTAAAAAGGTAAGTGTAGGTGTTTCCGTCGGAGGCGAGGAAGGACAGCTTCTTGGGCTTGGTTTTGGTCGGCAGGATAGAGACGCTGGGTGCCAGCGAGTGGATGCAAATGGCCTCGCGCGCGTGACTTTCCCCAGGCAGCGCCATCTCCGTGCCGGCCAGCGCACTCAGCCGAGGGCTCATCTCCGCCAGGCGCAGCAGGTAGCTGGTGCGCTTCTGTGCACGCTGCTGCAGACTCTGCAGCAGCTACAGGGAACCACAGGACAGGAAACAAATTGGATTCAAATGCAAGTTTTCAGGTTGGGCCGTGTGTTGAGTATTCCATTGCTCAAGTTTTTTCCTACGTGCTGATGCGAGAATCTTCAGGAGCTGAATTTAACAAACAGCTGTGAAAACATGTGTTTTAAGCGATGGTATTGGTTGTAGCATCATCAAACTTTGTGTTAATGTTCATACAGTGAATACATTCTAGGCTTTTTGTTTCAATTTCTTTCCAAACATGTAATTGGTGTGACAAAGAATGAGAGCCTGATATGAACTCACAATCTCAGCGGTGCAGGCTCAATGCTCCTACATAGCATTACCCCCTTGAGCTACTCAGTGACCTCACAAACACTAAGTCTTACAATTGCAAGAGAATGAGAAGCAGCTTGACAAAGGCAGATGTCTTTTCACTTAAATCCCCACCATTCATATGTTTGTAATCGCTGCAGGCCAGCAGTAAGTAACCGACAGCCTACCCCTTAGCTGGGTGCAGACACACCAGGCCTAGCACTTCGAAATGATCTCCTTAAGATACGTGGCCCTCGGTCAGGAAAGAGGCTTCCTCATTCCTGTTCCAGGCTGTCACTATTTGATACAGCCACCACTCCCCTCGCCTTCACCGCGAGCGAGGCATGTGCCGCGCGAGTACAGTGCGCGTGGTCCTGCCGTGCCTGTCGGAATGGAGCCCAGCTGGCACCGGGGCTGGCGGGGTTGGGCGGGTTCTTGAGGCGCTCCAGGGCGTCGGAGATGGAGGCTCCGTACGTGTCCTGGAACCAGCGCTCGTGCGGAGTCTCCGGCGGGGCCGACGTGATGCTGTGCACATGCTCCAGCGCAAACACAACCGGCTTCATCAGCGCTGTGTGCTTTTCTCGCATGATGGCCAGCTTTTCTTCTCTGTTCACACACAAACACGGCCCACACACAAGAGAACAATAAGTTAGGACAAAATCAGGTCTAGGTGCAAGACAAGCTATTCGATATACATTTGGCTTTAGATGCATTTCATTAACAGTACAGTAGCTGATGGGTAGCTGTTAGGGCAAAACATACTTTGCAAATCTGAAATGTTCTTTTCGTTGGTTTCTCACGGCTTTGGAAAAATATCTTTCGATTGAGTTGACCAGTTTGAAATCGACAGAGTTCCTAATAATGACAACATTATTCTGAAGGCTGGTTCATACTGGATTATCTTTAAAAATGTAAGCACCTCCATACGGATTACTGACGATAGACCGAGATAATGCAAAAACTCGTTCAACCTACGCTGGAATGCAACAATAATGATGAAGGCGACACAACACGATATTGACGCAATGCGAGGAGGCCGTACTTGCGCAGGGTGACGTTCGCCTGCACGCGCTTGCCCTCGTCCTCCAGCTGCTGCACTCGTCGCAGTGCCATCATCTGCTGCTGAAGCAGCACCCCAAGCCACAGCTCGTCCCACAGCACTGTGATGCGGCGCAGCTCCGACACCAGTAGCTGCACCTGAACACGCAACACCGAGACAGCGGCGATGTCAACGCCTTAACAATGGCACCTGCCGAGCAACTACTGGTGAACGGTCATGAACACGTCCAAGCAATGGCTGTTTTGAGAAACTGTTAGTGGAAGGGCCTCCATTGGAGGAAGATCTAGAGCCCCTCTGGAGGTTATTGGTCTACTCTTCCCCACTGGCCAGATGACGTGGAAAAGATGGGAGTTTCCAAACTTAACCTCACCCCAATTAACATGCTGATCGACTCTACTGTACACATTTACACTGCTGGATGGACAGTGGTTTAAGTAGTGGTTCAATTCAGTACCCGGTTAATCCTGTACAAGGTTGCAGGAGGCCGGAACCTATCCCAGCAGATATAGGGTGCAAGGTGAGGCTATACCGAGGATGTGACCCCAGTACATCGCAGGGGTCTTTTTTGGGGCAATTAACTCAGCAGGCCAATTAAGCTGGGCAGCAGAATGTCTTTCGATGGTGGGAGGAAACCAGGAGTAACCAGCTAAAACCCACGTGGACAGGCAAATGCCACAAAGAAAGGCACCTCAGCCGGGAATCGAACCTGGAACTTGTGAGGCAGCAGTGCTGCTCACTGCATCCCCATGTCTCTGCCCTAGGGTACTGGTGGGAGATTTTTTAAATTTTCTCCATCGTTTCAACCACTGTTACCTCTGAATTGCAAAATTGGAGCACTAACCATTACCCTGCAACAACATCAGTCTCATGCTATTAGGTAGAATATATTAAATGAATATTGCAACTTTACAAACTAACAGCTATTGTACATACATGGCCAAGCTGTACCTTCCCGTTTGCCTCACTGGAATTTGTAGCTATGTGAGAAAAAAAAGTTTCTTTTTTTAAATATCAGCTGCATCTTCCTTCAAATGTGACCATCTCCACTTCCCAGTGTTAATCTGGACAGGGTGCCATACAGAACCTGTGAGACCATGGTGGGGTTGCTGGCCATCAGCTTGTCCACAATCTTGCTGTAGCAGTCTTGCATCATGGCCTGGTCCTGGCTGGATGCCCTGCCCGGCTGGGGCAGTGCTTCTGTCCCTTCCGCGTCTGCCTCCGAGGGGCAGCTCGCAGCCCCCTCGGGTCCCGAGAGGCCACCCTCGCGCTCAGTCAGGCTTCCCAGGAGAGACGGCAGTGCCGACATGCGGCCACCCACTGCCAAAAAAGGAGAATCTCCTTCATTCACAAGCACAGGGTATGCAGCAGCAGGTGTGACGCACTTGTTCAATGATTTCTCGAACAAAGAACAAGCACATGAATGGATGACGCAACACTTTCCAACATACATTTGTCCTTGGAAGGTATTTTTTGATAAAAGTGTCACCTTCTGAGCGACGTAACATAGTGCATGATGTGCAACACTGCCCAAGGGGATTTTCAATTTAAAGTAGTTCTGTAAGTTCATCACTACGTTGTGGACATCCATTTCACCAATTGGCCATTTTTCACTTGGGAAAGTGCCTAAAAGGAGCAAAACTTTATACTACAATGCTATACTAGCGTGACCCCCCTGTTGAAAGTGAACACACAGCTATAATGCATTAACACGTTCAACCGGAGCTGGAAAGCATCACTAATGAAACTCAATGGTGTGGATGTCAGTCCGGCAAACAGCTGAGGAGCTCACCCGAGCCAGGCGCATCACCCGTGAACGAAACAGAGCCCACGATGGCGGGGTAGAGCACGAGATGTGGAGAGTCCTGCGCCACGCGGCACAGCAGGTTACAGATGCTCTGCCTCACGTATGCCTCGGGGTGATTGAGCCGCGAAAACAGCTGAGGGATGATGCCTGCAGGGGGCAGAGTGGGGTGGGCAGCATCGGGGGAACCACGGCTTGTCACAAACCCACACCATTCACATGACAGGACATGTTGGGTTATCTTACATGCACAGGTTACCGCTCCCTTTGATCACTCCATGGCTGAATGAGGCCTTAGCAGTCACAAGGGTCATAGTTTGTCAAGCTTGTCAGTGAGGGTTCGTGAAGGTGGAGAACATAAATGTAGGAATGTAGAAATAGAATAGTGATGAGACTTTTATGATCTGCCCTCCCCTACCCACAACACAGCCCTGATATGCTCCAGGAATTCTGGGTGACAGATCAATGCATATAGCACCTAGCATGGTAAAAATACATGTTTACTTTGGGGTTCCAAAACAAGCAAGAAAATATATTTTTGTATCACTGAATTCACGGCATTAAAATAGCAGAACGGCTGCCCGTCTCAAACCACAGCATTTTTGGCCACAAGCAACAAACGCGCCAGCACGTGATCGCACAGCATCAGCGCGGCTGGAATGTGCAGTCGGGACGGGAAGCATAAGACCCGAGCAAGGGACTCACCACGCCAAGGAGACGTGGGCGTGGTGGCGAGGCCGTGCTCCAGCTCCTCGCGAAGCTCCGCTGCATGCTTTACCAGCAGCCGCAGCAACCGCAGTGTCGCCATTACAATGAGGTCATCTCCACTCTGCTGTTGGTTGTCCGGAACAGCTGCAGACGTCTTGGAAAGATCTTCTCCATCAGCCCCCACCTATGTTCCACACAGGAACGTGGTGGAACAGTTGGAACGTTTGTTGCACTGCAGGAATGCCACATCTAGACCTTGCAAGCTCACTGGGTACCGTCAGCTGCAATAATAAACATCTATCTAATGTGCAGAGCAGAGGTAATGTCACACGGATAAATGTTGTTACAGCCAAATCGCCCAGAATACGGATGATTTGGGATCTCCGTAGGATTTGATCATGAAACGTGCTCAGATGTGTGACCATCATGTACAACATGCGCTAGGGCTGCGAGGTAAGATTTATCGTCAGCACAAAGCAAAAAAAGCCTTGTTATCATCTTGTATGCATCCAGGAACGGTTATTAGTTTTCTTTAGTAAAAATGTAAGTAAATTATCTCAAGACATTTTTGATGACAGTACAATGTCGATTGGCCACTGCTTTAAGATTGGCAACTTCTCGCTATAGGGACGCCGATCCATATGAGGTACGCGTGCAGATCCAAGCTGACCTGCCCAGCATTGAGCCTCAGGAAGATGAAATATGCACGGCACGAGAGCTTGTAGAGGCCGAAGATGCGGCTGGCGACGGCGCGCCACACGGACAGGAGCCCGTCGAGGGCCGGCTCAAGGTCTTCGTCGGCCAGTGCTGGACACGCGGCCAGCAAACGGCGCCGCATAGACCCCTCCCCCTCCCCCTCTGGGGCTCCGTCCACAGCCTCTGTGCCCCCTCCCTCGTCACTCTCGGGGGTCTGCACCGACAGCTCCTCGTCCTGGGAAAGGGGTGGGGAGGAGGGGGAGAACTCTGAGTGGAGCTGTGAACACAGAGCTACAAGCGGGAAGTCCAGAGAGAAAATGCCTTCATGAGGAAAGTATAACAATAAGGTATAAACGGCACTCGTTATTTGAGTGCATATGCGAACTCTGCGCATAATTCTATCCAATCTAAAGCATTGTCAAAACCAGTGTTGAGAGCTTGAATGCCATCCGGGAGCATACTTAATGGTCATGGGTGAACAATATCGGAGTTGGTGTCTGTCCACGAGGAGACCCCAAAAGTGCAAGTTGGAGCCTCACGATCCCTATTCAGGTTAGCTCATGTGTTGAGCATTTTCACACTTTTCTGGACATCTCCACGAAGCACGCTCAGCACGTGGCCCGACCTGAAATATCACACTTGATGTAAGAATAGAGGCCAAATAAGCTGTTGCTGGACCGGTCTCTTCACGAGCACAAGCAATGCACTATCATGAGCTGAAGCAACTCTGTGGGTGGTGGTAGTCATGTGCGTGTGGGACGGTCACCTGCAGGCCTGTAGCCCGGCAGACGGCCTGGCCCAGGATGCTGTAGACGAGAGCCCTCTCCTCTTCCGTGGTCCCCACCGGCAGCAATTTCTCCACCTCAGCTTTCTCTGTACTAAGCAGCGGGATGCTCGCTCCTTGGCTGCAAGACAAGCGCACACAGCCCTCGTGACAGACACGCTCCAACCCACAGCCACGACCAGGGCCAGCATCGACAGAAAGGGGACCAGCAGTCGCTACACTGTGTTGCATTCCCAGACATAATACCAGCAGTTAGTCGATGACAAAAATATATAGAGGACTCGACTGTGTGTGGCCCATGGACCAGGCCGCCTCAGTAACGTCTGAGAGAAAAGTGACCACATGAATGCGTCAGCACCTGGAGTTGTCGACAACCTTCCGTCCCCAGCGGTAGGCCCAGCTGCCCAGAGAGGCCCAGGCTTTAGCCGATTCAGGGGCACGCATTGCCGTCAGTTGATAGAGCTGCCCCATGATCACGTCAGACTCCCCCACGCCCACGCTCACTGCAAAGAAAATGCCACCACACTCAGGTGTAAGAATAAAGGTGTTAAGTTTCGCCGACGCGTCAAGGAGGCGAAATGACAATGCGTCACCTGATGTCTCAGGCGTGAGGCGAGGGCAGGACGGCGCACGGTCGTCCGGAGGCGGTACCGCACGGCTTGCCTCCGCCAACGCAAAGATGTTGGTGCCAAGCGGGGAGAGTGCTCCGCCAGCCGCCTGCACCCATGCACACGAGAGCTTATGTCACTCCGACCCAGGCACAGGATCCCTCACCAAGCGTGCAGGGCCTTTTAAAACGCAGTGAACGCGATGATTGCTATATGACGATGAATACTCTCTACGGGGCAAGCATACAAAATTTGTTCCCTTAAGAGTTCCTCAGGGTTCAGTTCATGGCCCACTCCTCTTCAGCATCTACATTCAACCACTTGGCCACATCATACGCAGCCTCAATCTCAGCTACAATTGCTATGCCAATGACATCCAAATCTATACATACGTAAAGCCATCCATCAATGCCTCTGGTCTTTGCATGTCGTCCTCTCTGTAAACTTGCTTGTGGGAACCCCGCACCAATTGTCCAAAGGCTGAACCTATCCATGATGCTTGACGAATAGACCACTGAGGTAGCGAAGGCAGTCTAGAGTCTAGAAGCGACTTGATTCCTCACTCAGCTTGAAGACACACATCAACAAGGTGAAGGTATCCTCTTTCCATCTCAGAAACATCGCCAGACTGCGCAACATTGTCACCCTCCGACGCTGATTAGCTAATACACATTTCATCTCTTCACAAATTGATTACTGCAATGCACTACTCCCTGACATCCCCGCCTACCTGATCAATCGTCTCCAATGTGTGCAGAATGCGGATGCTAGAGTCCTCACTCGCACACCCATCCACGATCACATATCCACAGCACTTGTGTCTCTCCACTGGCTACCAGTTAAATATAGGATCAGTTTCAAGATCCTCCTCCTCACCTACAAGGCTCTCACTGGCACTGCTCCGACATACATCTGTGACCTACTTCAGGCATCCTCCTCGACACGACCACTTCCATCCTGCAATACGGGATTGCTGCATGTGCTCAGATCGCACCTCCATTCAATAGGTGACAGAGCCTTCTCGCGCGCTGCTCCCAGACTCTAGAACACCTCTCAATTGGAGATTTGGTCAGCTGAATCTCTTGGCATCTTCAAATCTCGTCTCAAGACTCACTTGTTCCGAAAGGCTTTCAAGTCCTCTGCCTAGGACTGTTCATGCAGCTCGCTGTTGCCATGCTGGGATGATGGCTCGCTGCTAACCTGACTGCTCAGGACCACTTATTCCTTCTTCAGTTTGTTGAACAATTATTTTTATCCCTTATTTTATGCTCTTCTCTAAGCTATAGCCATCGTTTAACAGTCAAGTGGATTGCTCTTGTGTTGTTGCTGACATGCCATTCTCTCGACAGCTTAGATGTGTAACGAAATAATGTTGTTGTTGATGTGTCGGTGTTGTTATTGACATGACATTTTCTCCGCAGCTCTGTGCAGCGCTTTATGACCCTCGGGCGAGAGGCACTCTAGAAGTGCAATTATTATTAAATAGAGAGAGGCCTGATGAGACAATTTGTGGATGCATGACTATAAGTGTTCCACTGGGGAATTGAAGCAGCTCACGATAATATTACACAAAGAAACACATTAAAAAGGAAAACAAATGTAAATATTAGGTGAGCGCACCTCTAGCTGAGCCCGGAAGACCTGGCGCAGATGTATGGAGGCCTCCTTCCAGTCGCCGTAGAGCCACTTGGTAAGGGTGAGCAGGGAGCGGGCACAGGCCTGGCTCGCTTGCCCAGAGCAGTGCGACAGTGCACACGAGCTCAGCCACTCCATGGCACAAGTTGTCTGGCCTGTACAGCACACAAGAGCCAAGGACAGCACTCAACATCTTGCCTAAGAAAGCGGCTCGAGAGAGAGAGAGCTCTCTGAACAAGTGACTTTCATAAAACACTAAATGCCAGGGAGCTGCATCATAGGACATATGATGCTTGATCTGATGCCAACTTTGTCATCAGATCGAGTACCTTTCAAAATTCCCAAGCAGCAGCATTGTAAGTGATTAGGGACAGATTGAGTGACTTTCTAAGATTCAGAAATCAGAAAAATTCCCGGCTATATATGAAGGTTAATTCAACAGTATTTTATGTGGGACATTTGATAAAATGTCTGTTTAAATTTTTGATAACTTAACGTCAACCTAGCGAAATACGTCAATTTATTGAGGCTCGTTTGGCAATTCTCCACTTTAAAAAGTTGCCAACACTGACCCGTGCAGTACAGCAGCTTGGCCTTCTCAATGTCGAGCTCAGCGACCCATTTCTCGATGGCCCCGTGATCCTGCTTCAAGGTGAGTCCGGATAGAAGATCGGTCAGGTCCTGAGTGCCGGCGATCGCCTCCCCTTCTGCACCGGTGCTGTTCCCCGCAATGTTATTTGACGCTCCGGCGGCCTGGGTCAGCAGCCGCGTCGCCAGGGCCACGTTACCCCGCTTACGCGCGAATTTGGCGGCGGTGAGACGCAGCTCTGTGACGTGAATGTCCACCGGCATGGTGGGGCCTATGGAGCGTGTAGAAAACAACCACGATCACCCTCTCCTAAGAACACCAGCAGCCTTCATCTCACCCGAGCCTACATTTCACTACAGCTGGTCTGTCCGCTTATACAAGCAATCAATTAGTCCAATTATTAACGGTTCAATTGCATGAGTAATCGGATGACACGACATTAGTTGGCGAATACAAGTCTCATCTCAGTTCCCATATGTGCTGCTGGATGGCAGGTGTGGGTAGAGCTTAGCAATGTCACCAACAAAATCAGTTGCATTCCACTTTGTGTGGCTTGTAAGGGGGGTTCTAGCTTTCTGAAGCAAATATATGGGGCCACTGCAAAAAAAGTTGTTTATTACTAGTTTTAGTTGATTAATCAACATATTCCACTAATTGTCCAAGCTCCAGAAACTAACAGGCTGTAGTGTATTACTCAAGTTACAATGGACCTATATGAATTTGGCATGCAGCAAGGGACTTATTAAGACAAAGTTCAGGCAGTTCATCTATGATAAAAGCATACAAAAATCACCCAAGCTCCATATTTAACCATTCTGCTTTTCCATCAACAGCTGCAGGCAGCTAATCATGATGCAACCCTTTGTCACACTGAGGAATTAGCAGTAGGAGGCTCCGTCTGACCTGTGAGGTTGGGCGCCAGGACCTGCTGAAAGGAAGCGTAGCGTAGGGCCTGCAGCCATGGCTGCACGTCCTGCTGCTTGCAGGACTTGCGCACACGCTCACTTACAGGCACCAGGCACTCCTGTGCACACAGCCACACATGGCCACGCACCGGAGTAACACCAGGGCCTATTGTAAAGACATTTAAAATCTCGCCACAAAGCTCTGACCGGTATCATGCGCGTATAGGGCACAGTCTTACAAGGCACAGAGGAAGAGTTTCACAAGAGCTACAGATTTGGATACAAAACTCGTATAGTTACAGTTTCTAAAACTATTACTTATCATTCGTATATTTAACACTGATCAATTGTCGTTTTCGCTAACTAGTAAAGTAGGCCTTGATGAAACTAGCTCCACGGCAAAACAAATGCACAGTGCAGGGCATAAAGCTGCCCTGACCAGATTATTATTTTATGCTCTTATGCAGTAATAAAAGAGCTGATGAAGAGGCAATGAAGCATTTTAAGGTATATGACACAATTGTGGAACTCAAATATAGAACTGTTAAAAAAGGGGATAAAGTGGGTGCCACACCTTGGTGCTCATTTGATTGGCAATGGTGTTCTGCAGGCTGCTGGTGGAGTAGAGCTGCAGCGTGGAGAGCGCCGGCAGCCAGGGGCGCAGGTTCAGCAGTGACAGTCGCAACGGCGTCACCGTGAGCTTGGCCGTCTGCTTGAGGTACTTGGACACTTGCCTACGGCGGCAGAGACATGGCGGTGTTACCGTTCAGAAGTTTAGCTGGCGAAAAATCCCAAGACGTTCGAAGTAACGGATCGCCTCCGCATGGACCACGCCGTCAGTCTTGCACCAAGGACTCACTCTGTGACGGCTACGAGCTGGCCCTCCTGCTCCGCACCATTGAGCCGCGTCGCGCCCACAAAGCATGTGGCGGCGCGCATCAGCTGCGTCTCAACCGCCTTGTGCAGCTCCGTCGGGTCCGGGCTCAGCACACTCGGCAGCAGCCTCTTGAAGTCTGCGCACGAACAAAACAAGATTTCTAACAATTCAAACGTTTCTACATTTGTATCCATATAGTACTGTCGACTACATGTCAAGAGACAAAGTGTAGTATCCATGCAGATCTCGTTGGTTTAACAATGATCCATTGACGAAGAGAGCACAGAGCTACTTCTGAGGATCTTTTTTGAGACAGCTGGTTAACAGTGCAAGCAATAGACTTTCTCACTTGCCCTGTCAGCGTGAAAAGCTTTCCACATTACAATTAAAACATTTTTTGCCATTCTCAGAGCTGGAATTTAGCCCAATTAAACGCAGAACTAAATTTAATGTGTTGTTTTTGCACAGTTAGTGCGACCATCAACTCACTGCAGTTGAGAAGTTGGTTTTGCCACGTGCAGTTTAAATCACAGGCTTGTGATCAAGCTCAGGTTCTTATCAATACCAGCTTAGCGATCTGAGCCACCCAGACATTAAAATATTGTACATATTATCAAAGTCAGTTTGATACTGCCCGCAGTAGTACAATTTCAGTGTTGTTATTTTAATGCTTGAGTCACTTCACATAACAAGAAGCCATACCCATCTTGTCCTTGACGGTTTTGGGGGTGAGGCTCAGGCCTTCTCCTGGCAGAAGATCCAGCTGATCCCGACATCCAGTGAAGTCTCCATCTTCAAAACGGCTCACAGCACTGAGCATCACACAAAACGGTAAATACTCAATAAACCGACCATGCTAATTTATAGCTGCGATGTTATTCCAGAGGATGTGTCAAGGAGCAGATATCCTGTTTGTTGCAACTGGCACTATATGCTGAAGACGAGTATCCTAAAAAAACTATCATCTCAATAGCGGGGTTATCCAGGGGTGTGGTGAACCAGTATGTGTTCTCAAACAAAACCGTGTTACTCTACCTTCCATGTGCTAGTTTAGCTCATTTACAGAACGTAACAGTATACATTTTCATATGATGCATCATGCACACAGCATTTCAGAAGACAAAAAAGAAAAAATGTGAAACCATCACAGAAGGCAGACGTGAAACACAATGCAATGCTTCGGCAACTACTGTAGAGTACAATTCTCAACTGGATCTGGTTGGTGTGCCACGTTGCTGCACTGTGAAGATGCTGCTAACAATAAGCCAGCACATAGCTCCCACACTTCATTTTTTTTAAACTTCGCAAATGTGATTGTCAATTAGTTCCAATTTATTTTAAATCCTTCGGGGTGCCCTCCAGAAAAACACAAATTACATGCAGAACATGGAGTATCCACTTATATAACTCAGGAACACAGGATGTTCCGTAAAATATTGGCCACAACAGCAGCACTCATCACCTCGGCAAACTAAAACACCCAAGTTTCCCCCACACTGAAAAGACAGCGTTGTACCGGATGTAGTTCATGTCCACTTTGAGGGCCAGGGCGGCCGCGATGCTGGGCCTGAGGGTGGCCACACTGGTCTGCCACTCTTGCACAGCTTGCCAGTCAGACAGCGCCATGTAGCACTCGGCCGTCCTGCTGGCCAGGTACCCGACCAGGTCCCACGGCGGCTCACTCGGCTTAGTCAGCACGATCTTCTTGCCCTCGCCTGAAATGGCAATGCGCATGCCTAGAGCAGCAGCAGCAACAGCCAGACGGATGAGGCTTAAACACGCGGGTCCTCTCAGGCGTTAAGGTCACCAAATTTATAGATGAAGAACGATTGAAAAACGTTAAGACTTAGCTTCATATTTGTTGCTTAACTACATCGGTCCCTAGCTACAGGAGAAGAGTCAACGCTTGATTACCCAGGGTAATGGGAAAATAGAGTTGCCCAAGTAATACACAGGATAATGCTAAAAAAAATAAGTTAGGCTATAACAATGTTTTATTGTTTACATTGCAGTGGAGATGTGGAATTCGCTTCCCCTGTTATTGTTTCTTTAAGTTATGTTTACTTGCGGACATATTTGCGGTCGTGTCGGTATGGAATTGTAGACTCACAATAAGTGACATGTCGATAATAAATAATGCACCATGTGGGTAATAAGAATTTTTACAAACGCGATTAATCCACAACCCACATAACCCACCCACGAAAAATCATGAATTAATATAAATACGTACGATACAAGAGGCAAAGCTTCCCTGTGTAGTCTTAATAATAATTTAACTTCTAGAGCGCTTTTCACCCGAGGGTTACAAAGCACTGCAAAGAGCTGTGGAGAGATTGGCATTTCAGCAACAACAACGACATATGAATGTAAAATCTACAATAACGTTTTTGGTTATTTTAAAGCCTTAAGAGTCTTAACGGACTTTAGAGTCAGGTGCTGTTAGCGAGCACCTTATATACAAACACACATATCAATTGCACTCGTGCACATGTGTAATGACAGTTCAGCGTGAGTATGCTGGCACTAGTGCTAACGTACCATTGCCCGTGTGCTTGGGGCTCGTAGTGCTAGTGCTTGGATTGGCCAGACGAAGCACGGCCTTATCCAGACCCCGGATGCTGCAGTCCACCCCTGTCAGCAGGCACACCTGTTCCTGGTAGTCCATCGCTGCCTTCTCCAACCTGAGCATGCACCGTTACACTTAAATTCACTGACACAACCAGCCCCCTTGCATATGTCTGCTCAGCGTTTCTGTGACCGCACGTTGAGGTCTCTTTGAATTTACACTTGTGAATGTCATGTCATGGGTGGATCTGTTGGGAGACATGTGAATTTATTTAAAGGTGAACCATCGTTCAAGGTAGTTTAATAATAATAATAATTGCATTATTGTAGTGCTTTTCACCCAAGGGTCACAAAGCGCTGCGCAGAGCTGCAGAGAAAATGGCACATCAGCAACAACGACACAAAACAGCAAATCAGCAATAATAACGTTTCTTGTAAATTTTTTGTTACAAATTTGAGCTTTAGAGAGAACGACATGTCAACAACATCAGAACAGTTAACTCAAAATCAAATATAGGCTATAATTTAGAGGAGATAAATAAGCGACAAAAAGATAATTGTTCAGTAAACAAGGAAGGAATAAATGTTCCTTAGCAGGCGCAGATCAGCAGCGAGCCATTAAATAGAGTGCTCTTCAGTGGGGCTTGCAAAACCAGGTGCAAGTTCAATGTCCGTGTTCACTAAATTCTGTTGCCATATCTGTGAGGTAATTAAGCCCGGCAAAAAATATCAATTTTAAAAGCAGTCCTTCTCTAGGCCACGTGACTCGACATCGGTGCCGTTTCTATTTTGCCAGTCAGCGGGAGGAGGGGGGGGGTGGGGGGGTGGGAAGATGGGGTGGGTAGGAACCGTGGTATCCTGCCAGCCATTGAAACTGTTTTACTATTGAGCGTCTGAGCCCAAGTGTTCGGTCCAGCATGGAAGTGGCACCCTCACCGGCCCTCTGCATGCTGCGCGACTGTGCCGATCCACTGCATGTTCTTGCCAGCGAGGCCAGTGCACCACGCCGCCATGCCCGTGATAGCGTCAGGGCAACGCAGGTCCCGCAGAGCCTCCACAACCATCATCACCGCCGACTCGAACTCGCCTCCCTGCCCATACCACAGCCAGGGCCACGGTTACACAAAACACAGCAGATCAGCGCTAGCAGTACCAGTGCCAAAACCACAGCACTCACCATGTCCTCACCATCGCCATCTCAATCATGACCTATCCACTTCTGGATTAAGACCTCCCCACAAGCCATTATCATCTCCCATTTTTCCAGGGCACAATTACACGAGCTGCTTTTATATCTCCATTTCTATATAAATACGTCTACTCAGCACATTCTCTCCTTTGGCTGCTCATCATTAGTCTTGACCAAAGACAATTTTCCCTTTTCGTGATGTATTCAGCTCAGGTCCACTTGCTTGTAAATATGAATTATTTAAATGTTAAATATAATTACTTAACCAATACAATTGTAAATGAGCACACTCCTACATTAGCCTCCCGCAGAATAAGTTGGGTAACAATCACTAGGCATTGCACTATAACCATCACTCATTTCGGAGATTGCTTACGCACGAACACATGGCATTCTGGGAGTGGTGTAAACCTTCTCCCATGCCCCTGGCGACACCGTACCTGTGTGGTGCCGCCGGCCTTCATTTCGGCTAGCAGGTGGTAGCCGTGCCGTACAGTAACGGCCGGCTGTCCTGCCAGCAGCCCCACACGCATGGCCGCTAGTCGGATCCGCGTCAGCCAGTCCTGGCACGTCTGCCGGTTCGTGAAGAAGAACGTCCGGATGGTCTGCACACACGGGACGCACGTGGTAGGAGCAGCCCAAAATGGTGAACTCTGCGGCCCACAACAGGGGATGCTTTTCTGTACTGCGGCAGCTCAAAAGTTTACAGCAAACTCGAAGACCCTGGTTTCTTGATAAACCCTACATAAACATGCCGTCCTTTTCTTAAGCCACTGCTGTATGAAGAGCTTCCCATTCTATACGAGACATAAGGGATACATCAGCATATTTCACCATACTGGTGTTGATTGCTCAAAGTGGGGGTCACAGATGTGGGAGTACAGAGGTAGAATACCACAAACGGTTTGTAGCACTGCCCTCTGCCTATAACCGCCATAGTGCGTGGTGGTTGCCTATTCAATCCACATCCATACTCAACCCTGCATATTAACTAAAATTATGATGCCACCAATCCTATCCTATCACACACGTGCAAACAGAAGCGAGATCTTTCACCCCTAAACTATTTGCACGTCGTGCAATTGGTCTAAAACAAACCGATAAACGATGGTTTGCCGATTCACAGATCGCAAGTTTTACCTTCGGCGGGGGCATGAGGGCTGAGGCGCAGCCCTCGTAGGCATTGTACATCAGCTTCTCCAGCGCCTCCAGATAGTGCAGCAGCAGCGTAAGTCGCAGCTGCGCATTGCTGTGGCCCTCATCGGTCTCAGCGTGTGTCCACGAGCCACCCCCATCACTCTCGGGGTTCAGGGCCACCCCGGCCAGGCTCCGCACAGCTCCTACAGCCCACACGGTTCATCATTGTAATGCGAGATCACACAGCGTCTGTATACTACCACATGTCTGTACAATGCCTGTAAACAGTCAGAAGAAACCCAAACATTTAAGTGGACATGCAAAGACTTGCGCGCATGATGTTGTGAGGTGACTTACGTAAATATGTGCGACATTGCAAGATTACGTTAAGTGTAATGATGTCATCGTCTTGGCTGCCATGTAAGAATACATTCTTATTGCCATGTTTTGGATAACCCATCCATCCATCCATCTTCTTCCGCTTATCCGGTGCCGGGTCGCGGGGGCAGCAGTCTAAGCAGCGATGCCCAAACTTCCCTCACCCCAGACACTT
>JAZEWT010000002.1:34634078-34654723 GCA_036362905.1 Mordacia mordax | reverse complement strand
CAGGGATTGGGTCGTCGAGGCCCCCCGCCACGACTGCTACCCAAACCACATTGCACCGGCCCCTCACGGACCTTCCTGCGGGTGGTGAGCCTACTGGAATTGGATAACCCTACTCGTCAATTTTACACGTTTTCCGTACGGTATTTCTCGAAGAGCAGCAAAATTTTAAGCATAATTTTAGTTGTGTCATTTGCAAGAATTTTCGTGACTCCACGATGAACATATGGAGATTAACAGATATAGTGCATAAAAGCTTTCTACTTGTGACTGGAAGGCCTGCTGCAGTCTAGAAATAATCAGTACTCTACCATACATATGTTTTATAAGTAATAATCCGTACAAGTAATAAGCAGGGCAGTGAGGTGGCCGAGTAGTGGCGCATTCGCAGCTTGTTAAAGATGTCCACACGTTGGATCCAGCGAATGTCCCGATAATTTCTGTGGGTGTAATAACTATCATGTTGTCTGCTTCGCAATGAAAGTTAAAGATCCTTTGATGTCATTTGCCAGAGTAGGACATTGTGTGTGCAGACGTTACGGTCCAAAAAAATATCCAGAAAAGTCTCAATTGGAACGACTGAATACATAGTAATTAATGCAACCTACTTATGCCCAAGGTCACTTTTGAAACTGAGATATTCCTGGTCTCTCGAGTTCTCACCGGATTAAACAATATTAACTTGAAACGATTGAAAAAAACGGTCACGTGGCCTAAAACTTTTTGCAGACCAAGCGCTCACCTTCGATGGTCTGGAACGTGTCCTGCGCACGCCCGAGGGGCGTGCGCAGCTTGGAGAGCACGGTGAACTGCGCCGCCTCCCACACGGCCCAGAGCCACAGCGCTGCCTCGCAGCGCAGCTGCCGCTGTGTCAACATGCCCGCACGTGCCTCCACCTTGTCCTGCCGCTGGCAGCTGTGATACAGCCGCTCGAGCCATGGGTCCTTGCTGTGTCCGGCGAAGCCCGCACATAGGGAAGAAACGTTGGAACAGATTGAGACGGGGTGGAAACTATATGAGCAAAGACCTTGAGAGCAAGTAAGCAAGTACAGGTGCGTAGAATGTGGGGACATGTTTTTACTTGAACTGTACCTTTATGCATTGTGTACAACAACATAAAACACACGTTTATAGCATGCTACAGTCCTCACTCTCAAGATAGGCACCCCCTCCAACTACTATCTCCCTGCGTCATATTATTAAAGAGCCTACACATTGGCCAAGACAGTGTACTGTTACACTTTAGCTGCAGATGAAATTATTTCACTTAAGTTTATTCTATTGATGTAGGTTTTCACGGCTTGATGTATGAGAATTGCTCTTAACAGCTACTCTTTCGGGAGAGCCGTGTCATGGATTCCTCCTCTCTCCAACGTGGGAGGCAACACATAGTGAAGGATGATAAACACTCGGCATGGCTATCCCAAAAGAGCAGCTTAAAAATAACAATTCTTAAGTTTAATGGTTTAATACATTTTTAGTGATGCTGCGTGCTGGCTTGAATGCTTTAGTGAACTGCATTAGGCCCGAGGGCTGTAGTGTGCACAGGTGTGACGCAGCGGACGCCTAAGGCGTTCGCAGCGGCGAGGGCCGACGGGCTAGCGTTCCGCGCGGACGCACCCGGAGCGGTTGAGCGTGCCGTAGAGGATGAAGGCGAGGATATCAGAGAAGTCGTGCGGGTGGAAGGTGCCGCTGGCGGGACGAGCCATGTGTGCGCGCAGCCCCAGGGACACGCTCTGCACTTCACTCCTGCAGTCCCCGTCATTGATGCTGTGCCAGACAACCCATGGGCATTCCAACATTGCTCACAAATATTTAAAAAGTTGCGTAAGTAATATTCATAGGGAAAGCATAGTTATAAACGTTCTTTGTTAAACATGCCGTTAATCCTGCCAAAGGATTCACTGGCCAAATACACCTGACTTAGCATCACATTATCACGTCTATCCGCCTTCGCCACATTCCTATTGAAGGACACATTTGATAATAAATTAGCACTACTGCTCCTCCACCCATGACAAAAATCCCAATAAAGCACCCCATCTCATTAAATCGTGGCTGTAAAGCAGACCTAATCCTGGAGAGTGCTTGGATTGGTGATGGTGAACACTTGCATGCAAGGATGTAGCACGGTTAAGTTGTCAGCAGAGGCAGTGCAGGAAATTTCACTCTGAGGTGTGGCCAAATAACCTTTAAATCTACATGTTTTCCACTGAGTAATGTACTGATGATAGGGTGCCCCTATCCCTGATTTTTATCACGTAGTAGACCTCCTTCTCTCACCAAAGCACGACGTCGACAGGAAGAGTTTTGAGAAGCTTCCCAAAGGCCTGTTTGACACGGCCGGCTGTGTGGAAGAGCTGCACCTGGCAAACCCCGGCACACCTGCACCCCAGTTACCCCACAAGAAGAAACCAACAGAACCAAAAGTGTGTTAAACACAGGCCAAGTGTAATTCTGAGCAGGAGAACCACAAAACAGTTTGCAGAGGATAACCCGTACCACACGTGAGAGCCATTATCTTTTTACCATATTTAATTCCAATTGTAAAAACTTGTGTCAAGTCATAAAACAAATAATCCAGTTGGAATTCGCAGAGAAAAGCAGCCCTTCAGGTTAAAGAACGGCCTATGAAATGGGATACTTGACAACTATTTGAGATCTCTTCAAGTAGTCTCTGTTTGATACATTAGGTGTGGAAGCGATTCCCACACCTGCATTTCGACAGAAGGAAAGCTTTGTGACAATGACATTCAAACCAATGTATGTAGTTCTCAGAGCTGGAAGTTATCCTGCATAACCTAATGTATGTAATGGGGGTTTTTTTGTCATCATTTATAAATGTTTTGAGAACCCATTACATTTGAGAAAGAGGTTAAATCACATGTTGCTCAAACCTGAATTCAATCCCAAGATGCCAACAATGCCATTGCTCTTGACCTCTACTACCACCTGGGCACCTCACGTTGAAATGTCCTTAGCTCTCACCGTTGCATCAAGTCATGAGGAAGGGAGGATGTGAGGATCTGAAGACTGCTGCAGCTCTGCAAGCAAAACGATGGCTCCTCATGCATTGCTGTAAAAAAAACACAAATGCTCTTACCACAAAGGATATGATTACGCACACTGCCAACCCTTACATGTGTAAATACAAGTTGTCATGAATCCCTCTCATTGTCTGAAACCGCTTAGTCCTATACAGGGTCACGGTGAAGCCAGAGCCTATCCCGGCAGACACAGGGCGCAAGGCAAGTATATACCGACGATGGGACGCCAGTCCATCGCCGGGCACTGCGGGGCAATTTAGCCTGCGTCAATCAACCTATGTAACAGTATGCTTTTTGGACTGTGAGAGGAAACCGGAGTGCCCGGCGAAAACCCACGCGGACACGGGGAGAGCATGCAAACTCCACACAGAAAGGCACCCGAGCCGAGAAATTCGAACCCGGGACCTTCTTGCTGTGAGGCGACAGCGCTAACCACTGGGCCACCGCGCTGCCCCGTTGTCATGAATCCGTTTAGGTGATTACCATTGATGAGAAGTCCTTTGACAAAGGTGTGGAAAGCCGAGCAAGCAAACAAAGGGCTGTAAGTATCAGACTTTTTCATAAGCATCGCGATCTCTTGGGCCCAGGTCAACAGCATCTGCCTGCAGACATGAAAAGAACACACACACTTCAGATTAATGCACAATAACATGAGCCAGTGAATGCAGACAGACACGTCATTGACCTCCTGCAACAATAAAAAAACATTCATTTTCAGAGATTCCATAACACATACAACACAACTTTTTCCTTCAAGTATTAAATAGTGGAAATAATGTTCCCTGTGGAGTAACACAGCAAGGTGATGTGAAATTTTATGACATCACAGTGAAGCATCTGACATCATGGCCATGGCTATGGCCAAGAAGGGATTATCCATTATCACGAGACCTATTCAACAAGTTTTGGGCAGCCTTTCGAGTAACCCGGACCAATTTTCTACCGGATAGGTACCGTATAGCAACACATTTTTACTCTAAATTATTATTTAGAATGGACCATTTTTACGACAGTCACACCACTGCACACAGACAAACCGAGCTAACGCGTTAACGCTTTCAACCTAAGTTGGAAAGCGTTAAAATCAAACGCACTACCCAACGGTGCCCACGAACTCAGGAGGGAGCAACGTGTCGTGGCTCGCTCGCGTGTTGACCTGCTGTCATGGCCCAGGTTGTCGCTGCACAGCAGGGACCCCAGCAGGCTGATGATGGTGCTGAAGTGTCTCTTGGTTGCCATGGTCACTGTGCTGATGACGGCGCCATCAAAGAGGGACGGTGACAGCGAGCTGAGGCTGCTGGAGATGAAGTGCTCGTGGCTGAAACGAAGATAAATATCAACTGTGGGCACCTTTTTGGTAGCATACAGATGATGTAAAACAAAAAGAGAAAAGGTTTAAGAGAACTGTAAGATATTCAATCACCAAATAGATACCTTCCATAAGGTATCATCAAAGACAAAGAATACCCATTGTAGGGATAGAAACATAAAATAAAGATCCATGTGTTTAATGCATTTTCGGAGTGTACAGTGCCTTCAAAATGCTTGAAGTCTATTGTGTAGCTTCTTTAAAATAAAAACACACAGCTACAGGTAACATGGAGACGCATAGTTAACACAGATTGGTAGGGTGCGAAGCAGCGAGAACACTCACCGGGTGCAGTGGGAGTAAAGCGTGTAAAGCACAGCATACTGCACTCCGGGGAAGTGCAGCGCTATGTTTAAATGCACGACAGTCAGGTTCTCGCTCAGCAGCGCAAATACAGTAGGAGACAGCGCCCACATCTGAAAAACCACAAGACAGGACCAACGTGAGCCCACCCCTGTGCCACAATGCACTCACGAGTTCAGTCGCGCACATTGTTTTACTTTAATACCAATAACATTCCAACTGTACCAATGGTGTCGTGAGACGATATTCTTTCTGAAATCTGTACAGCGCATGCCCCACAAAAGAATGTTTGTTACACACTAACCAGTCAAAACCGTCTAATATTCAGTTATGAATAGACTGAATGAATGAACCGATTTAATAATAGTTGCATGTCTCGAGCGCTCTTCATTCGAGGGTCACAGCGCTGCACACAGCTGCGGTAAGAATGGCACGTCAACAACGAGATAAGAATGACAAATCAGCAGCAATATCATTTTTTTTCTTTTTACAAATCCGAGCTGTGGAGAGAACGGCATGTCAACAACATCGGGGCAGTTCAACTGAAAATCAAATTGCAGCAATATATTATAGACGTACGCAAAATAAGTGATCATAAAAAAATGCTTCAACAAACAAGGAAGGAACGTCATGCTGGCTCAGTGTTCTCAAGACCTTAGACCCCTGAAGCCTCCCCACACAGGGCACTCATTCTTTAACGTCACAAACTGATGCCATGAGTGGAGTCTGAACAGCAGAGACATCCACTGCTGACGCTCTTGATAAAATCGGAACGGTCACACAAGGCAAACAGGACTCACGCCAATGATGGAATTTTTGGCGTTGCCAATGGTGGTGAGGGCGCACAGGTTGAAGACCAACACTGTCTCCGCCATGTCGGCACTGAGCACGGTGCCAGCGAATGAGGGATGAAGGAGGTCGCCGCAGACGGGATCCGTGTTGTCCAACTCGAGCGACGCCAACAGGCTGTTGACGGCGCACGCCACCTCACCCAGGATCAGGCGGTAAGCGCTTTCCAGCACCGGGATGTTCTTGAGGCCAAGCACAGATTGGTATACGGAGAGCGCCGCCTTCACAACCTGGCAGCAGCGGCAGGAACAGAAACAAAGCGATATAGCTCCTTATGCTCATAGCGATCCTCGAGAGATAGCAGGATTTCAGAAATTGTCAGTATTTCGGGGTGGCAATGGATTCAGCAATTACTTTTTTAAACATTGTGAATACAGAAACTCTACGAGGCTGTACTGGTCAGATGAACTCATTACACAAATGAATCATAAAACACAATTTGATGATGATATTCCAAGCATAATAATAAATATACGAATCCATGTTCAGGTCAGTATCAGTACCCGCTTAATTCTGTAGAGGGTGGTGGGGCGCTGGAGCCTATCCCAGCAGACACAAGGTTCAAGGTGGGGCTATACCCAGGATGTGACACCGGTACATCGCAGGGGACTTTTTTTGGGGGAGGCAATTTACCCAGCAGGACAATTAAGCAATGAATGCATGTAATAATCATAATCATTAATCACTGCACTTCTGGAGCGCTTTTCACCCGAGGGTCACAAAGCGCTGCACAAAGCTGCGGGGAGAACGGCACGTCAACAACGACATTCGAACGGAAAATCAGCAGCAGTAAAATTTTTTGTAAATATTTTTTTAATAAACACATCGTGGCAGAACCACATGTAAAATATGATAAAACTTTCAACTTTAAATGTGAGCAGAGCCAACGACCCCAAATGCACACGTATTGGGCAACCCCACAGGCTATGTACGTGGTGAGTGAGTGAACAGGGAATATACCTGCTGAGTGCGAGTGGAAAGTGCGCAGTGAGAGTTTGATAAGCGTGCGTGGGTAATGGGCGTGTGTGTGAAGGTGAACATGTGCGACACTCACACTGTATATTTACATTTCTCAGCAAGACAACAAATGTTCAGGCAGAGTTTAACTGGCTTTGAAAAACAAAAGCTAAAAAATATGTCTGGCACATAACTTCTACTGCTCCTATATTTGTGTCTGCTATTGTCATTCGAGTGATCCACACCACTCTTGCAAACAAGACTATGTTGGTCTCGAGTTTTCACCAAGTTAAACATGATAAACCAGAAAGTTGAACTAGAAAACAACACTTCTTTGCATTCCAAGCAAGCAGTGTGCTCTGAACACAGCATTCTCAAGACCATCACAAGCAAGCGGTGTGCTATAAGCTGAGAGTATCATCAATGGCTGTACGCTTTTAACATTACCTGCATGTCTCTGTGCAGTCGTAGTTTCAGCAGATTTGAGTCACAAGAAAACAGCTTCTCCACGAACGACGAGGGAAGCTTAGTACCAACCTGTTCCACGATCTACACAACAGAGAAATAGCTTGAAGATGCTACTTTGTGTATATTTGACCAATATTGCTCTTAGAACGTGAGATTGACAGGCGGATCGGTGCAGCGTCCGCAGTTATGCGGTCGGTGTACCGGACCGTCGTGGTGAAGAAGGAGCTGAGTCGAAAGGCGAAGCTCTCGATTTACCGGTCAATCTACGCTCCTACCCTCACCTATGGTCATGAACTTTGGGTAATGACCGAAAGGACAAGATCGCGGATACAAGCGGCCGAAATGAGTTTCCTCCGCAGGGTGGCCGGGCGCTCCCTTAAAGATAGGGTGAGAAGCTCGGTCACTCGGCGGGAGCTCGGAGTAGAGCCGCTGCTCCTTCACATCGAGAGGAGTCAGCTGAGGTGGCTTGGGCATCTGATTCGGATGCCCCCTGGACGCCTCCCTAGGGAGGTGTTCCAGGCATGTCCCACCGGGAGGAGGCCCCGGGGAAGACCCAGGACACGCTGGAGAGACTATGTCTCTCAGCTGGCCTGGGAACGCCTCGGGGTCCCCCCTGAAGAGCTGGAGGAAGTGTCTGGGGTGAGGGAAGTTTGGGCATCGCTGCTTAGACTGCTGCCCCCGCGACCCGGCACCGGATAAGCGGAAGAAGATGGATGCTCTTAGAAACATCTCTTTCAGAACACCAATCATCACACTAACAGTAAACTTGCAAATATAATGAACGTTGACTTTGGAATATTTTCTACATTTATTAAACTTGACATTCAAGACATTCAATCATCATCCTCATCGTTAAAGCATTATTGCCAATTTTTATCAGGATATACCAATACTATGGATCGTTATTTTCACACTTTTTCCTATCCTTTGAATCCTCGCTTAAGGTCGTCTTTCACTGCCTTTGTCCAAGTTTTTATTGACCTACCTCTACCAACTTTTCTTCCTTCCACTTCAAATTTCATGCACGCTTTTACCCAATTATTATCTTATATCCTTTCAACATTCTCTACCCATCTCAACAAAGTCTTCCTTAACACATGCAATATATTCTTTATCCACACGTGCTCTCTTAATTCTACGCTGGTTTTATTATCTTTCAGGGAAACTCCGTGCATGCATCTAATCATTATCATATGTATTCTTTCAAATATATTTTGATATCTACTTTCACAGGCCACATCTCTGCTCAATAAACAATGAAACTGCAAACAAGATGAATACATCTTTCCTTGTTTTAGTGGAATTTCTCTGTTATTATTGTTGATTCGCCGTTCATATGTCGTTGTCGTCACTGAAATGCCATTCTGTCCACTGCTCTGTGCAGCGCTTTGTAATACCCAGGTAAAAAGCACTCCAGAAGTACAACTCTTATTATTATTCTCGGCAGAATAGGAGATAATTCACGAAAGGGTCCAGCCTCTTCTCACTCTCGCTATTAATGTTGCTTCTCCTTCTCCTCCTTCGCACTTAAAATATCCCCCAGACAGAAAAACTCCTCTTCCTCATTAATCATCCTATTTTCTTCATTTTCAAAGCCCTTCCATATGATTTCTCTCTAAAGACACTGCATAAATTGACATCAACATTAAATGAAATAAAATAACTTTCCCACAAGGAAATATAACTGGGGCAAATTATATTCAAAAACTGTTCATAGCGAAATTAAGTAACAGAAACTTTGATATGGAATTAAGGTGATTTGTAATGATGTAGGTTTTCACGGCTCGATGCATGAGGATTGCTTCGAAAAGCTGCTCTCTCGGGACAGCCGCGTCGATGGCTCTCTCTCCTCTGCTCGCGACGTTTCGCCTCACACGTTAGAGGCACTGCGCCTGAGGATGCCTCTAACGTGTGAGGCGAAACGTCGCGAGGAGAGGAGAGAGCCATCGACGCGGCTGTCCCGAGAGCGCAGCTTTTCGAAGCAATCATTAAGGTGATTTATTGCACCGTGTAAAAAGAAAGTAACATACGTCAAACACAATTGCAAGCACACTTTATATCGCACAGAATTGACAGTTTAGCATTACATTGCGATTTAGATTGATAAGCGTTTATCGATCAGAATGCAAATTCTAAACTAATAACCCGAACGATGACAGAGTGAGGAGGGCTCCCCTCACCAGGGCTATGAGGTTGAGGATGGACACTGTATATCCGGTTGCGAATGTGTCCGGCTGCTCCAGCTGGCTCAGGCCGAACTCCACGGGGCCCTCAACCGTGCACGCGAGCTCGGGCTCCATGCTGCCGAGCAGCACGCACACACACTCATTGCCCGCCGTCATCACCGCCTCCGAGAAGTACGCCTGCTTCGCCACGCTCACGCAGATCACCACGCGCTGCAGGATCTGCCGCAAGGGTGGAGGCGGGAACATATAGATCACTTATGAAAAAAAAAGGTGTTGTTAAAGAGTGAAAACACCGAATCAATCACAATCTCCTCAGTTGGCCTGGATTTGAATTCAGGCAATACACTATCAAAAGCAAGTCCTTGACCAGAGAAAAAAACGGTGTTAAATTAGGTAAAGCACTTAATTTGGTTAAATTCAAGCTTTCAGACAAAAATATTACGTGACATGACAAACAGTTTGTCAGTGGCAGATCTGGCGTGAAATACTGTTTTGTAAACATTAAAGTCATAAATGTTCAAGTAAAGAGATTGTAAATGTCAACGCACCTCTGTGACGTAGGCCTCTGTGATAGGAGGGCCCTTAATGGGGTTGAATCGCTCCCCGATACTGCGCACCACGGTGCTAAACACACGCAGCAGCGCTGCCAGTTTTGGCAACGACACAGACGGTGGAGGAACCTCCTCGTCCACAGAATCCCCGCTCACCACATGCCTCAAATCCTGACACCAGAACACATTTCTAAAATTAGTACTCCATATTGAAACAATGCAATACTGTATTACAATAAACAACGCCCAAGAACTAAGTGCCTCAAACAGAGAGTGATTCATATTCATTAGATGTTATTACAAATTAATAACAATTTACATAATTGGGGGCGGCGCGGTGGCGCAGTGGTTAGCGCTGACGCCTCACAGCAAGAAGGTCCCGGGTTCGAGTCTCTCGGCTCCGGTGCCTTTCTGTGTGGAGTTTGCATGCTCTCCCCGTGTCCGCGTGGGTTTTCGCCGGGTACTCCGGTTTCCTCCCACAGTCCAAAAGCATGCTCCTGGATAGGTTGATTGGCTCGCAGACTAAAATTGTCCCACAATGCCCGGCGATGGACCGGCGTCCCGTCGTCGGGTGTATTCCTGCCTTACGCCCTGTGTTTCCGGGATAGGCTCCGGCTTCACCGTGACCCTATATAGGATTAAGCGGTTTCAGATAATGAGATGAGATCATTGTGATGTTCATTCATCACAATGATGTCATCGGATACCCTCGATTCTACCGCGTCAATGGATCGTCCAACCTGGGTATAGGGGGCGAAAGACTAATCGAAACATTTAGTAGCCGATTCCCTCCAAAGTTTCCTGAGGAAGTCTCCAAGGTGGGAGGCGAAATGTCGTGGAAAGAGGAGCGATCAACGCGGCTACCCCGCAACGTACAGCTGTTTCTCAATCCACTGCTGAATGAAGGCCTACCCAAACTATATTGGTTGCGGGGTTTGCATGGTCATACTCCACAGGGCTGTTCAGTGAAAGTTACTGAAGAGGTGTATCAAGGACTGGTTCAGACATAATTTGCCACAAATGTTAGCCGTGACCAGAAATAAAAAGTCAGGTCGCCAGGTTTGTATCTTGTTGACATTACAATGGGGGCGGCACGGTGGCCCAGTGGGTAGCGCTGTCGCCTCATAGCAAGAAGCTCCCGGGTTCGAATCTCGGCTCGGATGCCTTTCTGTGTGGAGTTTCCATGTTCTCCCCATGTCCGCGTGGGTTTTCGCCGAGCACTCCGGTTTCCTCCCACGGTCCAAAAAACATGCTGCTGCATAGGTTAATTGGCTCGCAGACTAAATTGCCCAGTGCCCGGTGATGGACTGGCGTCCCATCATGGGTGTATCCCTGCCTTGCGCCCTGTGTCTGCCGGGACAGGGTCGCTCACCGCGACCCTGTAGAGGACTAAGCGGTTTCTGACAATAAGATGAGGTGAGACATTACAATGGGATGCTCATAAACAGCAGGAAAGCACCACTTCAACCGTGCTTTGGTTGCATGTTATGCGACCCAAAATTACACCTACAATGCCCTCAGCATCATCTATGCCAGCAGCCTGGAAAGTGAATGTGGAGTTGAATGGTTGATGAAATATTCCAAGAGTTAAACAATTTGGCCACTAAAGCAACGTGTTTCCAGACTGCACGCATAGCCCTGCTTTGATAGGTTTTCCTATCATTTACAGACATTAGACTCCAGTGAATGGCAGCAGGTAGTGCACACAGTTACTCAACATTACAAGTGCCACCACAACCACTTAGAGGACTCTTGACAAGCTACCTCTGCATAGGCCTCCATGTCCTCAAGGAACTGCCCAAGGAGGGTGATGGAGAAGGCCAGGTCGGCCACCCAGAACTGTTCCAGACACTGAAGCCAGCCTGGCAGCACAACACATACATCAGCCACACAAGCACACAGCACTCACGTGGTGCTTGATTTGTGGTTTACTTCATGTCCTTAATTGATTTATAGTCATTATGTTTACTTATATGACCTATTCTGGTGTTGTTAACATGTTATTCTCTCCATAACTCTATTCAGTGCTTTGTGACCCTCGGGTGAAAGGTGCTTCAGAAATGCAAATATTATTATTAAACATAGCAACCTCTTCTTTTAGAGACATGTAAGTGTACGTGTGTGGCCATTTTGTCAATCCATTGTTGGATGAGGGCCATGTGGGTTATTTGACTATACATCACCACCATAGTTACTGCAGGTTCAAGGCAGCGAGTGCAGGTATGAGAGTATAGAATTAAGAGTACAAAAACGGTTTTAACTGCAATCCCCTTAGCTGCCTGGCATATAGCCAAACAGTGCTATAACAACATATATCTGCAGGATAGCCACTATTAAAGCTTAACCATGCATATAACTAGATATTGAACCAGATTAGATCAGACATATCTGAGATGATTGCCAACTGGGTAATTTAAAATTATGCAAACCAAGACTAAAAAGAGCTTTTACTCAAATATATAAAATAACATGCTTACCAGAAACCTTCTGTGTGAGGCTGCTTGTCTGCGTGTGGTCTATGTGCCATCCCACCAAAATATCCACCGTGTCCTGAAAGTGCAACAGTGCAAAACGAAAATACAATAGGTGAGTACCAAAACAATGCTGGGTTAACTATGATGGTGTCTATTTAAATCGTCCAAGAAAGGAACGATCGACATGAACAAGGGCATAAGTTGGCCTTGCAAACAGTCAGGGCTGCCACAAAAAACGATGCCTGGCAGTGATGGTTCTGGTCCTCGGTTGAGTGGAGATTGTGAGTCACGCTGCGGGGAGTTCTACTGTCCGTTGTAATGCACTGCGACAGGAGTAAAGAAATGTACAATGGAGGACTGAATGTATAAGTGCGGTGGTACAGGTAAGTGATATTGTAGACTGTAGCTGACACTGCTTGAGTTGTAAAACCAGTGACGGGAGCAAAAGAATCGAGTGAGGGATAAAGGAGGGGGTAGTGAATGAACGTGTATTTATCCTGAAGGCACAATGGATCGGGGAACGCACCCTGAAGTTTGTGCTGAAGACATGCGGGTAGCTGCGTGCCAACAGGAGGATGCAATGGACGCAGTGGCACAGCAAATCAGGTGGGTCCACATTCTCCAGGATAGACTGCAAGCTGCTCATGACAGACTGCAAATACAACAATGCTCTTTAATGTTTATCAACAAAAATGTTTCAGCTGCAACTGTTAAACACGGACACATTTCAACACTAAATACAAGGCATAAATATGAAGAATCTGTGAACTGAAGGATATCATAAAATGTTATATATCATATGGATGTCTGCAGTAAATACATATTTGAATAGTGTGTTTTATTGCTATTACATAAGTAAATGATTCGATTTGTTGACCACATCATCAATACCTTATTTTTCCCTATTAGAGAAACAAGACTAAACAAGACTATTAAACTTAATGACATTCCTATTAAGCGCATATTAACTACTTTATCAACGAACGATAAAGGCATCAACATTGTACAACACAATTTTCTCGATGATATCAATGCAGAAGAAGGAGGCTGACCGGCATGATACTGGTGAAAGTCTTGCTGTCCCCAGCAGCCTCCAGGCCCCGGTGCACTGCGCACAGGTAGAGCATTTTCACATCGTCCTTGCTGGACGAGTCAAACTTGCTGAAGATCCACGTGAATACCTTCTCAGCATCATAGCCCAGGGTGCAGCAGAGCAGCCCTAGGCAGCCAGCTGCTTCTTGGCGCAATTCCAGAAGCAGTTTACTGCTACAAGGGCATCAAGGGGAGGGATTGAGACTCCTCAGTACCTAGTTGTCTAGTGATGATCAAACATGCATTAAAGTATGACAAAGTGAATTGGGGTACACACCTCTCATTAACGACATCCTCAAGGACTGCCAAAACATTGTCGAGCTGTTTAAAAAGAACCTGCAATGAAACAGACAATTCACAATGTCAACCATGGATGCATTTATTGGATTTATGACTGGAACTTATTGAGATGGAGCCATTTCCACACTCAGATGGGTTTATGACTCACCAGCCTACTGTCTGTCTGCTGGATAAATTCTCTCAGCTGCCGGGCTGTGTTGAGACGACGTTCCCTATCATCTTCCCGAGACACTCTCCGCAGGAGATGAGACAATCGAGAGTCCTCAGAGTAGGACTGACGCTCTGAAACCACGCAGTGTAAAAAGCACAAATTACTGTGTGATCTGCTGCAGCCCACGTATTATTTACACGACACTCTCATCACAGTGTCTTTCCCTTGCACAACTCAAATCAGATGCAACAACTCAACCCTGAGTATATTCCCACTATAATAAAACATTAACATCTAAATTCGTGCATCTATTTTAACTTAACATTTAAGGGCCAGTATAGATAGTGGTGTGCACACAGATTAAAGGTGATGCTTGTTTTTGAAGTACACTGCTTGTATTATTATACAGACACCAAACGTTCTGAAACATAATCATATAATAATAGTTGCATTTCTGGAGCACTTTTCACCAAAGGGTTATAAAGCACTGCACAGAGCTGTGGAGAGAACGGCATGTCATCAAAAAAAAAACCATCTGAACGGCATAACATCAGACAAGATCAAATAAAAGTAAAAAAATGGCTATAAATCAGTGAAGGACATACAATAACTGATACATTTTAATGTTAAATAAAAGAAGGAATAAGTGTTCCTGAGCAGGAGCAGGCCCACAGCAAGCTATCATCCAAATAAAATAACAGTGAGCAGTATCAACAGTCTTAGCCAGAGAACTTCAATGCCTTATGGAACAAGTGAGTATTGAGATGGGATTTAAAGATACCCAGGGACTCAGCTGACCGAATTTCCAATAGAATGGCACTCCAGAGTCTGGGAGCAGTGCGTGAGAAGGCTCTGTCACCGATCCAACAGAGGTGCAATCTGGGCACATGAAGCAAGCTCGTATTAGTGGATCGAAGTTGCCGTGTTGAGGAGGGTGCCTGAAGAAGGTCACGGATATATGTCAGAGCAGCGCAAGTGAGAGCCTTATAGGTGAGAAGAAGGATCTTGAAATGAATCCTATATTTAACCGGTAGCCAGTGGAGACACACCGGTACTGGGGATATGTGATCGTGGATGGGTGTGTGGGTGAAGACTCTGAAGAGATGAAGATGTGTTTAAGCTTCTGAGCTGGGTATGGATAATAATAATTGTACTTCTAGATACAGTGGAGTTCAGTTTTTTTCTGAGAATAACTTAAGAAACGGTAAAAGTCGGGTCTTCATTAGTGAACAGAGGTGAGAGTGTGTGACCGGTTGGACGAAGGAGCCGATTAATGGTCGAGAAAAGAATCTTGGGCTTGTCGCAGGTATCAGCCAGAATGCTGGAAAAATGGTTGGTACAGGTGCAGTCAAGTGCCTGCCGGCAGCGATTTATCTGCTCCTTAAAAATTTGAGCATGAACGGTGAGGCCAGATTTACTCCGAGTCCATTCAGCTCTGTGTGTGTTCGCCTTGAGATCCCAGATTTCAGCAGTATACCAGGAGGGTGGTTTTCCGCCTTAGACATAGCGTTATTTTAATGGGGCCAAATCATCCCGTATGCGTGATAGAAGGCTGTTGTAAGTTTCTACTGTCACATCAGAGGCAGAGTGAGACGAGGCAGAAAGTAATGAACTCTTTATTTCTGTGGTGAATATGTCTGGAGGGCATTAAGGTTTCGGAATTGGATTTGGGGTTTGGTTATGGAAATGGGAGGCGGTACTTGATCAAACCACACAGCAGAGCCATCAGACAGACCAGGATTAGTGACAGACAGGTTGGTTACCAATATGCCCCATGAGGTAACTCCAGTCAGCATCGGCAACCACTCGATCCTGCCAAGCGAGGGGGTGAAGCCCACACCGGCAAACACAGACCGCATGGTGGGACCACACCCTGGGAGGTGTCCTGTGATGTGCTGGTACATCACAGGGCACCTCCCTGTGATGTGCCAGTAAGCCAATCAACTCAGAGAGCTGCGCATGCCTGGACGGCGAGAGGAAACCAAAGTACCCTGTGAAAAACCAAAAACTCCACACTGAAAGGCACCCGAGCCAAGAGCTAAACCTGGGCACTTCCCGCTGTGAGGCAGCAGCGCTATTAGGTAGTGTAAGAGCAAAGAGATGGGTGGTTAGGCGATCAAGTGATGAGCGGGTTGATAGTTAAATAGCGGTGAGGAGATTAGTGAAGAAAACGGTGATAGTTATACGAGATGGGGAAATGAGTGAGAAGTTGTTTAAGGTGGTGGATGAGAGTGAGAAGATAAGTACGAGATAAGGAGGGTCGTTCGAGAAAGGTGAGCAAGGTGAGGAAGGTGAGAGGAGCGTCACGCTTAGATGGTGAGCACGTGATGAATGAGGATATTGCCACTGTTTGGAGACTGTTGGAAACTGCTGCCTAGAGGGGAGGCAAGAGTTCATTCTGGCAGTGATTCGAGTAGGCCCCAAGCGCTGAGACATAAAATTAATTATTAAGACAAATAATTAAAGGAATGGAATAAAACCAAAATAAACAATTAAAGCTGTTTCGAACACACTCAGAATGACTTTTGAAACTTATTTATCTGGTGGTTTTAAATAGTGGCAGATCAACAGCGGTTAAATTTGCCAACCAGGATGTGTGGCGGATGCGAGTGAGAATATAAAGAGATGATAAGGAGGGTTGTGAGCTTGAGGGAAATTACGAAGGTAAGAGTGAGCATTGAGCGGAGCTACTCTGTGAGTGAGATGCAGGTAATGGTATAGTGGCGGCGATTGTTGCAGCTGCTTCGAGATGTAGGCGACCGCGGCAGCTGCGAGGCAAGAGCGAGGCTTCACTCTTTCCATCAGTACGGAAAGCCCCAAGAGTTGAGGTGTAAAATATAGTGATTAAGAATAATTAAGCATAATAAAAATTAAAATGAACAGAAATAAAACCAGAGTAACAAGAATAGAGTGATTAAAGCTGCTTCAAGTACACTCAGATGTACTCATATATCTGGCTCTCCAAGAGTGCCAACAAATACCGGCATCCCTTGGGATAACACGATGTTACAATCCACAGCAACAAAATACATTAGTCAGTGAGTCAGTATCTGTACCCACTTAATCCTGTATAGGGCTGCGTTAGACACAGGGTGCAAAGCACAGCTATACCCAGGATGTAATACCACTACATCGAAGGGCCCTTTTTTGAGGGCAATTTACTCAGCAGGCCAATTATCGAAGACACATTCAGGAATTTATAAATTTCACAATCAGTTTATCGACAGTTGCACAAAACTTTGGGACCCACTAATGGGTTGACCACAATGCGATGCCAAAGGCCAAGCCATTTCACCTAGTGGTTTCCTCATTTCTTTGGAAGCAGAGGCACGGTTGCCATGCTGTACGGTAGTGGATCCATCGGCGCTCCCGTCCACACCCCTCAGCTCTTGCCTCGCCGTCCGCCTCTGGTAGGAGCTCTCTCCTGGGCCCCCGTTAACCTCATACCTCCCTCCTGTTCAATACATTGAACACGGCAAACACAAGCCACAGAAGCAGGTGTAATTGCTTCAGAGCCATTAAAACAGGATAAATCCGAGGTGGGAAACATGCATATGCCCAAAAGTGTACAATGACCCTACGTGGGGATATTTTTCATATTATTCAAATTTAGTGAAAACCTCCTCTCCAGCAACCCGAGAAGTCAGCTTGTGGTAACTTTTTAATGCACAAACTCTAATTCTCACGCTGGTGAATGGTCCTTAAGTCGGATGTGGAAAGAAGAACATGCCAATAACTTCAGCATGAATAATTAATGAAGAAATAAACGACGTGACATATAATGGCAATTCTGTAAAGACATGAAACAAATAATATACACTGTATGTGTCACTGTACACGAGTGCACATAGAGATCTAAGTGGTCAAGTCCAGTGATAGAGGTTTATTATTACAGCAAAAAATATAGTGAGCTTACAACAAATTGCAGGCAAATTTTTCAAATGGGGCACACCTAATGAGGAAAGTAAATGTGGTATTCGACTGTAAGGCAAACCCAAGCCTAAGAGGTATCCAAAAAAATAGCATAAAATACACAATTAAAATATGATCGTTTGGCAAATTAGTAGTAACAAGACCCCAGTAGTTCCAGATATTGGCTTCAAATTGTATAAACACAACTGATTAATACATACGAAATACAGAGATACATTGTGCACGATTGAGAGTGATTACAAGACTGATGAATACAAGATAAATACAGTGGTTAGGGAACGGATGGGGGCGAAACCACACATTGTGAACTGAACTAGAGACCCCAAAACTAAAAACCAGGGTGCCGAATTTCTTAAAAAAGTCTTTGAACTGGGGTAAAAGGACCTTCCCGCGAATCCTGCACAGCACATGTACGTATTTCCCGTCGCTTATGAGGCAGTGAGTGATGAAGGGCCGTTTGGCTGAAACGTCACCTCTGTCATGACTGCGTGACTCATAATGGCCCCGGCTGGAATCGTGCTTCTTCCAAGCCTGGTGGGACTCGCCAGAGAACTGTGGCACAGACGTTCCGCTGCTTCCTCGCTCTCGATCCCTGTTCGCAAACAACGGCAGTGTGTTGACGTAGTCCTTTACGCACCGTAAACGTGCCAGCGATTTTACCGCAGCAAGCTATCAAACCGAATACATTGACTGCATCATTGACAGTGCAAAGCGTATGTATGGCGTCATCGTCATATATTGTGGTGCCATGTAACCCAAGCTCAAGACCATTGAGTAGACAGACCTCTATAACCCACGCTCTTTCAATGGAAGAAAAGCAAAACCAGAAGCACGCTTTCCTGAAGCCCTCTGGCAGCCAGCAAGCCTCGACACTGGCATTTTACTTCTGAACATGTTGCTACCATACGCTAAATAGAATTATACTGCAGTACAGAAAAACAAATAGAAAACTATACAGTAGTGGCTGTCATTCTGTACTTGCGAAGCAAGGGTTGGTGGATCACAGTGAACGTTTCAAACTCCCAAATACCCCTTTGGTTTGCAGTGGTGAGGAGATGGAAGTACAGCAAGTAGGTTCCTGAACACGTGTACAGTACTGTATACGGACGTTTGCGTTCTATCCACTCACATGCAATCCCAACGTAGCGGGATAACTGAATGTCGTTATGGTGGTAAGATGGAGCGATTACACGAGTGGTTTCTCGACTTTACCCTGAAGCCAGCAAACAGGAGTTCAACTCCTGGTGACAAACTCGCACTGGACCAGTGTCGTTAAGCATGACCAAACCCCTTACAACTTACACGGCGTGGTGAGGGCCTCCCTTCAGCAGTGGCACCACAAAGGCCGTAATTTTATCATTAGTGTCAGCACTCACACTCGCTATTCAAAAACGTAAACGATAAAACAATGAGTCTCGTCAATGTGAAACGGGGCTCCACGCGGCTCTTCCACCAAGTCCCGCCAATAGCTCTCGCACCGTGACAATTGGCAACGAGTTCCCTTACGCCACAATACCCGATACCTGTGAAATGCTCATTCTATTAAAGGTGAAACAAACTCGCCCTCTACAGAAACCACATAATATTACTCTTAAGCCGCTGAGTGAGAGTGAAAGAGGGAAGGCCCGGACACCGGCCTTGCCTAGAAGCGTGACCGGACAAGCGCGGGCGGTCGCCCCAGGCAAGCTCCAGGCTTCGGCTCGCTCGCGTCGCGTCTCGCACGTCTCCGGGCTAAGAAGCGAGCGGCGGCGCAGGTGACGAGGACAACCGGACAACCGGACACAACCACCCACCTGGGCTCCCACTCATTCCAGCGCTGCGGCTGCTGTCGCTTGCTGCCGCGAGTGCTCGCAGCTCTGTTGCTCATTACCCGCACACGCGCATGTCCCGCGGGGCGCGACGACCGAGAGGCGGCCTCCTCCTCTTCTCCCGATCCTCTTTCTCCTCCTCGTTTCCCCTTCGTTACGGGCGGCGTAGCTGGACTTGGGAGATGAAACCCGCGGTGTCGCGCGGCGACTGAGTGGAGGCCACCTCCTCCACCTCCCCCACCTGCTCCCTTCTCAGTCTCGTCCTCCTCCGTCGCGTCCTCCTCCGTCTCCTTCGTTTCCGCTACACTTAAAAGCGCCGATGGGACGCGCGGTTCCTCCCGATATGGAGGCTTTCTGGGTCGAGGTAGTGGTGGTGGCGATGGTGGTGATGTTCCTGATGACGATGTTGATTATGATGTCGCGTCACGCCGTAGTCGCCCCCCTCCCCCGTGTTTGATTTATGCGACCGTCGAGCGCCTCCTGAGTTCAGCGAAGGGAAAACAGCAGCAGTCGGCATCAGCAGTCGATGTGTGCCGCGGTGTTGGCTCGAAATCAACCCTCGAGGAACCCCCCCACCCCCCCACGAACCAACACCGTCCTGCTCGTGGAGCTTGCTTGACCATACTTCACCGCGCTGGTGACGTACAGGACAACACAACGGATTGTGTTACACTGCTCACGACGGTGCTCGCCAGTTCAACTACGATGCAGGCTCAAACATGCGTGAATGAAGTTCCAAGGAGATGATAGGAGATCGTGGGGATTTATCCGAAGCCTAAATATTAAAGCGGGGATTCATTCAGCTGGGTCTGCCTGGGAAAATGCGCACCCGGGACACCACACTGAGTACACTAAAGTTGTCACTGTACGTGATGGCTATTGCTGCTTCAAGTCACGTACCACCTATTACAGTTTAACAGTAAACATATTAAGCGATCAATCAAACTCAGAATTAAAAAATTGCAGGTGTGCAAAAGCCAAGTTTCATAACGACATGGTGGTATTAAGCAAAAAAACCGGTATTGTTGCTGATTTGCTGTTCTTATGTTGTTGTTGCTGACATGCCGTTCTCTCCACAGCTCTGTGCAGTGCTTTGTGACCCTCGGGTGAAAGACGCTCTGGAGGTGTTATTGTTGAACGTCCAATAACTTCTTGCGACA
>JAZEWT010000002.1:34556612-34594274 GCA_036362905.1 Mordacia mordax | reverse complement strand
CAGTAAGGGGAAGTAAATTCCCACCCCACCTTCCACATGAGAGTAATATTTTTTTGTACAACAGTCGAACCGCAATTTATAATTCTCGGAACACAATTTTTCGTAAATAAAGTGGAAATTAATATTGAATGTGTAGGTATTTTCTGTGCGATCATTGGTAACAAAGCTGAGATCACCAACTCACTTCACTTTTTCATCACAGGCGGCCGAAACGTTGGGTCTCAATGGTGCGAGAGACCTTTTAGAACGATTAATCTCCGTGTTTAACTGTAGTGCAGCTCGACGAACTGTGCCTGTCAATTGTTTTGGAAATGTAACCGTCACATGGGTGGATAGTTTTGTGGGTAAAACCGTATGGGTTCCAGCACAATGTCACCATCGTGGGCAGTGGCGATCTGCTCGACGGTACCAGTGCGCGCGGAGAGCTCCCTTCGGTGTTCGTCTGAAATCATTCGTCTCCTCCAGGACCCCCCTCCCAGTGAGGGTTGTTGGTTCACTCAACCGCCGTCCTGTCGCCGTGCCTTTGTCATGAGACGAGTTAATGATAATGGATAATTAGACTGTATTGTTAGTGTTGTGATAGCTTCGGCTGAAATGGCACGCTTCTAAATAATAATTGCACTTCTCGAGCGCTTGTCACCCGAGGGTCACAAAACGCTGCACAGAGCTGTAGAGAGAATGGCACGTGAACCACAATAACAATAGAACGTTTAATTGAAAGTGAAATAATGGCTATAATTTAGAGGACATAAAATAAGCGATAAACATAATTGTTCAACAAACTAAGGGAGGAATAAGCGTTACCGTCGCCACTTAATGTTACGATGTGCGTGTTGACTACACAGCTTGCACAGTGCTCGTGCCAAGCTGATAAATGCGCGCTCTTGTAATTCACGACATTGCTCCACTTCATTGCTTCGCCAGTTCCGTTAATGATGATAATATCAACACCATCGCTCGTCGATGCCGTGCTCTCCCTTTGGCTTACACCATCATCTTGCCGAGTCACCACCTCCCTCTGTCGCAAGCTGCTGGGGTGGGGGGGGGTGCTGCCGTCTCGTCGTCTGGGCCCTTTCCGCAATGTTCAGTGCCCTTTCCGCAATGTTCAGTGCCCGCTACTCACAAAGACGGCTACATCTCGACTTGTACCGTGTGCCTGCATTTGTATGCCGAGTTACAGCTGTGTGTGTCAAATATGTCAGCGTTGGGAATGGCAAATGCCACTGTGTATTTAATCGTGACTTAAAATGTGTGACAGTTGCTCTGAGGCATCTTCGGGTATCTTTGGGCTTTATGAGAACGCCTGAAGATGCCTCCAACGCAGAGGTGAAACGTCGCGAAGGAGAGAGGAGATACGCTCGCCATGGCTATCTCAAAACAGCACGTCTTGATAGCAACAGCTGAACTTACTGGAGCGTTAATACCTTTCACGGTATTTAATTACCAAAAACCTGCACCCGAAATTGCAGCAATATACTATCGCTTTGTTTTCGTGTAATTTTGACCTTGTCGCGACTTACAGCTGTGTTGCGGCACGCACCGTTCTGGCTAATCATTGCAATAGAAGGAATGTTTTAAAGCAGAGCAGTTTTTTGCGACCTATGCCTTAGACTCGTGCAGTTTAACGTCGTCATCGTCGTCATGTGCCCCGAGGGCCATTTATTTGCTGCATTTGAGTGAAGTTGATACAGTATCCGGCGTGTGAGTGAGGTCATGGCCGAGCAACCCGGTTCGTCTGTGAGTTGGAATCCCGGTTTAGAATCGGTCAGTGCGATGCGGGCTGTGTTTAGCACTCAGTCGGGCAGTCAAAGTCGCACAGCTGCCCAATAAACACGAAACATTGGCCCAACGTAATGTCCAATGATGTCAACCACACGCCGAGAGTGCGCCCCGTGTCGCTTGCTTACTGGGTGTGCAGCGGTAAACGTCTCATCTCATTATCTCTCATCTCATCTCATTATCTGAAACCGCTTAATCCTATATAGGGTCACGGTGAAGCCGGAGCCTATCCCGGAAACACAGGGCGTAAGGCAGGAATACACCCGACGACGGGACGCCGGTCCATCGCCGGGCATTGCAGGACAATTTTAGTCTGCGAGCCAATCAACCTATCCAGGAGCATGCTTTTGGACTGTGGGAGGAAACCGGAGTACCCGGCGAAAACCCACGCGGACACGGGGAGAGCATGCAAACTCCACACAGAAAGGCACCGGAGCCGAGAGACTCGAACCCGGGACCTTCTTGCTGTGAGGCGTCAGCGCTAACCACTGCGCCACCGCGCCGCCCAAAAACGTCCTCCATCGTTATTCCGTCACGTCGAGAATTCTTTGTCTATGGTCCCTTTATCAATCCATTGCTGGATGAAGACCCTCCCCCACGCCCGTGCGGGTCATGTGGGTTATTAGATAATACTTCACCACGGTGACCAGTCCGAGTTGATGAAGGAGGGCAGCCCAGACGATGAGAAGTAGTAAAATACTACAAGACAGTTTGCTGCACTGCCCGCTGCAATAATGTGTATCGCTTATTTTATGTCCTCTAAATTATAGCCATTATTTCACTTTCAATTGTACTTTCTATTGTTATTATTGTTGACGTGCCATTCTCTCCACAGCTCTGTGCAGCGCTTTATGACCCTTGAGTGAAGGACGCTCTATAAGTGCAATTATTATTATTCTGTCTCCAGGTATGACGACATTCTTCTTCTCATGATTTGTTCCGATTTTTTAACTCAGAGGTGGCAAGCCTGGTGATGGACTGAGGTGCGAGCTGATCACTGCAACTCTCATTCGCCTCTGTCTCGCGAATCGGACCTCAGATCCGTGATGAGAGATGGAAACTGCTTCCTTGAGGTTTCTACTCGGCATTGTTTATTCAGTAGTAAACGGTACAAGTGAGGTTTAGTTATAAATATGCATTTCATCGTTCCGCACACCACATCCAGTATAGGCCTCACCTGTGACCGTAGCTGCTGGTCACGTACCACCAATTGCAATCAGCCTTCCAGAGAACCTAGAAATTATTGTGAGATGTGAAGCTCGGACTGTGAGGAAGGAAATGAAACGGCACGGAGGGTTTCCCAGCCACCGCTTCTCAGAACACTTGGTAAATTAGTGTGGGCAGTGGGATAAGCAAATGAGTCAAAGTGCGTGCTTCATGTTGTCATGTCCAGACCACTGGGCCCTGTCTCGAGTAACCGATGTCTCGGCCCGAATGAAACTCCGTGTGGAGGAGAAGCAGACGCAGCCCTTCACCCAGTAAAACCACTGCTGCGTTAGTCAAAGAGGACTTCACAGTGCTTTTATGATGTACACAGTTTGTTTTTTTGTATTATTACCACAGTAGTGATTTTTTAAAATTAGATGTTAGTGGGGTAGCAACCGCTGTGTGATGCTTAGCATGCAGAACTTGCGATTCGGAGGCCATCGGTTCGAATCCACCTCTCTGATGGGGCATTTGAAACAATTGTGATATTTTCTTTTTGTTTCTTAAATCCTCACCATCCAGCTTAACACATGGGCTAAATACAACAACAAAAAATCACTTACCTGCTTGGGGTGGTTTATGTGTAATGGTTTAAGAACAATATAATTTTAACCTGATTTTACATAACCACGTGCGTGCGTGTGTTTTCGCCGGCAACTCTGGTTGCATTCCACAGTCCTAAGACACGCTGCTGTCTAGGTTAATTGGTCAACTGAGTAAGTTGGCCCAAAAAATGTGCCCTGCGATGTACTGGGGTCACATCCTGGGTATTCCCCGCCTTGTGACCTCTTGTCAGCTGGAATATGCAGCCCCCCCCCCACCACGACCCTGTACAAGATTAGTTCAGTTAAATTAGCTGAACTAGATCAAATTATGTACTTGCACGTGAAAAAAGCCACTGATTTTATGCAAGGCAGTCATCAACTACCACAAATTTGCAATTGTGTAATTTTGTATAGAAAGTACACGAAAATCCTGTCACCCCAGTTACAATACAGTCTGGCTCTACATAGCTTTTAAATGCAACCGAATCTCAAGGCACTCTAGAGAAACAGTGGTAGTACTTATTTATAGAGAGAAGAGGTGTCCAATTATAGCCAGAGGAAAGCCTTTATAGCCATAGGAAAGTTGAGCCTAGATTGAGCTGTTTGCGGGAAGTTTGTCGTCCAGCAATGGATTGTTTAAGGGAATGTATGCGTACTCAGGCTAAATAAGTTGTACGTTTTCTGATGGCGTTGTTGACACAGGTGAAATTTCCTTTTGTTACTTGACCCTAAAATTCCCTTGCAATTGAGTAACCTGGTTAATTGGCTTCTTGTTCACAAATGAAGTAATTAGGCAGACAGTAGCAGTCAAACACTTACGAGGAGACCTGTTGTTTATCACGGATTATGGGAATTATTAGTTCCTTCTGTCTCGGATGGGCAACCGGGGCTAAGGGTGCAGCTTTCTCAGTACTGGATAATCCTCGTGTGCTAATCGTGTTGTCTGCAGCGGAGGTGGCGGCGGCAGCTGTTGACTCACGTTGCTTGCGTTTGATGGCTCCTTTCTGCGCGGCGTGGGCGATTCGTCAAGTTATGCCTTCGTCCGCGCATCTATTTCCAGTGTCCACGCACGCTGCTCTGTCTGGAGCGTTGGTGGATGCCAGGACAATTACGCCTTCCAGATCCTCGTCTGGGTTTTATGTCTGCAGCGAATCGGAAGTTAGTTAATAATATAGTCGAGTAGCTCGTTGGTGGACAGTGAGGCTAGTGCTGTTTCCCATCGTGCCCATGTGCTTTAGTTTTTCAACTCATTTACTGTCTCGACGAGGTCTCTTCTTTGCCTGTTTCAACAGGGAACGAAATGTAAATGCTCGCTTGTGACAGCTTGCGCTCTTACGCCTGTTACACCTGGCACAGGTAGAATGGGAGGCTGATCGATGCCCGGGTGTGGTCAAAGGATGTATCCATAATGGCCAACCATGTTATGTATTCCAACGATTTGGTGATTGCTGCTCACTCTGAGGAGTTGGGGTCTCTGCTGTTGAACCTGGAGTATGCCACAAAGAGTTGTGGTTTTACTATCGGCCCCACCGAAACAAAGAACCTGCCTGAGTATTTAATGTCATCAAACACTCTACCCCCTCAGCACTACGTGAGTGATGGGGCAGTTGTGGAGAGAGTGGAGAAGTTTCCATTCCTGGGTAGTGTGCTCATGGCCTGCTTCGTTTTGGCAGCGGAGGTCTCGCCCCGAATCAGTAAGGTGGCGTTATCTTTTTGTCAGCTATGTTACGCATATCGAAGCTGCCTGGTCTGTCACTCCACACCAAGCTTTGGATCTTCTAAGCTGCAATCATGTCCTCTCTCCTTTATACTTGTGAAACGTGAACCCCCTCCCGTTGGAATATCTGTGCCGATTTGAAACTTTCCGACTGGCCTTCCGACAATCCATCCTGGGTTTAACCAGATTCGATTTTATGAGAAACTAAAAGCTTAAAACATTCTTAAAAGATTTGGACAGGGTCCCATAGGTGAGCTCTTCTGGCTGGCGAGGCTCTGATGGCTGGGTCATGTAGTCCGCATGCTCAGCCACCGCATGTCAAAGCAGCTTCTGTTTGGTCAGATAGAGGAGGCTAAACAGGCACAGCACAGGCTGCAGAACAGATGGACCAATGTGTCACTGTAGTATCTGGAACTGAGTCGACTTTCTGAAGACTTGTACAAGCGGTGTCAAGATTGACCTCTGTGGCAAAGGGTCGTGAAAGATGCTACAGGGCAGTTGAAAGCAGTCACCCTTCAACAAAAGCGTAGAGCAGAGGAGCGTCACCCATAACGAGTGTAGCGCTGGGCGGCTAAAACACAGCAAGTTGGCACAGAAGGTAACACAGGTGGTGCATCTACCAGTCATCTCAGTAAGGCAACCCATAACACCTGGGTCTGTCCCATGACCTCCTGAAGTGTCGAAGGCTCGCCAACGCGTGGCCTCAAGGTGCACCTAGCCTGACACAAGTGCCGTGGTGACGTCACCAGCACTTAGCGGTGGTTGGTGGTGGTTGTGTTGTAGCTGCCCGACTGCAAGCAGCAGTGTCAAGGATGTCACATTGATTTCGGGAGACTGTTTCATGCATGGGAATTTGCGGAGTGATGTAGTGGTTGGTCTTCTGTTACATGTTGTGTAATATTCAGATTTACGAAGTTGGTGACAATTGCGAATTGACACCGTTGGGCTGTGGTTTTGATGGCACAGTTTTACTTCAATATTTTGCAACAATGGCTGTCCATGTATTTGTGTAGGCCTTTTTTAAATCAATCCATTGCTGGATGAGAGCCTCCCCACATCATATAGGCCTTGGAAGCTATTTGACCACACTTCACCATTACTGGTCAGTGCGAGTTGGTGAAAGCAGGGAGCATAGACATAAATGCATGATGTAGTGCAATGGTTTTTGCTGCACTTCATTTAGCTGCCTGCCACAGAGCCCTGTAGCTTATAACACCCGCTTTGTGTGGTGGCCATCCAAGTGTTGTCCAGGCTCAGCTCTGCTTCGCTTAGATCTGATTTTTTAAAAAGTGCTACATTGTGCTTTATTTGGTCGTAGGCTATTAGTCGTAACAGTGGTTGAGTGATTAGTTGTAAGCAGAAGAGACGCTGCTAAATGTAGATGCTTTATTGTGGTTAGGGGTTCCAAGCGCCGACCATTTTTCGCGTTTTCCCTGAAACTATCCGTAATACTGAAAAGCCGCTGTGTGAGAAGCAGTCACGTGCGGGGGAGTTTAGAAGACTTGTTTTTATAAAACGGAAACTTAAATGGTTCTGTAATTTGCAGATGTTTTCGCATTTTAAACTCTCTTTGTCCACGTGCCACAGCCCAACTGTGGCCTCCCCACGTTCACCGACACGGCGTAAGATCTTACCACCGTTGGGAGTGAATCTTGAATCCAGACACATTTGTCACATGGAGGGCCTGTTGTTTACATTTAGCCTGCCACTGGGGTTGCCAATTCTGGCACTATTCCGTGAGGTATTCTTAGTTTTTATGCTGTAAAAAAGAAATTCTCAAATTTTCCGTGTAAAATCTCACCGAATTGTATTCAATAATTATTCATAGCTGTTGTTTTAGGATAGCCATGCCCCCTTTGTTGGTCAAATAGTCCCAAACTTTATCCTAGTTTATTCACCTTGTAACTACACCCAACACGGCTGTCCCGAGCAGGGTTACACGGTGAGTAGCGCTGCTGCCTCACAGCAAGAAGGACCTGGGCTTGATTCCCAACACGGGTGCCTTTCTGTGTGGATTTTGCGTGTTCTCCCTGGCCCTGCGTGGGTTTTCACTGGGTACTCCGGTTTCCTCGTCCAGTTCAGACATGTTGCCTAGGTTCAGTGTCATTACGAAATGTCCCCCAGTGCACTGAGATGTTGTAACTTACTTACTAATCCTCCCTGCTGAACAGCTGTTAAGAGCTACATACCTTAACGGTCCCTTACAGCTTACATTAAAACGGACTCATCGAACTGTGAAAACCTACTGCTGTGATTTTAATATTAGAATAATTTGGTCATTTTAAGACATTTTATCCTTTGCAAAACATTTTGTTACTGTTTGTGGTTAGGGTTTCTTCCTTGCAAAATGTAATGCTGTAAATTCGTTTTATTACCTTGTAATTGAATAGTGTTTGCGTTGGATCGAACGATTGCTGTATCACAGGAATCTTACATCTCGAGCTTGTGAGCTCACTGCGTATTGCAAGCAATGATAATAAACGTCTATCCACGAGAATCATAGGGAGATCTATGCTAACGTGGCGACCCAAATTTGATTCTCACTCACGGCTACCAACACCATTGACGATTTTCTGAACAGGTCCTGGGTCTCCCCTAGGTCGACTCAGCCTCAAATGAGTAACTAGAGCCATATGTAAACATTGCTACTAAGGAAACAAAGGCGACCGGGCGTGGTGCTGGTCACCTCCCCCCCCCCGTGTGCCGTGTCTACCTTCATAGCTGCTTGCTGTGCACTTGACCCTTTGATATGCCGTTCTCACCACAGCTTCTGTGCAGCGCCTTGTGACCCTCGGGTGAAAGGCGATCCAGAAGTGCAACTATTATTATTTCGATTCTGGTAGGGTCCCGGCCAATCCCGGAGCGTTGGCATCCCTACCTGCCCGTCTGTCCGCAGCTCCGATGAATAATGCATGGCTGAGGCTGGCACACACAGACCTCGTCATTGTGCCCTCTCCACGCAGTTGGCGCCGCTCTCTCATTGTTCAACGCGCAAGTGGAGAGTGGTGGGTGGGGGGGGAGACGCGTGGCCCCTCTGTCGGTCAGCTTGTTCCCGATTGTGGATTCGCGTGTCCCCTTTGTGAAGGTGCTTATCCTCTCTCTGGGGTGGCGTGTTCACGCCATCGCGTGTGGGTTTGTAGTCGTCAAAGGGCTCCGCAGAAACCTAGCTGATTGTCCGTTTGTGGGAACGCTGGCAGGCAGGAGATGCAGTAGGTTCTGCTTATAAATCTCAGCCATCGCGAGGTGTACAGTGGATGTGGTGTGCCGGGTGCGTGTTGTACTGTATAAAACAGTGGACTCCAACAGTTTTAAACGCGTCACTTTTAGACCCTAAATGTAACAAGATCTACTGTTTAAAACGTTAACCCCTCCTCCCCCACGCTATGCATAACTCACCTATTCCAGTTTTTGAAACGATTGCGGAATGGGTCCAAGAAGCAACCCATTTACTGTTATAAACGAATAATAAATGTTGAAGTGTAGATTGAAAAGAAATCATTAAATTATATCCAAAGTGTAAATATTATGGTATTAAGCGGGTTAAAATTTGCATACGTTGAACTTTCCAAACTTGCTTGTGCTTGAATAATAATAATTGCACTTCTAGAATAAGCGATGCTTACGTCCTTCACTGATTTATAGCCATTATTTTAGTTTTTAATTGATCCACTCTGATGTTGTTGTTGACATGCCGTTCTCTCCACAGCTCTGTGTAGCACTTTGTGATCCTCGGGTGAAAAAAACGCTCAAGAGGTGCAATTATTATTATTATTAAAAACTAAAAAAATCCAGTAAGTTTATTACCACCGGTTATCAGTACCATCTCACAGATGTCACCAACAATCCTTGTTAATTTTTATTCCCCCAATACGAGCCACGGTGACACAAAATGTAACATTTTGGAGGTCTCCAATGCAGCAAAGCCTTGGGCGTTTGGGACATTGCTTTGGAACCTCGTACAGGAAGCTTCTGCCTCTGTATAATTCGCCCCGGAGAGCCAGGCTGAGTCGGAGTAATGAGCCCGGCGGAACTGCGCACCTCAAATGCCCCTTCTTCACATTTTACAATTCTTTTGGATGCAGGGAGTGGAGGCGCAGCCCGGGCGCACGCAGCCTCCTCATGTGGTCTTGATTTACCGCGGCGGAGGCGGCCCGGATGCGCGGCTGCGAGGCCCGTACAGTGCGGCGGAGCGGAGGGCATACACCGAGCGTGGCCTGTCCCCGATGTCCCCACTTCACGGCAGGGCTGGTGGGGACCCACGGCCCCTGCCTCTGCCTCTATCCAGTTCTCATCAACTGGGCGATTTTGTTATGAGCGATAACGACCACGTCGGTGACCCTAGTAACCAAACGTGTTGTCAAAGTGACAAAATAGTGACTTTGTTCGATGAGGGCAAAATATGCGTTCAGGAAGTGTGTTAACATGAACACACGACCGGTTTCAACGGCCGCTAGCCAAGTTTACCCGGGCTGGCCAAAAATGGTGTAACCGGTTGTTATAACCCAAGGTTTTTCAACCTTTTGCACCTCAAGTCCCACTTGGCTCTGCTCTCCACCTACCGCAAAGTGGTGCTCATGATCCACTGATGGGTCGTCACTCACTGGTTGAGAATGGCAATTCTGTGTCTTTCCATTTTACCTGGTAAATTGTCTCGTGAAATATGTGGATGATGTTAGAATGCCCTCATGGCATCTGGGAAGATTTTTAGATTCCTTTGGTGACTCGCTGTAAGGAGTTTATGGTAACGCTGGTAACATTGTGCATGAACGCGCGTATGGTGCTGCCTCTCAACACAATCCCAATCCGTGTGCTTTACGAGGATAATAAACGCAGGCAGCAATTTAAACAGCAAGTCTCCCACATGGTGCTTTGCAGTCTAAAAAAAATGAACGCAAAACATCTCTGCATCTGCTCCTGATTATTAGAGGAATTCAAAAGAGGGTACATTTACTTCTTTTCAAATACAAATATCATAAAACCAGTGTGGCGCATTGTGCTTCTCACGGCTAAAGCTAGCATTCGTGTGTGAATGTTTCCTAATGACCGCGTTATGAGTTGAACAATGGATGTAAACATGTCTTCCGTCAGACACATGCGCACTCCTTGTCTCTGGTCCCTTGGCGTCTGCAGACTGCCAGGTGTGTTGTGTCCTCCACAGAGCGGACAGGAGGCTGTGGGGCCTGCATCTTCTCCTATGAGTCAGTGTTCAACAAACATGAAGATTCCCTGTATGACATTAAACGAGTGTAGGAATAAGTGCTGTTAGTGAGCACTTATAAAGATCAGCACAGCACTCGAGAATGTGGGTGGCCAGCAGCACATCTGGCAGCCTTTGTCTCCCTAATGGCGATGTTTACACACCACACCAGGTACTCATTTGAGACTTGAGTCGATGGAGGGGAGACCCAGGGACCGGTTCAGATATACTGTCACCAGTGTTTACTGCAACCAGGAACCGAGCTGGCGTTGCTGAGTTTGTAGCACAGTGCACCCAACCGCTGCACCACCACTTCACAGCAGCAAACTTGCAATGCTGGGCTTACGTTGGCCTGTGGTTAAACCGTTGAACCGACGTGAACCGAACTGTACCACGGGAAAATACCATCTGGCATCACTGCTCAAACCAAGCTGCGTTGTGATGCGGGGATCCAGTGTGGCTGCTGTGCGAGACTCGCACCACTGGCGTCTCGGCAGTCGGGGCGTTATCGCGATGCTCACGCTCTCCCGTGCCTTCTACCTCGCCGCCTTTTCCAATTTAACCGCAGGGAACAGCGTAGGTGAACTGTCAGCATGGTTGTAGTTGGGGGTTTTTTTTACCGCTATCCACTTTCGTTTTACAGTATATTATTGTTGATTTACAACAAACTGCTCAGGTTGATAAAAAAAACGAAGGTGGGCTTATATAATTGGATTTAAAATAGGATTCTTTTTTGTGGAGTTGGGTAATATTTCAGACAATGGTCACTGTGTGCCATAGAACTGGAAAATGGTGCAGCCCTGAAATTGTTACTGCCAGTTCTCTGGAGAGTCCCTGTAAAGTTTAGTTTGGCCTACTCTTCCAACATAGCCAGATATTGTGGCAAAGGTGCAAGTACCCACACGTTACCCCATCACATTTCACTGACCGAGCGGTCCTCTTGTCGAGCGTTCCAATCTCCTCCACGACGTTTCACCTCCGACATTGCATCTCAGAGCCTGAAGATTCCCCCAACGTAGGAGGTGAAACCTCACGAAGGAGCAATTCTCATTTTGTCCGATCATCATTGTATTGTTACCAAATGTGATTTTGCATCTTTGGTGAATAGCTCAATTCTGGTGATTTTATCGGAATTAGGCAGAACTGTGCCCTGAATATGAAAATCTCCATCGTGTGAGTGACGGAAGTGACATCTGACTTGGCAGGCTCAGCCCGAGACCTCCTTCACACCCCAAAGAGCGAGCGGGGGTCGGCCAAATTAACCCCTCGTTATTTTCATATCGGAATGAGGCATTTAATCTTCTCATCACTTTGCTTATCGCGTGCGCGATGGCTTTACCAAGGCAACAGCGATTTCTTTACTCGCATTTGCTGCTGATTGCCATTGATGAGTGACGAGAGAGCTCGAGCGCCCTCTCCCTCCACGCGAACACTGGGTGAGGGTATGTCAAGGTTATGGTGGTGTGACCTGGGCTTCCATCATTGCCCTGTAAATTGTGCATTGCCCTCCAAAACGTCCCTGACGCTACTGGAATTATTTGTGAAACAAAATCCGTCGTGTCTCAAATCTCCTGTAATATTACCGGAGTCTTCTAGAGGTTGGTCAAAGAGCGAAAGTATTCAATTGCACTGTCAGTTTATTCTGTCATGCAGTGAGGCCTTGATAACTAATATTATATCATACAAATTGAGCTGCGTAGGGGTCATGCAAAGCCGGCCCAGCAAACGCCAGCTTACTTTTTCACCGCAGTAGCCAAACCGTGCCAGCAACTAATGTGGCACGACACATGAACAAGCCATGATGCAGTGATGCTGCGTCATCACATTGATGTAAGGAATACAGAGCGTCGAAACGCCTCGTGGGACTAGAGCAGCCAGACCCTGGGCTCCAACATTGCTATGGAGGAGGTGGTCGCCGCTTAAAATCATTGTGTCAGAGTACCAACTAAAGAAATTGTATGTTGTGTCAGCGTGTTTTGTCAGCACAACGTGACCCTGACATTCCTCACGCATATTCAAATGGTTTCCTGCATGGTATCCATGCCGCGGCATGCACCCCTGGAACGATTGACCTGAGGGTTGAGGTGTTGAGTGAATTGTTACATCTCAGGTGTGTGCGAGATGTTAGCGACTTGATGATGCCTCCATTCAGTCGTGGATTGATGGTGGCTAATGATGAAAGTACCATACTCACGTGGGAAAGGCGCTGCCAATGAGGGTATGCCCGAGTGGGTATTTCTTGCCCCTGACGATGATGGGAGGAGACACCTCCAGGTTCCAAAGGAGTCGAGGCTCTTTACAGCTTCCTTGTATGGGTATAGCGTCACGTAACCAAAGTTAGGCCCCTGAAACATCACATGGTTCTGTTAACCTTAAAGCTAGCCTCCGATAACTCTGTATTGAAGTTTTTTTCCCGATTACTTCGTCCTATAATTTATTGCTACTACTTGACTTTCAGTTGAACTGTCCTGATGTTGTTGTTGACATGCCGTTTTCTCCACCGCTCGGATTTGTAAAAAAAAAACAACCCAAAAAACGTTGCTGTTGCTGATGATCCATTCTCATGTTGTTGTTGTGGACATGGCCATTCTCTCTGCAGCGATGTAGCGCATTGTGACCTTCGGGTGAAAATCGCTCTAGAAATGCGATTATTATTATGAATTATTATTGTACTGACGGACGTCACACACAATGTCTTTAGTCCCCACCCTTGGTCCTGCTTGGCAGCAACTCCAGTTCACGGGTTTCGTAAGAACAGTTTATAAAGGTCGAGTATTGGCTCGGCATGGTAAAAAGCCAGTGGAAATCCACCCATCTCATGAAGCTTTCGTGTTTTGACTTGGCTTAGGTGTGCTTGTGGAAGTGGTATAATCGTCCCTGCAGCTCTGGTCATGTGAGCAGAGAGCCGTGAGATGAGCTGTCAGAGTGCGAGGGGTACAGTCGTCTGTCGTGAGCGGAAGTCAGCGACGCGCGTGACACTGGTAGACTTGGCCTCTAACCGTGGCAGACAGGGAGAGGGGACCTTGACCTCTGCCCCCCTTTGGGACCGTGCCTCATATCCCCACCACCATCCACCCCCGTGAGAAGATTGGTCATTTTGCGGCCGGGCCGATGGCAGCGAATTACGAGCGAAATGGAAGGTCGGCCGTGCGTGCGTGTGCGATGCTGATGCGAATGCTTCCGTAATCTTTCCCCAAATGCTTTTGCTTTGGAATAATTGTATTGTGGGTGAGTGCTGTTGAGACATCGAACGCCGCTTGGTGTGAGGAGTTATTCAGCGTGAATGTGAATAGACTCTTAGACGCGGTTGGAGGTAACGGTGGCCATTGCGATTTGGTTTAATTCTCGGTGTGCGCCTTGCATTGATGGTGCAGCAGGTGGCACACGTTCGATTCCCACTTACGGCAAACACCAGTGTCGAATATTTGGACTGGTCTTGGGCCTCCCCTGGGTCAACTGAGCCTGAAGTGAGTACGCACCAGGTGCGATGTGTAGAGCATCAGCACTGGGAAGACGAGGATGGCATGCATGGTGCTAGCCACAACACCTTTTTGTGCCCCACTCCGTCTTTCATAGGTGCTCACTAACGCCACATTCCCCAACACTGTGTGTAGGCTACAAGAGGAATTTTTTCCTCATATCAAGACCTCATTGTCCTGCGGTGGGATTTTACACTCGCATTTGTATGCAGTGTGTCCACTTATATGGGAGTGCAGCGTGTATTATTCACTCGGTGTACAGGAGCAGGTGTGTGCACGTGTACATCAGTTCAAGTGTATTTGTGTGTGCGCTGTTTGGTACTGCACTGCAAACCTGGCACTAAGAGTTCGATTTCCACTCACGACCAACAACAGTGTCGTCAATTTCATCTGGTCCCTTGGCCTGCACTTGGATAAATCAGCTTTAAATGAGTGCCGGGTGCGTAGTGTACACATCCGCACTGGGAGAGACAAGCGACCAGACATGGTGTTGGCCACCCACCCAATTATTGGCTGTGCCATGCCTTTATGTGTGAGACTCACTAACAGCCCTTTTCCACAGCATCCTGTTCAAGGTTACATAGGGACCTTTGTCTTTTGTGTTAGAAAGGATTCCAGTGGGAGTACAATCCTGTGGTCTACAGCAGGGATTGATGATTGCTTTGAAAAGCTGCTCTCTCGGGACAGCCGCGTCGTTCGCTTCCTCTCCTCGCGACGTTTCGCCTCGCACGTTAGAGGCATCCTCAGGTGCAGTGTGCGTATGTAGTGCCTGTTGCTCCCATATATATGTGGGTACTATATATGTGCTGAGTCATTTTTGTTGTATGGGGTCTACATCTGAATCACATTAACACTAATTTACTTGTCCTATTCACACCCCGGAACTGCGATAACCCTTTCCTGCTTTATCTGTGACTAGTTCCCCAATTTGTATCTCATGAAAGAACTTCCCACACACCTTGTGATCCCCCTCTGATGTCCACACCCCATAGCTCAAAATCTATGCATTACTGACTTCAATGACTGGCCTTCAGGTTGGCTAAGCTTTATCTTCATTTCTTGTTTGCGGTTCATTGTCTTTGTTGTCTTCTGAATCTCAATTGCTTCACGAATAAATCTTGGACCTTTATGGTGGATGGCTGCTAGTACTCGTATCTTATAAAAATCGATTCCATGTTGTTAATCTACATTATGTACTGCTGTTGCTGATTTATCCGTGTGCAGCAAACGTACTGCTGCCTCATATTCTCTTTCCTGTGGCTATTGTTCTTCCTGTTTGTCCGATGTATACTTCCTCACAGTTGCTGCAAGGGATGCAATATACGCCTTCTGTCTGTTACGGTAGTCGGTCTTCAGGTGATTTGAGTACGTCTTGTATCTTCTGGTGGGTTTTGAAGACTGTTTTTATTTTGTCTGTGGTGCTTTTCACATATGGCAGGAAAGCGTGGGTCTGGATATCTTCCTCATTGTCTTGCTGTTTCTGTCAACGTTCTCTCGTTATGGCACGTTGGATGTCTGTTTTTGTGTATCCATCACTCGCTAGTGCTTGTTGAAGATGTTGTAGCTCATCTCTTAGATGTTGTTTGTCTGATATTGTTTTTGATTGGTGAGCTAAGGTGTGCAGTATCCCCCGCTTCTGTTTCAGGTGATGGTGAGACTCCGCGTGTAAATACCTGTCCGTATGTGTTGTCTTCCTGTAAACAGTGTGGCTGAGCGTCCCTTCTGCGTTTATCCGCACCAGTACGTCCAGGAATGGAATTTGGCCGTTTTCTTCAATTTTCATGGTGAACTTGATGTTCGGGTGTATGGAGTTTAAGTGACCAAGGAATTCCTCTAGCTTCTGTCTTCCGTGTGGCCATATGACGAATGTGTCATCAATGTATCGATACCAGTGGGAAGGTTTTAGTGTAGATGAGTTTATGGCTTCCTCCTCAAAACCGCTTCGATATAGTTTGGCTGCTGTGGGTGAGACTGGTGATCCCATTGCTGCACCCTCTTTTTGTTGGTAGAACTCCCCGTCGAACGTGAAATCGGTTGTTGTCAGGCATACCTTTGCCAGCTCTGCTAACCTCCGGTTAAACAGTTTTTTCAGTCATCTTGATGGTTTCTTTGATGGGTATTTTTGTAAATAAGGAGACCACATCAAAATTAACGAGCAGGTCCGTTCCATTGAGTGTGATTTGTTTCAGTATTTCGATGAAGTGTCTTGTGTTATTGATATATGAAGGTGCGCGCACCACTGTGGGTTGTAGTGCCTGGGCTATGTATTTGGCGAGTTTGTAGCTTGGTGAACCTATTGCACTTACTGTTGGTCGGTATGGGGTCCCCTCTTTATGAATCTTCGGTAGTCGGTATAGTCTGGGAATTCTGCTATCTTGTGGATTCAATTCCTTACTTTTTTCTTCACTTTCAATATTCTGCTTGATGATGGCCTTTGTTCGTATTTCGATTTTCTTGGTTGGGCTCCATTTGAGTTTCTCATATACTCGGTGTTGCTGACTTCCTGGTGCATCTTCAACTTATAATCATCTGTGTTGATGATGACTGTAGCGTTTCCTTTGTCCACTTGCAGAATAAGTATGTCTTTATTCTTGTTGAGTTTGTTAAGCTGTCACCGTTTTTCAGCCATACAGTTAGATTTTGGTGGTTTCGATTTGCGTATGATTCTGCACACAAAGCAGGAGGGGGTTATCGTAGTTCCGGGGTGTGAATAGGACAAGGAGATTAGTGTTAATGTGATTCTGATGTAGACCCCATACAGCAAAATGACTCAACACATACATAGTACCCACATATATATAGGAGTAACAGGCACTACACATGCATACTGTGCTGAGGATGCCTCTAACCTGTGAGGCGAAACGTCGAGAGGATAGGAAGTGAACGACGCGGCTGTCCTGAGAGAGCAGCTTTTCGAAGCAATCATCATGCATCGAGCCGTGAAAACCTACATACATACAGCAGGGATTCTCAACTTTTTGCATCTCAAGGCCCAGTGGGCCCACGTGGGTGTGGTTTCAACGCATCGCCAGGTGGCGCTCGTGGCCCACTGATGGGTCGCGAACCATCCGTACCTGTACATGCAGGCTGGGTCTGACTCAGTGCAAAAGTGTTCAATGCGCTATGGTCCCACCTGCCCGCGTTCATTTCCTTTAACCTACGATCTCTCGCCTGCATTTTAATCGGCCCTCTATTTGGTTCTTCACCTCCGCCTTCTACCAGCCCACTCGCCTGCCCTTTCAACCACTCCTTTGCACGTGGTGCTCGCGCCAGCGACCGCCCATCGGTGCCCGACTCTCACGTGGGAAGGGCAGCGCCGAGCGGTACCCTCTCAGTGGCGTGCGGGCACAGGCGGAAGACCCCGTGCAGCCGACGTTTCCTCCAAGCGTGCGGTTTGAGTGGCGAGCGAGAGCGGTTAACCAGGATAACCAAGACCGCGAGGGTTAATCTGCCGCAGGCGGCAGACTCGTTGAGGGGAAAACAAAATACAGTGCAAAAATAGCAACAAATGCGTGGACGAGATAATTCCTCTCCAACAGGCGTCGTCCCAGCTGGCTGTGGTCAGCACCAGCCCGGTAGCGCCGGCACGGTTCGAGAGGCCCAAGCTCCCTCCGCCATCCCCCTTGCTTAAAAAGGCTCCACCTCCCCTCTATATTCTCAGTAGAGTCAAAAAATGTTCATACAATATTTAGACTTGGTTGACCCTCCCCCCGCGCCCCAACTGACTTTAAGCAAGGTCATCCTGCAGCGTTGTCTCACGTTCCAGCTGTCCAGCTGCGACACAGTGTTGCCAACTCCTTAAAGCAGGCGGTCTCCAGACGAACCTCAACAAGGCACTCGATGTGGCTATGTAGGCCGCATAGATTTGCTCATAATTCCACCAGACATTTTAACCAGGTTTTACACAGTGAACCTTTACACTTCATAAAGGACCTAAAGTTAAATTGCAAATGTGTCGCGAGACAAATTCACCAAATGTTATAGAAACTGGTACTGGATCCACAACACACTAGGAATCGCTCCCACGTTTGCATAAAGGTTTCTGCACCGACATCCACCAGGTTTGCCACTTTTGTAAAATGTCGCTGCAAGCCTCGGGTGGGGGGACTTGCTCGACCTAGCAACAAAGTCTCTAAATTGTCAAGGTTGGATTTTTCAGGCGATGGGATTGGAAGGGGGTCAGAGTGAGACGGAGGGGGGCATGTTGGAGCGGTGAGTGAGCGGTAATGGGGACCAGCTGGAGGCAGAGGAAGTGCAGCCACTGTGACGCTGCTTGCCACATCACACTGTTGGCTGTGGCAGAGTGAAGAAGCAGAGTTGATATGGAGAGTGGAACCCGAGTGTGGAACAACATTGTGGAGTGTGGATACAAAGTGAATAATGTGGAATTGGATTTCATGCGTAATTGATCTTGAGTCTGCATTATGGATCATGGATCTGGAGTCTGTGTACAACCAGACTGCTGTATGGAACAATATTGCTGAGAGTGGATCTGGAGTGAGGAGGCCGTTCTCTTGCCTCTGTGTTGTGTTTTGCGGAAGTGGGGGCGAGCCGACAATGTGTGCAGTCGCCAGTGCGGGTTGAGCTATGGGAAGAAGGATGCAGTGGGTGCAGATGCTGGTGTGCGGGTGGGAGCTTGGTGGTTAGATTGAGAGTTTAGGCTTAGGGGGACAGCGTTGGATGTGTGTTGTCCAGTGTGTGGGTGTGTGTGGTGTATGGGTCGAGTGTTGGGGTTAGGGGTGGAGATAGGTGTGTGAGGTGGAGGGGTACTCGTGTGGTTTGGGGATAATCGGGATTGATGGGCTAGAAGGTTACGGTTGCAATGCGGGGTGTTGTGGTCCATCCTGGTGGTAGGAATGGGGTTCTTGGGGGATGAGGAGGTGATGGTGTTACTATGGGTGTTGGTTGAGTTGTGGGTTGTCGGGGTGTGTGTCGGAGTGTAAGGCTACTGGATTGTACGATGTTGGGGTAAGCAGATGTGTTTCCGGTGAGGGGCGAGGGGTGCGGGATATGGAAAATGTGTTTGTCCATGATTTTTTTTTATGAACGCAGAAACAATTCCGAGGGAAAAACTTCACTTTCCCAAACCGAAATGGGCGCGCACGCATCACGCGTGCACGCATGCGTTCCCGCAGACTAATTAAAGATGCCAAATTAATAGCCGGCCCACACGCCAGGCTCGTACCTAGGGGGCCACCGGGTGGCGTTGGCCCGGATGTGTGGACAGCCCCGTGGGTGTCAGTTCGGAGGACACAAAGGGCGGCATTGTGGCGCGGCCAGGCGTAGCGTGGGGCCGGTCCCTATGGGGGAGCGGCCGCTGCCGCCACCGGCTTGCTCTCAGACGCGACGTCCTGAGCACGATGTCTCGGTCACCGACGTTGCCGTTCTCCACACCGTTGTTAAGTTGTCGGGGACCCCCTTCTTATTCCAGCGAGTGAGGAGTCGCACGTACGGAGCTCGCCGGTTCCAGGAGCGGTCGCAGATGTGCCAGAGTGCCAGCACCCGTGCGTCCCTGCCACGGCGCTGCAGCAGAGACTCAAAGACTTCATTGTTTCCTGCGGTCCCAGTCGTATTTTGCCATCATCATCACCGCCGCCGCCGCCGCCTGCCTCTTGTCGTGCATGCCATGGTTCCGCTCAGGAAGCGGGGCTGTAGGGACACAAATGAAGCCTCGCAGGAGTGTGCAGCATTGCTGCGCCCTGCCTGCAGTGTGTCACTGTGGCCAGCACAACTTCAGATAACGCTGATCCGTAAGGAAAAATTAGTCGATGCCATGTGCTTTTTTTTCTGGTAATGGAGGGTGAGTGCGTTGGAAGCTGGGTGCCATCAGCGTCGTTTACATGGCCGTTGGAACCGTGCCGTCCAATCCTTGACTCTGTGCTGACAACCAAGATTCCATAAATAAATTCTAACATTCTGTAAATGATCAGACTTAAAAGTGAGTGCACAGTCTGACCAAAGAGTCTGTTTTGTCACTCATCACAGCCCAATTGGACCAGACTCGCGGCAGAGTCCCAGATCTAGGCCCCAGGTTCACATCTGGACCCGTGCTACAATATTCTAGCCATACCGACCCCAGAGCGAGTCTTACAACTAGGGTACCATGTGACTGAAGGTAGCATTGAAATGTGTGTGCATCTCAAGAAGCCGCAGAGAAACAACAGAGGTATTTATTTCATATGAAGAGGGGTGACTGAGTTCTAGGCAGAAGGAAAGGGGGAGGTCTTGAACTTAAATTTAAGTAGAGGCAGGGAGTTGACTACAGACATCTAGAAGAAGGGAGTCCCAGACTGGGGGCAGCAGAGGAGAATGAGCGACCTGCAGCTCAGCGAAGGCTGGGTCACTTACAAAGCCATGACTGCTGGAACAGGGAGTTAGGAGAGTGGATTGAGAGGACATGTATGGAGGGGAGGGGAGTGGAGTGAGGTGAGAAGGTATGTGGAGTGGAGTAGAGGGGAGAGAGATGGGAAGAGGAGAGTGCATTAAGGAGAGCAGAGTGAGAGAGGAGGGGTAGTAGAGGGTTCAATGGGGCCATGTGATGCGCACACGGTGATGTCACTCGCTGGGTTTAACTTCCCGGCTATGTTTTTGTTTGAAACAGACGGTGGAAAATTACAATAAACAATTGATTTGAACTGATTAGCAAGATTAAAACCGAGTTCATTCCCTCTAATCTTTCCCATGCCTCCATTAAACTTAGCTCTACTTCACATAATCATACCCTTGCCTACATGAAAGGTTGTTGAAATGTATAGTTTGAAAAATAAAATAAAAAATAAGCACAGTATTTCCATTGAAACACGAATATGGAGGAAAATGCCAACTTTGTAATTTGTTTAACGATCTCTTCTAAAGCGCGGTGCCAGTCATGGGGCGATGGGGTGGAGTGCAGGGTGCCAGGGCCACGGAGCCCCATTGCTTATCTTGGGGTCACAGACACAGCCCCCTACGCTATTGTGGATGGCAAAGTGGCGCGGTGGTAACATCCACGCCTCACAGAAAAGTCCTGCCCAAGGCAGTTCGATTCCTGCTTTAGGCACCTCTCTGTATGGCGTTTGAGTGTTGTGTTCCTATTTTGCGTGGGTTCCCTTAGGGTTTCCGACTTCCACAACTAAACAAAACACTCATTTATTTATTGGTAAATAATATCATGATATATAGGATGCAGTGTTTGGCAAATGTTGGCACCGGCTAACTGCGTGGTAGCCTTCCCCTCCCCTCTTTTTTACTTCGAATATATGTGTGTTATGAAATGTAGTTATTATACAAACCAGTTCTTCGTGTTGTTACGGAAACGTGTCCGATAGTTCTTGTATTGCAGGGGAATTGTGCATGGTGCCTTTGTGACATCGATTACAAAATAACGTGAATTAACTCTCTAGCGTCTAGGCCTTTGGTCAAGTAATGTGAGATGTACCTGAATTTATCAGACCTCAGAACCTAAGCAATGTCGATGCTGGAGAAAGGTGCACTGGGGAGAGCAGTGTAGGAACAGGTATCATTATTTACACCCACCATTACCAACTCACGCCGATCAGCATAATGAAGTATGGTTAGTGAACCGCCACAAACCCGAAAAGTATGGGGAGACCCTGTTTCAGTAGCGGATTGACAAAAAAGGGCCGTGCGTTTAAAGGGCACCTTAATGCGACCGCATCTCTCGACGCGGTGAGAGAAACCGTGGCATTCGCTCGCGGACATTCATTCGTTCGCGGACATTCATTTGCTCGCGGGCATTCATTCGCTCGCAGGCAGTGGCTGGAGGGGAAAAATCTTGGAGTCGGGGCTAACGCTGCACCGCTGTGACTGGCAGCGAAGTGGAGCCTTCACGTTAGGAGTGTTTGGGTCATTGTGCTGCCAGGACAGGTGGACAACTCTTCGCTTGTGCTAGGGTTGGCCGCTATCTGCAGAGACCGCGGTTAGAAGTCGCCCGGCTCCTTGGGACATTAAATGCAATGATGGCAGGTTGACGTTTTGGGCAAAGACCCCTCCTTCAGAGCACAGAGAGCCTCGATCTGTGAACCAGGTTTTTTGATGGCCTAGGAATGGGCACAGAGTTAGCTGCTGTCTCAGCTCTATATAAGGACCATTGTCTGAAATGACTGAATTCTAACGATAATGATGTAGGTTTTCACGGTTCGATGCATGATAATTGCTTCGAAAAGCTGCTCTCTCTAAAACAAGAAATGAATACTAAGCTCAGCCAATCCTGAAGGCAAGTTATTGAAGCCAGTAATGCACAGATATAGAACTATTGGGTGTGGACATCAGAGGGGGATCGCCAGGTATGTGAGAGGTTTCTTTCATGAGATGCAAATTAGGGGACTAGCCACAGACAAAGCAGGGAGGGGGTTATCGCAGTTCCGGGGTGTGAATAAGATAAGGAGATTAGTGTGAATGTGATTCAGATGTAAACCTCACACAACAAAAGATGACTCGACACAAACATAGTACCCACATAGATATAGGAGCGAGGCACTATACACACACACACTGCGCCTGGGGATGCCTCTAACGTGTGAGGCGAAACGACGCGAGGAGAGGGAGCGATCGACGCGGCTGTCCCGAGAGAGCAGCTTTTCGAAGCAATCATGAATTCTAACTCTTAAGCCTTTTTTCTTCTCCCAGGTACACTTGGGAAAACTGCCAGTGAGCCTTCCTGGTAAACAGGACGTATCGGATGGTCTCCCTGAGATGATGTGATCCGTTTATTTTGGGGCGTTATTAAATCTGGTATGAGATGCAGAGGAAATGTTTTTCGTCGTGAATTATGGGTGCACAATTGTAGAAACGGCCTCCTGCCTTAACCCACACCCACCTGCCCCCCTCCCCCCACCTACTCCCTCCGCCATCTCTGTTGCTCCAGCGCATAACGAAGCGCTCACAAGGTAGACATGGAAATATCCCAAAACACGCCACACAGGTCCTGTGTGGCGTGCGGCGTCCGTGGAGGAGAGGTGTGCTCGGACACCCAGTCGTGCTGCAGAAAAATAAACCCCATGACTGAACGAACGCTGTTAGGCAATTAAAGCGGCATCTGAAAGAGCAGCGTTCAGGTACCCGTGGCGTTATCTGGTCCCTGCTGGCGTGGCACATTTGTGTGCCTACGTCGTGCACATGCCCTGCCCGTAATTAGTGGGCCCGTAACTACGCCTTGACCAGCCGAATGTAATCGATCGTAATTCCTGTGGGAATCAGTAACACACGGTGCGCTGTGCAAGTTACATGCAGAGGTGCTTCTGTTACATTCTGGCTCATGGGGGCGAACCCACCTGTGCCAACGAGGTTTACAATCAGTACAATAAAACATGTGCCAATGAGGTTAACAAACAGTACAATACAAACGAGAGACGGTACAAACGATTCGAGAGCTGATTTTCTCATCGAATTACGACCCCCGATACCAGGATAATTTGTGGAATTACCGCTGTAAGTGGTGATTAATCGGAGTCATGCTTGGTGGTTCTGTGATCAAACTTCACCATGCTTGGCTTGGCAAGTTGGCGAAAGAGTAAAACCCAGGACCCATCCAGACACTTGCCATAAATTAAAATCGCAGGATGTGTAGCACGCAAGGCACTAACATCTGCCCCACCATTCCAACTCCTCCTAGCAACCATTGACTTGGTAGTTTCAGTGACGTCGCACGTTGGCACACGGAGGAACCAGCGGCCCACAGAAGCTGGCGTGCTTGCGTACGTGCATGGGCCATCGTGCTCGGCTTTGGGTCTGGCTCGAACTCCCGTGAGCCGATCCAGCTCCCCCCTGGGTTTCGCTGGGTGGTCGCAGCTCGGGCCGCGAAAAGACTCCGCGACGGGCGCGATGACGTGCGCGATCCCGGTGCTCGTTGCCCGCTGCTTCAGACTCGCGCCAGCTGTCTTCGTGGGAAAACGCCTCGCGACGGTGGGAGTGAAGAGAGAGCGGAGCAGGGCGACACGGTCGGCCGCGTTCTCATCTACCAGCACCTCGGACTTGATTGGCTGCTGCCACAGGTCTCCTTGAAACACCTGCGATGGTCGTGCATAGCCTTGGGCCCTCCCTTGCTGCCCTCGTCGGATTGGCTATTTAAGAAAACTACCAGCGTCGCCGCCCTACAGGCGATCTTATTCCAGGTGTGCGACACCTTCTTCTGACGTCATGGTTGTGTAAGAAAGTTGGTGCGATTGCAAAAGTGGGAACTTAAAGCTGGAAGTGGTAGAGTCTCAGAAGAGTCATCCATAAGTGGGAGGTAAACGTGAACTAAGACATAAAATCATTAATGTTGTGTAGATAAAGTTAGTGCCGACCATATCGCAGGGAAATAGGGCCGATCTCGGCCAATCACGGAAGCTCAACAGACATGAACCTGTAGCGTACTTGGATGGTTCTGCCTCATGATCAGCAGGTTGCTTCAGGCTGCTGTAGGGCTTAGAGCAGTGTAACGAAAAATATATATGTACTTCTTCTCTCCGCGCACACACATCTGCTCCTTACCAACCCACACTGACCGGCGTGGGGAAGTATGGTCAAATAAACCCTCACGACCTCGTGTCACGAAAGAAGTTCTCGTCGACCGTCGGATTGACAAGGGGCTGTATTTGGACGAGCGTGACGGGTGGAGGAGCGGTGTGAGTTGGAGCAGGAACCCGCCAGAGTGCTCGCTTCGGTTTGAGTCGGTTATGTCAGTAATTCCAAACAGCGTTCGTAAGCCCCGGTACTGTGACGGATCGGCATACCTGAGGAGCTGTTGTAAGCGGTTAAAAGTCCACGCGGCGTCTCGCCCCGGCTGCAAGCGATGTGATTAGATCATAGGAAACTAAGCCGGCTCTGAACCTCGTTCGCACTCGGATGTGAGACTGCCTTGGAATACCGATTGCTTGGGCTGTGAGGTGACCTGAGATGACAGGATAGTCTCATCTCATCTCATTGTCAGAAACCGCTTAGTCCTGTACATGGTCGCGGTGAGCCGGAGCCTATCCCGCAGACACAGGGCGCAAGGCAAGGATACACCCACGATGGGACGCCAGTCCATCACCGGGCACTGCGGGCAATTTGGTCTGCAAGCCAATTAATCTATGCAGGAGCATGTTTTTTGGACTGTGGGAGGAAAACGGAGTGCCCGGTGAAAGCCCACGCGAACACGGGGAGAACATGCAAACTCCACACAGAAAGGCAGCTGAGCCGAGATTCGAACTCGGGCCCTTCTTGCTATGAAGCGACGGCGCTAGCCACTGTGCACCGTGCCGCCCATGACAGTAGTGATGGATTATTATTATTAAATCCCTCTGTGCGTGATAACATTAACTACTCTTTTCTTATCAGTGAACTAACGAATCTTGCAAATGCACCTTGGATCGGATGAGCTTCGTTAACATGTCAGTTAGGGACCAGCAGTTCTTTACCAAGTGTTACACTCGTGTGACTGCGCGTTTTGCCAGAAGAATATTCGTGTTGAGTCACCCCCTCCTGTGCTTGGCATTTCTCTGGGTTATCAGGTTTCCTCCCACCATACGAATCCAAACACTCATAAATGGCACTGCAAAACATCCCTTTGCAAGGTTCTTCTGAAAAAGTGTAAATACAACCTGAGTCTTTTGGGGATATAGAGATGACTGTGGGTGCGATAGCACAAAAGGGTGGTCTCGAAGTGTAATTGACAAGAAGCATGCCAGTGGTGACGCTTATCCCCCGTGTGCCAGTTTAGTGACCCCATGGTCACTTTTAAAATGCATTAACAAGCCACCAACTCGCTGAGGCTCGCAATCGCAAGGGGGCCTCGGGAGACCTTGGACTTTGCGAGCCACTGAGGCAGAAGACCTCAACAGTGGAATGGTCAAGAGCATGAAGCCTCAATGTAGCCATTGTCCAGGATGTGATCTCGAGTCGAGGGCATGAATGGGGGGCCCCAACCCCTGGACTGTCCCTGCCCCTCCCTCTTCTTCTGTCACCAGTCCCGCTGGTTATTTGCCGAGCCAGAGCCAGGTTTTTAACGCTGCCTCGCAAGACATCTAATTCAGAACTAAGCAAATCCATGGCTATATTCCACCGAGATGAGGGGGTAGGGGGTTAATCACCTCCATTGTGTGTTATACTTATATTTGCACTTCTAGAGCGCTTTTCATTCGAGGGTCATAAAGAGCAGCACAAAGCTGTAAAGAGAACGGCATAACATCAGAGTAGATCAATTAAAGTAAAATAATGGCTATAAATGAAGGACATAAAATAACAAATAAATACATTCTTAAAGAATTAAAGGAAGGAAGGAATACGTGTTCCTAGGCAGGCGCATGTCAACAGCGAGCCCTCATGTTGCATCAGTTACGTCTCCTGCAATACAGGTGTACTGTTAGTGGCAAGCTTTGAGTTCTTACAGTAGAAGAACAAGGTGGTGCTTCCTGAGCCATGCCGGGCTGGTTCGGCACCGCGTGGCATAGCTGAGTTGCGCAGCGGAAAAAGAGAAGCGTTTGAGCGAGCAAGGTCACGGCCCAACTTCCAGTCGGAGTTGCCGCGCTTATGAGCGCACGCTTAGCAGCGCGTGTCTTCCACCCACGAGCCCGGGCAGCCAGCGGTTGCAAAAACGTTATTGCATTGTTGGTGTTTGTAAACTTTTGAAAACTTTCCACTGGAGGAATGCCGTTCCCCGCGCCCTGATGGTGGATGTGCCACAGCTCATCTCTCTGCTCGCGTTCCACATTCTCGATGGTGGAGTCGAGCGAGACCCAAAATAAAATCAGTTGAACAACTTCACAGACTTTTTTGGCTTAAATATTTGGACATATCTCATCACCTCTCACGCACTCTGCTGAGGCAGGCGATATGGGGAGTGGAGGGGGGGGAGTGTTTTTAGGAGACCACAAGACTGTGCGGGGAGGGGGCAGGTATGATTTACTCGTCAGATTCAGGAGATCCCAAGGTGTGGGATGAGTGGAGGTGGGAAGTAAAATTGCATGGATTTGGTGCCTTGTGTCACTCACATAATCTCGGTGGAATCTAACCAGGTTCAATGTCGAACAAAACATATTTTGTCAATAACACCGTGACCTTAATATATATTTTAAATAGGCAACGTTTTTTTTTCCCAATGGCCCTTCTACATAGCACAAAAACGATTGTCTAGGAATGTGTGCGGTGTGCGTTGTGCTGTGAAGAAAAAGCGCAATCTCCCGAAATGTCACCCATGTATACATTGTTCCATAAGATCCAGGGTTATGGACAAATGCGTCTTAGGTTATTTGAGCGTATGCACCACCGCCAACGCATCATGACCAGACGATCAGGTTCAATGCAGATGACTCGAGGTGTTGACCGGAGGTCTCATCTCATCTCATTGTCAGAAACCGCTTTGTCCTGTACAGGGTCGCGGTGAGCTGGAGCCTATCCCGGCAGACACAGGTCGCAAGGCAGGGATATACCCACGATGGGACGCCAGTTTATCACCGGATACTGCGGGCAATTTAGTCTGCAAGCCAATTAACCTATGCAGCAGCATGTTTTTGGACTGTGGGAGGAAACCGGAGTGCCCGACGAAAACCCACGCGGACACGGGGAGAGAACATGCAAACTCCACACAGAAAGACACCCGAGCCGAGATTCGAACCCGGGACCTTCTTGCTGTGAGGCGACAGCGCTAGGCACTGGGCCACCGTGCCGCCCGTTGATCGGAGGTCAAGAAGAATAACGAGGGAGCGGCAGCCGGCGGGGGCAACGTGCCTTGGGGTTCGTCCGGATGAGGACGGCTCGCGTGCGGGAGCGGGATCACCACTGCCATCGCAGGCAACGGTAATTCTGCAGCCGCGCTGCAGGGACACCGCGCCGGCGCAGTCGCGTGTCTCCGTTCGGCGCCGTTGTGGGCCCAGGCACCGCGAACAGCGCCAACAATTCTCACCGAAAGCCACGCGTCGTCAACGAGCGCGCCGCCGCGTCGCTCTGCAGCCCCCTCTCTCTCTCTCTGCGGCAGCCAGCAACAAACAGCACTCTTGCATTCGCACGCTCCAACCCACACGGCTGACGGCTTCGCTCCGCGGCGAACGAGCGTTTCGCTGGCTGAGAATCGGAGCGTTAATGCGGCGACGAGGGGACGCGACCGCCGCCTCTCCCCCCCCCCCGTCGCTGCGCCGCAGCTCCGTAACCGAAACGGCCTCCGCCGGAGCTGTGGGAACGCCGTCTCCGCCGCCGCCCCCGTGTGTTTGGCCGACAACAATGAGAAGTGTTGGCAAAGCACGGAGTGTTTACGTTTCATTACGACCCTTGTAGGGGAGCGCTGGGAAGAGGCGGTGTTTGCTTAGCGTCACACGACCATGGTACAGTGAGAGACGAGCTGGGTGATGGCTGGCTCACGACGGGAGTGCGGGACGATCGCGTTCGCTCGCCGATGTGGCTCTTCGCTATGAAGAGGGGGCATTGCCAGAAACGTCGCCCCTTCTCGTACATCGTGTGCCCCGCTGACCACTTGTTTTGACCGTTATCTGCGTCCGTGCACCACCGAAAAGGTGATCTTTTGGGATAACCTGTTTGAGCGTTGATTCTGATGCCTGCAACGTGCGATGCAGAACGTTGTGCAGGAGATTAGGAATACATGACACGGCTTTCCCGAAAAATCAGCCCTTCGGGGCAATTATCATACATTGAGGCACGGAAACCTACATTAAAACACTGCCAATCAACCCCGGTGCTCTATAACGGGTTGGCGTCCCATTCTGGGTTTAACTCCGCTAGGATAGACTCCGGTTCACCGCGAGTCTGCAGAATTAAGCGGGTGCTGATAAAGAATGAATGAACTGTCATGCATTAGTTTTGTTGCAAAGCAAAATATTGTCAATCGCATGATTGTGAGACGGCCATGGCGAGAGTGATGGGACATGCGTCGTAGCCACGTGCGGGTTTTGCGTGGTTGTCATGTAGTAATAATAATAATTGCATTTCTAAAGTACCTTTCACCCGAGGGTCACAAAACGCTGCACAACATAACTCCCCCAAGGGGGTTTTGCTGTGCATCGCTCCATGCGCTGGGATCTTCTTAAAGAACTTCTCAGTTCCTATTCAGTGTAGCAAAAACGAAGAAAACGTTATTGTTGTTGATTTTCCGTTCATATGTCGTCGTTGTTGCTGACATGCCGTTCTCTCCACGGCTTTGTGCAACGCTTTGTGACCCTCGGTTGAAAAGCACTCTCGAAGTGCAATGATTGTTATTATTATTCTTAAAGAAGCTCCCCACCATGTGGAGGATGGCTTCAGGCATCATGTCCCAACGATGCCCAAACGTCTCCCCACTACACGCAGTGAAACATTGGACAACGTGCCGAGCAGCACACGGTGCGACTTGGAGTCGCATCCCGGGGGATCCACGTGCGACTCGCGTTGACGTGGTTCTTGCCCTGTGCTGTGATTGTCTGCGCGGAGCCCCACGGCAATGAACTCGACGGCGTCTGACCTCGCCGCGACCCCATCCATGCAGGTCGCTGCGATGTTTCTGCAGCGTCTGTGTCTCGGTGGCGCTGCACGGACATCCAGCAGGGCTCGCGCTGCACAAGCACGAGCGCGACGCTGCAGTGCAGCGGTAAAAATAATAACACAGTTTGTAACTCACTGCGCTTATCCCATGCCCGGTCATGGACGAGACACGAACCCAGAGGCGTATCGAGGAATCCGCAGAAAAGTGGGGAGAGGGAAAGCAGCCACGCAGTCAGCCGGGACCAATATTTTCCAGACATTGCGGCCTGTATATGAGAATAACAACGCACAAACTGCAGACAGAAAAGCACCCGAGGCGGGAGTCGCATCCCCTCGGACATGACTTTCTGTCTGCGAGATGCAGATGTTACCGCTGCGCCACCCTGCCACTCACTGCGCCACCCTGCCACTCACTAAGCCACCCTGCCACCACACTCCCGCCTCACAGCTGGAAGGTCCCTGGGTTGTATTCGGATTGGGGCCTTTGTGTGGCGTTTGCGTTTCTCTCTGTGCCCACGTGTGTTTTAGCCAGGCACTCCGGTTTCCACTCACAGCTATCAACACACATTTTGCACCAGCTTACTGCACAGCTGCCTCCCTCCTCTTCGAGAAGTAACAATAATCTGCATTTTATATGGGGTTTATTATTTTGTGCTGACAGCAACAGCTATCCTTAGCTCAATGACTGGCATATCAAGACAGCATTTGTCACGTTTCTGTAAATATAAATTGCTCCATCTCCTATTTTGCGCCATTACAAAATACATATAAATTTGAAGACTTGTTATTGTTTTGGCATTGGTGATCACAGGACCGTAGCATCTTGCATAAAATCCGTAAAATAATACGCACTTCTTTTTGTACCACAATTATCCTAAAGGTAGATGTGCATATTATACATAAGTGTAAGCGGTTCGAATTGTGGAACACTCGCGAACGAGATGAATTAAAAGCCGACGGGGAGCACCAAAGTGTGACAACAAAAGGTCGACGCTATAGTCGGCCCACGTGGTGGCGACTTTATTATAGCGATTGTTTACTTTTGAACCACGTGGTCGCGCACTACGTCAAGGAAACAATGAGCGGTAAATACTGGTAAGCATGAAAAGACTGCCACAGCAAACTTAACGCTTTCTCTGAAATATTTTACCTGCATTTGCTTAGAACCGCTATGCTCAGCGATTTATAAATGAGTTGTCGCCGTGCAAGTCATGTGATGCGTACTGGTTTACTTAGTCATTTTTAAAAATCCCTTTCAACGGTAGATGTCTGTCCATCGGTGCCATCCATCCATTCACCCGCCCGTCTGCCCGACCGTGTTACATCGCTGCATACTATTGCTATCTGTCCATCCGTGAACTCTAGATATCGTGTCATTACCACTCTCGTTGCATTGCGTAATGGCACACCGATGACGTCCCGAGTAAATTGCCCCCAAAAAAGTGCGCCCTGCGATGTACCGGCGTGACATCCTGGGTATTCCCCTGCCTTGTGCTCTCTGTCGGCCAGAATAGGCTCCGGCTCCCCCGCTCCTGTACAGGATTGAGTGGGTATTGATAATGAATGAATGACGTGTAATGGGCCTGCTTCAGAGCGCATATTTCATGCACGACATGCATCTTGCACTTTTGTAACGCTCTTCAACTCAAAAATTGGGGTGCGTATTATAATTAGGTGCGAATTATATTTGAGATTTGATGCTAATGCAGTCAGGTCGGTTGACCATCAAATCAATTGTGTCTCAATTCGTCAACGGGTTTTTAGCCGTACGCCTTTAAACGTGGCCGCAGAGCGTTGACATGAAATTGAATCACTCTGAAAAAACACTGTAAAATAAGCCCACTCGCACGTCCTCGTGAAAAGGTGAGCGTTTCGAGTTTCCGCGGGTATACTGTCAGAGACCTTCCCTGGATTTAATATCGAGGTCCGTGACCACGCACCGTCCTTGCACTTTTTTCGGCTGCGGAGAGCGGCGCGGCAAAGGGAACCCTCGGGCTGTAATCCTGCGTTCCCACGTCTCGGCAGCCTCACCTTCACGAATCCACACTGGCTAGTGTGGTGAAGTATGGTTTACACAACAAGCTCCAGGATTCACACGGTGGGGAGAGGCAGTGCATTGACAGAGGGCTTTGCATACTTAGTAGTCTCGGGTTCAGTCCTAACGCCTCCAGCCGGTGCAAAGTAATTGGGTGCGCGCAGTGTGACGGCGAGCAACGCAAGCCATCTACGGTGCGGCGAGCTCCTCCATTCGCCCCGATCGCTCGCGTCGCGCATACAGCAGCCGTCACGTATTCGCGTCATTTCGACCCGTTCCGTTCATGCGGCCACGGCGCTAAAGAGCATTTGACGTGCCCTCGACGCTTCGTGCTCGATCCGAGCGCCGCTTTCCGGACTCACGTGCGATCACTGCCGGCGTCGGCCGGCAGTGATCACGGTACGATCACATCGGCCGCGATCACGGGCCGATCACATCGGCCGCGATCACGGGCCGATCACATCGGCCGCGATCACGGGCCGATCACATCGGCCGCGATCACGGACCGATGCAGAAACATCGGCCCGTGGTCGCGGCACTGCCTTGCACCTTTTGACCGCGGCTGCGTCCCGTGGCTGCCGCATTGAGCGGATCGTCGAGACAGAAACATTTTCGAGAAGCGAACTGGGAAGCAGGGGAATAAGAGTAGTTTAAGCATCCATCGTCCGCGTGCCCACACCTCTTGCAGCTGTGCTAATGACCAGCCACTGCAGGCCTGGAAATTTCTCATTCAGTTCCTAATGCTACCGATCTACAAAAAACAACATTTCTGCTTAATGAGGCTTAGGTGTGCACACCCTGAAGCCATTTTCCATTTGTATTGGTGTATGTGTGCTATCCGTGTGTGTGGGTCAGTGTACGAGCTGTGTGGGTTTGTGTGGTTGCCACGTGCTGGCTGTGTGTAGGTCTGCATGTGAGCTGGTTAATGTGTGTGTGTCTATACATCAACTGTGCAGGTCACTATGACTGCTATGTGCTGACTACATCTGTACGCTAGGTAGAGGCTGGCGGTCTGTATCAGCGATCTACTGACAGGATTTACAGGCATGCATTTTCTCATCAAAGAGTTTTCGGACAATATGTGGCCACGAAGTTCACCTGGCCTGATACAATGATCTTGGGGCACAACTGGTGCTACCTCGCCAGTGGTGGTTGTCACTGTATGTGGGACTGTATGTGCGACTATAACCAGTGATGTGTTGTCCATGTGTGGGACTGTGTGAACTGGGTGCTGTGTGTAGGACCGTGTGTCAGCTGTCTACTCTGTGCCAGGGAGTCTGTGTGTGAGCTGGGTGTTGTGTGAAAACATCTGCACAAGATGCAAACTTACGTCCTCTATCAAGCGTGACTTGGCAGGTATAGTCAACTGGGTGTTATGGTTGCCAGTTTAAACGACCGGTATCGAGGTTGAGCTGAGATGGCTGGTTGCCCATCAATAGTGCGGGTATTGGCACAAAATGTTATGGCCAGAAACCTTTCCTAATGCTAACCTCCGTAAATCAGAGGGTGTTCAGGTCGTTATTTCTCTGAACCTGCCCCCAGACTGAAACGAGCTTGCTCCGAGACTGCAGCTGTTTACTAAGGGAGACCCTAACAGTAGTCTTGGACTTCAGGTCTTGTTGCGAGCAGATGAAAATGAGTATTCTCTTGCATATCGTTGGACAGACTGTCGAGGCAAGTGCTGTGCGTCACATTTGAAGGGCAGCACGGCAGATAAGGGAGTGGGTGGCCAGCACCACACCTTGATGCCTTTGACTGTCCAGTGTTTTTAACACCCTGCACTCGGTACTTATTCCTGGGACTGTTATTGGTCGTCAGCGTGAAACTCGGATCGCAGGGTTCGTAGCACGATGCGCTAACGACTACACCACCGCTCCCCAAACAGAGACAGAGATGCACAAAGACAAACATTTTGGCCACAGGATATGATAAACTAACGCACCAGGCAGCATTGCCTCTGCTGCGCGATTTGCTGCACTGCTTATGAAATGTCAATTAGCGGCCAATGAAAATGCACGCGGTGCGTTTGTTCGCATGCGCCAATGTGCACGCCTCGTGTTGGAGAGAGCGGTGCTCGCAGGATGAGCGAGAGCTGAGAACCACACGTGCATGGTACGTATCGAGCGTGTTGTGTTGTTCGTGTTGGTAACGTTCTCGCGCGCATAACGATCACGTTCCCCGCTAACCGTGGGTTTTGCATATGTGCTTGCAGAGCTGAGAAAACTGAAGTCCTAAGCGAGGATCTTTTACAGGTGATTCTCCACCCTCTATGGCATTCATACACTCAAGCTCGCTTTACCTTCATGGCCACACCGTAGCAGAATTTGACTGTGGTCCCGGGTGGCTTGGGGGGATTCTTTTGGAGCTGAGTTCACATGTGCCGTTGTGGTTTTCCACAGCTCAATTTATGAGCATCGCTCTAAAGAGCTACTCTTTTGGAATAGCCATGTTGGAGGTGATCTTCAAGTTCTGAAAGTGAAGATCCGTTAATGTGGAAGGTGAAACCTTGTGGACGAGAGAAGAGGAACACTCGCCAAAGCTATCCCAAAAGAACAACTCATAAGAGCAGTTCTGTGAGAATTCACATCCCCCTAGCTTGTACTGATCTCATGCCGAGAGCAAGGACACCAGTGGTGCCCAAATCCGTGCCACAAATTCGCATTCGCATCAATGTTAATCGCTCCATGTGTGTTGTCCTCTGTGTCCGTGTCTCTTCGTCTTCCTGATCGTATTCAAACACGAGAACGCCCTGCGATTTACGTTTAGGTGTTGACATTTTGATTCGTCCGTTACGATGGTTACGCTTGATTTCGGAGGTCATGCGCCCATGCTGGTCTGTACCAGGACAGCGCTGTTCGAAATGAAAACTCGCTTTTAATTAGCGGAAAAGCATGCCCCCGCGCGCGACATGTTTGACAGTGGATTAAAGCCAAGAACGGGTACTCGGGTTACGAATAAACCGTGCATTAATAGTCCTCGCCGTACTGCACAGGAAACGCTATTAGGGCGGTGCAACACGGATCGATGTCCAAATTGCGGGCGCTTCGTTGGACGACTCGTTCAGTGAAATGAGAAGAGGCAGCTCTCCCGCATCCTGTGCGCGAGGCGGTGCAGGCGAGCGTTATTCACAATGGAATCTCGCCCATCGAAGGTGAGAGCGTAGGGTGAACTGACGGGGGGGTAGCCCTGGCTCCCGGGTTAAGTCCTCACGGGGCGGCTTAACCGGAGGTGGTGCACGCATGCGCTCGGAGTTGCGCGCACAGCGCGGCTGCGACGCGGGGCGCCGTGTCGTGCGCGGCATTGACCCCGTGCTTTTGTCGCAGGTGGAGAAACGTCTAGACCAGGTGAAGACCGTGTCCCACAGCACCCACAAGAAGCTGCTGGCATGCCTGCAGGGACAGGTGCAGGGCGACTATGAGAAGCGCATTGTGAGTGCGTCCTCTTCCCCCGACCCGATCGGCGCACCGCGCGCACGCTCCCGCACTCGGTATCCGTATTAAACGCTCGCAACGATTTATATCCCTCGGCTGTGGGCGAAGCACGCTGCCGCCGTTGCGCCCGGCGTGCTGCGGCTGATAGCTGTAGGGGGAGTGTTTTGAGATTCTTGCGGTCGAGGCTCGTTAGCAATGAACCACGCGCCGCAAACTTCGCCGGGCGATTTGACCGTCGCCATGCGCAGCGGCGGCCGCAAAAACCAGCAACCCCACGGGCGAGCTGCGGGACGTCGCACGTCCAGATGGCATCGCCGGTATTCCGATCAGTCACAAACTTTTCGCATTGTGCCGGTGCTCTGCCGACGCTGCGTGGGCAGTCGCCGGCTCAAGGCAGCAGAGCCTGAGACGCAGCGTGCGCAAGCGTGCGTGAGCATGCGCGGTGCATAATGGGACGCCGAGGCGTCGACGCGGAGAATCACACCGTGCGCACGTGTGTGTAATTTATATGTAAGAGTCTCCGAGGCGCGCGCGTCACTCCGGGCGCTGTGATGGATCGTGCAGACGAATTAATGGAGAACTTTATTCTGGTAACGATTCACGATGTTTAATTTTAATAAATGCACCACTGTGTTAAATCGACCGTCGGTGTGTTCTGTGTGGGTAATGTTTTATGGGCGGGGGTGGGTGTTATCGGATAGGCAAAACTCGTGTTGTGCGGCTGTGAGGATGGATTTGCGAAGCTGTAGTCTCCGTTCCACGTGGATTCCATTCTGATATTGCCTATCCTCGGCGTTGTTTGTAACTGCAGTATAAGCGACATGCTGCAGAATCACAGATGTAATGCGACATGTCAGCAAGTTGCCGCATAGCGTCAATCATCATCGTGATAAGTCATCACCCTCATCTACACATACAAGCAAGTTATCGTTAACGTTTATGATCATCAACAACAGAATGCTTTCACCTTCTAGAATAACAGAATTAATCACAGGCCATCAGCAAATCTTTAGAATATCATCATCCTCCTCATCAGCCACGCATCTTATACAAGCAGCCGCAATGGGGAATATCCGTCTGGTCTGCTTTGTGAGCGAGGCGCAGTGCGCGCGTGCGTCAGTGCCGCTCAGCGCTCATCGCGCACATTAGTATTCGCCCGGTGTTGGCTGCGGTGTGCGGCGCCCGTGGCCTTCACGTCGTTCGCTCACCATCGTTCCCCCTCCCTTACGCTATTTCTCTCTCGGCTGTGTTTCAGAGGAAGCTTCCGCAGTCCGCTCTGAGTCAGTGTCTCACCGAGGGAGCCGCCACACTGGGAGATGACTCCTTGCTCGGGTACGCCCCTCCCCTCCGCCTCTGCACTTGGCCAATCCCTCGCTGCGCGTATTGGCCGGGCTTAACGATCAACTATTCTTCCACCCTCGCCCTTTCAGGGTCACACTTCACGTCAAGAATCGTTTCTTTGTTTTAAATTGTCGTGAGTGTAATGACCTCTAGCTGCTGGAGAGGTCACGGTTGCTCAGTGCATCTGGATGAAGGCTCACAGACTGCTATTTGAATCTCCATTCCAAGTGTATTCAGATCAGACTTCACTGTTAGTGGGAGGAGGGTGGGGGTTTCCAACTTTATCCCTATTTTCTCATTGGTATCACATCGTGAGATATGACTAGCCATCTGAACTCATGCAGAGCAGTGCATCCTTTCATTTTGTAGAGTGGCCAACTCAGGCGGATATCACAGGGCTGCCTCTGAGAACCCGCACACGTGATCTCTAATTCCGACATCAGGTGGCAGCACCCACTGTCACAGGCAGTACCAGCCATCACATAAACGTACAACTGATATTTTTAGTCTCGCAGCTGCAACTTAGCCAAATTAGGTGCAGAATTTACTTCATAGGCTTTTGATGCAGCTATTGATTTATTGAGCTCATCATTAAATCACATGTGGCTGCCTGGATTCAGACCTCGGCTCTCAGCATTTTCTGCTCAGCATTGTGATGTTTGGATCACCCGCTCACATCCCACCTCACAGTAGCTGAACACCTGCTTTAATCACGGGTGACTGAAACCTGGTTTGAACCCAGCTTCGCGGCTGTGCCCGGCTCACTACGTTGACCTCTGAGTCACCCGACCGCCTGACCTCCCTGCGGTATTTGAACTCCCGCTCTCCATGCAGCTGGGTCACCCTGCGGTGACTGATCGAGTTGAGGGAGAAATGACGCGGGCGCTCGCCGGAAGGGAAGCTCACTGGCCCATTCCTCACCGCACGCGATATCAACGCAAGCTGGGCTTCTGTACGCTCAGTATATAAGCGCTGTCGTTGCACCGCAGTCGATCGTGATCAAGTCAAAACAATTCAGAGCAATGTTTAAAACGCAGGCAGCAAAGCGTCGTTGTGATTACTTGTCGGCTTTGCTCCATTTAAATGAAACGCATTTTTAAAGGGAGCCTTTTATCGACGATTGTCTTAGTAGCAGGATGACGGTGCGACGGTGCAAGGCGGAGGAGTCCCTGCATTGCGCGCTGGAGCAGGGACTGTGCCTCTCCACCATCAGGCCTTCTTACAGCTTCTAGTCTCCACTTATGTCACTGTTGTTGTTTAAACGGCTGATTATCCAGGTTTATTCGAGTTGGCCGTTTGCACCTTAATGGTCGGGCTATTGGAGTAGAATTTTATGGCCAAATGCACTTCCTGATGCAAACCTTTGCTCAGAGGGCCATTGGATCATTATTTGCCTGGAACCTCCACCCAGACCTGTTCACCAAAGGAGTCTAGAGTCCAGGTGACCTATCCCTGGGGGTCATTGGAACACGCAAACCTCTCCACCATGATAAAGTTGCAATC
>JAZEWT010000002.1:34538767-34556571 GCA_036362905.1 Mordacia mordax | reverse complement strand
AGCTCCGATGCAGTATTTTTAAGGGCGATCATCTTCAGTTGTGATAAAGCCACTGCTGGACGAAGCCCACTTGCGTTCACCACCCCAAGTCCCCAGTTCCTCTCTCACCTCTGCCTCTTACCGACACTGAGCCCTTCCAGCTGCTGCTGCTGCTGCCGCCGTTGTTTTTTTGCCGCGGCTGCAGGAAGATGCTGGAGCTGTGCGGCGATGCCGAAAACCGCCTCGCCGTGGAGCTCACGATGCACGAGATGCAGGTGGAGCGCGAGGTGCTGGAGCCGCTTTTCAACCTGGCCGAGGTGAGGGCATCCACGTGTCACCCACAGCTCCCACCCCATCAGTGACGTTCCAACAGAGCAGAACCTATGCCATGGGCGCTGTTTTGGTCAATTGCCCTTCTTGAAAGCGGAGCGATTGGTAAGCCAGTATGTGATGGGAAACAACGTGGGACATGAATTAACCGAGTCGGTGTTACTGCATGACTAAATCATGGCAGTACAGCAAGTTGGTTGGTGACTCTGTGGGATTTTTGGTGTTCTACCCTCCTACACTTGGGATAGTTTTGTTTCTCCACTTTCCCCCTGTCCCTGACCTAAAACACTTGTTAATGCGAGTGGACAAACATCTGAAAGCAGGACCCTGCTGATAAAAAAGCGGCTTAAGACTCAGCGAAACTCTTCTGGATGAATAAACAGCATCATTGTTATTATTATTCGTAGATTTGCCTTCCTGCTGCGTCTTAAATTCCAGCTTGCGTTCCGCGCGCTCACCATCTCACAATGCTGCACAGCACAGAGCGGGGAGAGGGAGCTGGGTCACCCTTGACGTCAGCGTTAATTCCACCTCACGGCTCCGCTTCAGACTCAGCAACGTCTGCCGATGTCGGGCGAAATCCGGCGAAACCTGGCTGAGTCCTGTTCTGCACATTTATCAGATTTCCTCAAGATCGGCCGTGTGAAAAGCCTAAGGTTAAAATTGCACACAAAGCAATAAGCTTCACGTGCTCTGTGTTTTTTTTGCTTCTTATCATTTTTTAAATCCTAGTTGTAAACCCCGCGGGCACGTTGCGCTACCTGTGGAAATTTGGTACCGTCACGCGTACGCAATGTGAAATATGCAAACAAGTGGTTTTATTTGTTGCACCACTAGAACCTGTCTGAGAGCCCTGAGCCAGCCCCCATTGAGAATCATTGGCTGCGAACCCAGGCAGTGACCAGATTCTCAACACATTCATCAATAATCCTGCCCCAAAGAGAAAACACCCACAATCAGACTTGCACTAACGTTGATATGTGATTGGAACTTTAAAAAAGTGACTTTTAGACTAACAATAGCCCAATGATGATTGTTTCGAAAAGCTGCTCTCTCGGGACAGCCGCATAGAGCTCCTCCTGCTGCTATTAATGTCGTCATCACACGGAGGCTTAAATGGGTGTGGAGAGAGATTGAGGAGAGGAACATCCGGATGTGGCCTTGCACAAGGCAGATGGAGCTGGGACACCCTTGACTCGCCACCCCCCTCCGTGTATTCCGCGTGGCTTTAAACCGGCTGGAGGGATGGCCCTGATAGAGCGTCACATTTCCTTGTTGTTGCCATGTCATCTGCAAGGGTGGCGCAGTGATAAAACTCGTGCCTCACAGCAAGAAAGCCCTTGGGTTTCATCTCCAACCCCAGCAGCTTTGTGTGGAGTTTGCATGTTCCCCCCTGTTTTGGATGCGTTTCCTCTTGAGTTCTCAGATTTCCTCCCACAATTAAAGAACCTACGACGCAACAGGTATTGGCCAAACATGCCAATGCTGCCAATGTAACTGTAAATTATTAAAGTGGCAGCGTTGAAACGCAGTGAGTCTTACCTGGGTAAGCCAGCAAAATAATAATAAATAATGTTTGTCTGAGCGATTGGTCATGTTTCCAAATGGTACTCATCTGGCAAACCAAAACGAACCTGACTTGCCTTACAGAGCCCTGATATTAGCGACCGTGGAGTGGTTTGGTGCGCGAGGTGTGTGCACGATGCACGCACTCATACTGGGCTTAAGTACAGCGCAATATAATTATAGATACCCCCTTAAACATGAAGGAAAAGCTATTGATAATTTTAAAAAGCAACATGTTTGCCAATAGCACTGCGGCCATAATGTAATAAATATATAACAGGCGATATTTCTGGCAATGGCCTTTCTTCATAGCACATAAACCCATTTATTTTATATCAGTGGTTCTTAACCTGGGTTCGATCGAACCCCAGGGGTTCGGTGAGTCAGTCTCAGGGGTTCGGTGGAGGTCAAGACACACACCTCACTCATATGATTCGTGATGACACGCCCCGCTTGGCCATCACTGGCTGCAGGTGATCACATTTTATTTTTCCAATAAAGAAGGGTTCGGTGAAACGCGCATATGAAACTGGTGGGGTTCAGTACCTCCAACAAGGTTAAGAACCACTGTTTTATATATAAACATATTTCCTTTTAAAGCCATGGTGTAATTGGTGAATGTTTTGTAGGTTTTTTATGTTATTTGTTCATTTGCACAACTGCCAACACGTCATCACCAAACACACAGCTTCACAATGCCTATTTGTTGACCACGAAAATGTCAACAGTAAATATATAAACTTTCGGCACTCTGCTCCTTTGTAAGATGCAGAGCCATCACATTCACGACATTCAATCAACTCTCAAGAAGAAGGTCCTCGAACTTAGTTGTTGGAAGCCAGTGACACAGCCGTAAACAGATCACCGTGTGCATATCTCTCATGGCTACATCCGACACGCATCCACCTTGCAAATGAAATGTCTCTTGCAAATGATGCATCTTAAAGATACCGGGTCACAGCGCGTGACGTTCAGCACTGTCTAGTTCAGCCCGGAAAGCGAATGGAGAGCTGCATTGCGTGACCGTGAAGACCCGCGCGACACATCTCGCCAATGACCGCAGCAATTGAACGCTCCGCTAATACTGCAGGCGATCGACGCCACTTTGCCCGGACTGCGAGTGGCGCCATCGGTCAACTTGGCGCGGAGCCCAGGCACTGCCCTGCATCCCCGAGCAGAGACATCTGTCTCTTACAAATGCCGCTTGCTCACTTTCTGATTCACATGATGGCAACGCAGCTCCTCCAAACGCAGATCCACTGGTGGGGTTGTTTAATTTAGGTGGCACTGTACAGTCATCGTCATCCATCATTATCAATACTCGCCAGGCAGAGGGCCTGGCGAGTCTATGCAGCAGTGTGTCTTTGGATGATGGGGGGAAACCGGATTACCTAGTAAAAACCCACGCTGACACTGGGAGAGAACATACAAATCCTGGGCCGGGAATCGAACCCTGAACGTTCTTAATGTGAGGCAACAGCGATACTCAATGCGCTACCTCAATGCCCTACACTGGATATGATGGTTTTTATTGATAGGTGCAACCAACTTTATTCCGGTGCCTATTCCTACACACCTACACTGTTATTGTTGTTGTTCTAGCAATACCACTTCTGGGTACTGTGGTGAGATAATCTAGTATTGTTGTTGCTCATTAAGTAGTTGACAACTGGGTGGTTTGACAGCCGTGTTTGGTTTTGTATTGGATCGATCCGGTGCCTCGCCAGCGCCTGCATGCGCCTTATCCCCCCCTCCATCTTCGCCCGGCAGTGTCGTCCCAGATTCTCTTCGGTTTGTAGCTCGCAACGGTCGCGATGGTAACTCGTGCGAGCTCTGCGGCTGCCGCTGCACGAGTAGTCGAGGCGTCGCGCTCATCCGGCTGACGACAACGCCCTGTCCGGTCATGTTTGTCTTTGCTGCGAGTCAAGTCGGAGCTCTCGGACACAGATCAACGGGGCCAAGAGACACCTCATCCCAATAGAGCATGGAACATTGGCCCAACGTTGCATGTCTACTGGGAGTGTCCTGTGGCTCGCTTACTTTTCTTAAAATAATATTAGTTGAAAATGATTTCCTCCTCAAAAGAGATCTGATAAAACACTCGCCTCCTGTTTACAATGCTGATCCACTCGTGGAAATTCTACCATCTTTTGTTAAGGGCGAGTCTGTCCTCATGACAACTACTGTTGACTTCCTCACAAATGTGCAACTCTCTCAATCCCAGAGGAATAATGAGCTGAGTCAACCAACAATCACGATTTAAACCCTCAGATTGCGAGTCACTCGCTGTACGGTTGAGCCACCTGGCCGGTTTCTTCTCTAACTATGGAGACTGTAAGTTGTGAGTGTCGAGTGTGCGAACGCGCATGAGAGAGGGGACCATGAGACCCGCCCTTACTTTGCGCTACAGCTGCTGAACGCGAACGCCGTGACGTGTCCTCATGACGCTCGCCAAACGCAGACCCTGCTGGCCTTTCGTCGGACTCCCGACACCTCGAGTGAAGCTTTATTAAGCACGGCAGTGGTGCTGGCGAACCCGACGCGAGCTCGATAATAATGGGGACGATGCACGTGGGAGCTGCGTTTAAGAATAGACACGGCCGGCGCCGCTGCCACTGTTGGTTTTGGAAAGGATATCTGCTGTATTGGATGTGGGCCGGCGGGGATGGTTAATGGCCATGGGCCTTGTTGACGAAGCGCACCTGTGGACCGGCGTTTAGAAGGCGAAGATTTGCGGGTCGCGTACATGTTCTACGCTAACAGCCACAGTTAATCAACTGCTGTATGAAGGCCTTCCCGGCTGTTTACCGCCTGTTACAGCTGAACCTTGTGGTGGCACATGCCTGTAATCCACTGCTTAGAAGACAGGGTTGATGGATCGCATACATCAACATCATTGCTCAGTTATGACTACAATCATTGCCTCCTGCTAGTATATAATGCTTATAGGCGGACGGGTGTTACGTCACCGTGTACCACACTGGGACGACTGCCATTAGGGGGGGTCCCTTCAAGTGCTTGAGATGAGATGTGCAAAAAATGTAATTATTCTACATCATTGGTCACGATAAAGTCGCTGGTTGATGAAAACTTGCCTGATCCATCATCACCGTTTACAGTCCCCGTGCTGCTATTGCCCATTTCACCGCGGCACGTGAGCCCATCTCATCGCTCCATCTCCGTGGTGGTGGGCCTCTCATCCATTAGCCATCGTCCCTCCTCAGGCGATGCGTCCTGCGGAAGCTGAAGCAACTGTGTTTCAAACTTAATTTGAAATTTTCGCGTTCATGAGCAGCGAGAAGCTGTGGTGCTTGACAAGATATGATCACGCACATCGCTGAAGACCGTGTCCACTAATAAAGTTCAGCGATGGTCTCAGGAGGCCACCGTAGTCTGAGAATCATCAAGCTGCTGCCTGGCTAGGCGCAAGCGCACACGCTAAATAAATAACCAGCAGCATTCCTAATGAGAGGTCGAACAAAATTCCCGTGGCAGGGCTCGTGTATATTTGCGAAACTAGCCAAAATCTCTGGGCTGCAAGAAGGCCAAGATATTGCAGGATAGCAAGTGGGTTGACAAGCCTGCTTATATGGGCCCTGGAATAGACAAGTGGGCTTTGTCTAGTTGCTCTAGTTTCCTGCCTCTGTACAGCACTCCATTAAAATAAAACTGGCCAAACATCGAGATGGAGATCCTTGCTGAAAAATGATCATTGAGACCTGCTAAGGTTTCACTGCAAAAATAATAATGTCTAGTTTTATATTTAGCATCATAGTTCAGGCAAATTGCACCTCACATTTACTGAGGAACTACAAACAAATTGTAATGCAGTGGAGGGAGGTCAACTGGCATTACGAAGCTCTACAGTCCTCTATGGATTGAGATTGAATTAGCCTTCATAAATAGATGACATAGGTGTTTGATGTATTATTATCTTTGTGCCAGATGAGAGTGTCGAGATCACCAAATTACTTCTTGTGCAAATTGGATTTGTGTGAACGTGTGAGTGGAGGCTGTTTGGAATCACGGGTGGAAAATGTGGCATTCTTTTTCCTCCGTTGTGTCTGCACCTCAGCTGGCTTACCCGTGCAGTTCGTAGAGGCTGACAGAATGTGAATTTGTGTAAAATTTGTCTTGTTTTGTAAATTACCCCCCTCCCTCCCCCCGCTCTGGCGTGATGTTAAAATCGACACGAGTGCAACAAAATTGGCACACCCGGTGCTGGTCACCCACCTCATGTTTTATTGTGCCATCCTATATAGGTACTCATGAACAGTACTTGCCCAAAACCGTCTGTTAAAGGCTCTACGGGTGGGCTTTGTGTGTGTGAATCCCCGCAGGTGGAGATCCCAAACATCCAAAAGCAGAGGAAGCACCTGGCCAAGCTCGTGCTGGATATGGACTCGGCTCGAGCAAGGTGACACAGCCACCACGGACAAAGGGAGGATGGCAGGGATGATGTCGTTCACAATGGTGACGATAATTATGGTAGTGTTGGCAGTTATGATATTAACAAATGATGATTGTGATGCTGTTGATGATGACGGTTAGGATTCTTTGTTAGGAAGATCCTGCCAGATGTTGACAGTTAAGGGCAATTATTGCTGTACAGATGTCATCGGTGTGCTTGGATGATGATGTGCTGTTAACCTGTGCCTGGTCAGGAGCACTTATTCCTTCGTTTATTTGTTTACCAATTATTTTATTTGTTATTTTATATCCTTCATTGATTTATAGTCATTATTTTACTTACTTGATGTACCCTGATGTTGACATGCCGTTATTTCCACAACTCTGTGCAGTACTTTGAGACCCTTGGGTGAAAAATGCTCTAGAAATGCAAATATTATTGTAACTGAGTTATTTGCCGTGTAATTTTCACATTTAGTAAATTGGGCCATGATGCCAGCACGCTATGACCTGCTCTTAAGAATTATGTCACAGGATCTCTAGGGTTCACAGTGAAGCAGCCAGCACGTGTATTGTTAACACCCTGTAGTAATAACCAGGGCAGTCACATCAATCCTACCATGAATCTCTGCAACAAGTGGTGCACTCGCTACCACTGATTTACATCACCATCCTGATGATGGTGTAGTAATCACGTAGGATTTCACAGATCAGTGTGTGGGAGTTGCTCTCCGTAGCTGTTCTCTTGGGAGAGCCATGTCGTGTTCCTCCTCTCTCCTTCACGATGAAGCCTCCACCGTAGCAGGTGAAACACCCTGAAGGAGAAACGGAGGAACGCTCGACGAGGCTATCCTGAAAGGAGAGCTATAGAGCGCGATGATGCCATTGAATCTTACTCTTATTTTGGTGCCTGCTGCAGATGGCAGCAGGCCACAAAATCTGGAGCCCCTGGGACAAACCTGCAGACCCTCGCCGCCAAGGCTGACTCCCTGCGCGAGGAGATGGAGGAGGCCATCAACAAGGTGGAGATGTGCAAGGTGAGGCCACCATCTCCCCGGCATCGCTCTCACGCCGATGGCGACGCATAATGGCGTTGCGCGGCGTTGCATTAGGTTAAAACAAGACTGCAGGGTCTTGTAGCTCAGAGGTCCGAGTACTGAGCAGGCACCTCTAAGAGCCTGGCTTCGGAACGAGGTATTCCTCTGCCTGTGATTAAGTTGGGTGCTAATGTGCACTCAGTTGTTTTTACTTTCTCAGTGGCACCAATGCCTGCATTAAAATTAAAACCCCATTACATTAATGTGGTTCCTGTTTTATGCTGTTTATGGTTTTACTGATTCACGCCAATAGGCTTAGCTACGAGGAGATAGAGTACAAATTGGTAAATAATTTCTGCTGTTTGCGGTTGCAATTGCTGCCGTTTACGACCCAATCAGACGCACTCTGCACGGAGAAACACAATGCACTCTCTCCCTTCCTGGTTGATAACTGGCTTCACCCATGCCTACGATATCTTTACTTTCCTTTGATGTAGCATCGTCGAGCTTTTTGCTGAGTGTGCTTTGTGCACCGCTGCCAACTCAGCTGCAGCGTGACCCGAAAATGTTTTTGCATTGTGTTGCTCCGGTGTGCATGCAGGACCAACTGGCCACTGACCTCTACAACTTCATGGCCAAGGAAGGGGAGTACGCAAAGTTCTTTGCTGCGGTGAGTGCCCGGGAGTTGCTGTTTCTCTTTTCTGACGTTCTCACCATAGTTCTAACTCTGTGGTCTGAATACTAGATATTATTTCAACCCCGGGATACAGAGTTTATTATGGTAACGTGACAACCACCATGGAAAAATGACCCCCGGGGTCTGAATACTATGTTATTTCAAAGCAATATGACTCCGCACGCAGCCCCCACACTTCCCACCACCACTCGTTTCGGATCAGAATGAGATGGTCGGGTTGTATAAAAAAAAACCCCGGGTGTCAAATACAGCGACACCCAGCGTGCGTTGATCCCCATCGATCTCTGTCCCGCGCGCAGTTGATCGAGGCGCAGGCCGAGTATCACCGTAAATCACTCAGCGTGCTCGAGAAGATCCTGCCGGCGCTCAAGATCCAGCAAGGTGAGTGCCGCACGGCGCCACCCAAGCACAGCCAACCCGCACGGCGCGGCGCTCACGGTGCCGATGCCCGTGTTCCCGCTCGCCGGGTCTCCGAGTTCCCCCTGTGCTGTTCGTTTCTGCCGGGGGGGAAACAGTCCCTCTCACTCTGCACCATTGTGCCTGGCCGCAGAATCCAGCTTGAGTTCGATTTTTTTGTGGAGCCGCTGGTGACTGGGCTTAGAAACATCGACTCACCACTTGGAGGCCAACACTCGTCACATGTCCGTGAAAGCAATAGTTTTAATTGGCATTGATGTAATTTGATCAAATTAAATGAATAATGATAATCTATTGTATTCATAGAGTGGCTTTCACCTAGAGATCCAAAAGTGCTGCAGGAAACTGGACAGGGGTGGAGGGGAGGCAGCTACATAGTCAGCCGGTGCCAACCCACCAAACATGGTATTGGCGAATTGATTAATCGAGGTTTTAGAATGTAATTTGTATATTAGTGTAGTCATTAGAGAAGAGGCTGAGGCCATCGACTCCCTGCACTTGAGAACCCATCATCCGCGTGGCCACCACACGTAGTTGACGTTCGTCAGAGTCGGCGGAGCGGTGGGGGTGAGAGCGAGAGGCATCCAATCTCGCGTCCGCCGAGTTACGGGGGCGGTTGCTGCGTGCGAGGCCTCCAAACCGCGTGATGATGGATGTGACAGGCGGTGAACCCGGACCGCTCCGCACGATTTTTAAACGCAATTAGCTTCACCGCAAAGTCCAGCAGTCGTTAATTACCGCAGCAAGAAGCTGGAGAAACGTGGGAAGTTTCTGCATGAGTTTATTCCGGCCAAACTTGGGCTGCTGCCCGGGTGAGTTAAAACTTTGGTTTGCTGTGATGTGGCAATGATCCCATGACCCATCGTACGATATTAGGCCCACGATAATTGGATTGTGCTATTGGAAAATATTATTCTCGTTCCTCAGTTTATTTTTAATAAGACGTTTTAGGCGATATGTTGGCACAGTGAGTAGCGTTGCCACTTCAGAGCATGAAGGCCTGTGTTTGATATCTGGCTCGGGGGCCTTTCTGTTTCTATATTCTACTTGTGTCAGTGTGGGTTTTCACAGGTTACGCCAGTTTCCGACCACAATCAAAAGACATGCTGCCCAGATTAATTGGCCTGCTGACTAAATTGTCCCGATGCGCTGTGATTGACTGACATCTTATGCTGGGTATAGCCATATCTTGCGCCCTGTGTCTGCCGAGATAGGCTACAGCGCACTGCATCCCTCTACAGGATGAGACCGACACCGAGGATGAATGAACAATATTATCACAGACATTATAAAATAGTCGGAATTGCAACTTGTAACGAGCTGCACATGTGGATGCTCGCTGTCAGAGATCCGGAATCGCTCGCCGCATGGTCTCTTGCATCTACCCGCCATGCAATTATCTCATCTCATTATCTGAAACCGCTTAATCCTATATAGGGTCACGGTGAGCCGGAGCCTATCCCGGAAACACAGGGCGTAAGGCAGGAATACACCCGACGACGGGACACCAGTCCATCGCCGGGCATTGCGGGACAATTTTAGTCTGCGAGCCAATCAACCTATCCAGGAGCATGCTTTTGGACTGTGGGAGGAAACCGGAGTACCCGGCGAAAACCCACGCGGACACGGGGAGAGCATGCAAACTCCACACAGAAAGGCACCGGAGCCGAGAGACTCGAACCCGAGACCTTCTTGCTGTGAGGCGTCAGCGCTAACCACTGCGCCACCGCGCCGCCCGTAAAGGAAAGTCAAATATTTCATTCCGATGAAGCGCTACACAAATAACTTGTAGTTATGTGTGAAAAACGGTGTGTTCAAATGCTCATACACTGCTGCGTGGGTTTTTGTGGCTGCGCTGTTTGGCTGTCCAACGTTTTAGATGTTCTCAGCACACAGAGTGCAATATCAGAAGTTATACCGAGCAGCATGCAGCACAACCTGAAAACACATCAGAGAGCCGTGCATTTAGATTTTAGACACAAAACTCATCGGTAGACTGTGAAATAAATAAAGACACCCGGTCTGCAGTGTCTGGGAGAAGCCAACATCGAGCATAACAGCGGTGAGAGTCACCCTGAGAGCAACTATCCTGTGTGATCATGTGACCTCTGCGTGCAGCGATGTGACCCTCATTTGACAGCCGCATAACCTTCCCTTGTGGCCATGTGACCTTGCCTTGTAATCGTGTGACCTCACCTTGTGACCTCTCCCCCTGTGCAGGAGCATGACAGACATGATGACGACGGTGTCCCTGCACACGGGTGGCATCATTGAGCCCATCATCCAGAACGCCAACTGGTTCTTCCCTGGAGGTCGGTTCCTTCCTGAATGAATGCCACGCGGGTCGGGGCTCTTCCGTGTTTGTCATGCGAGTCTGGCCGACTCACATTGATCTTTGCGGACGGTGTCATTAACCAGAACTCGCTGCTGTTTTGCCAATGGGATCACGTTACACGTGAAAGGTTGTGCGGCTAAGATTGCTTCGTTGTCATTGTCCGAGATAGCGCATAGGCTGACAGATGATATTGTGTGCTTATTGTTGTTGATTCCAGAACTGGATTTCGGGGTGACGGCCAACAGTGGTGCATCCAGCCCCACCCAGACGAACCACAACGCCAACCATGAGATGCCGGCCGCTATCCCAGGGGTTACCACCCCGGCTGTGGGGTCTGTGGGATCTGTTGGGTCCGTGGGGTCCGTAGGGTCTGTGGGGTCCGTAGGGTCTGGGGGACCTCCTGGCGGAGCTGGGGGGGTGGGGGCCACAGGGGGAGGCTCTCCAGAGACTGAGCTCAAGGAACCAAGGCCGCACAGCATTGCCACCGACAACATGTCCATGGAGTTCCGCAAGGATGGGTGAGCATGGCAGAGGCCCATAGACGCGCATTGTGAACACTTAGCAACCACTAGCTTCCATTTTTTGTGTTAAGTCACGTAAAAAATGTTTGTCATTAACCCTCCATCACCCGACAAAAGCCCATCAGTAAAGTTTGTCAACGTTGACAAAATGTGCCAATTCTTTACTATCTCAGCACACCAGTGTGTTGGAGAGCCAACTCACAGCGTTTATAAATGAAATATGACGTTTCGCTGATAATTGCAATCAGCATCATTAGGCAACCTGTACCTACTTGAAGCGAACTCATATCAAGTAGGTACGGGTTGCCTGATGATGCTGATTGCAATTATCAGTGATTGAGTGAGGAACGGTAGTGTGGCGGTTCACGTGCTTTGTTATGAACACAGTAACCTGAGTTTGATTCCTGTTCACGGCCACAAACACCAGTGAGGATAATCGAAACCGGTGATGAGCTTACCCTAGATCGACTCAGCCTCAAATGAGTACCTTTTTCAGTGTGTAAACATTACCACTATTGGACAATACAAAGGTGGCCAGGCATGTTGCTGGTAACACACCCCCTGGTGTGGCATGCCAGCCTTCATAGGTGCTCGCTAATAACACTTGCCTCAAAAGTCTGCTGTGGCTATAATGGGAGACTTGATCTTATGGAAGCAAAGGTGGTGTGTCCGCTAAACATCTCTGTCAATTGAACCATAAGTCCTGGTTCTGTCCCATGACCTTCTGCCAGTGAGCTTTTAACATTTCCCAGGGCCTCAAAGTGCACCTAACCTAGCATCAGCACTCTGATGACAACACCGTTATATATTGGCGACTGACAGCTGTTGTTGCTGCGTGTGTCTTTACTAAAAACTATACATTGTCTTTTTAACCCCTCTAATGCTGCCTCAGTCTTCGGAAAATCCAAAGGTACTACAAACACCTTAATTCTGCCACTGACACTCGGCGTTGCCGCCATTGCAAGGCCATCCACAATGTGCTATAGGGGAAATGCAACGTGAAATGTGACGCAGAGTGAAACGGAGCAATGGAATCCAGCTGCTGTGATGGGGACAGATTTGGGGCGTGAGTCTGCATGCTTGTCACGCAGACAGATACCAATCCTGCGGGTGCCCATCACTACTGGGCACCCCAAGCATATCCGCTTGCTCATATCGACTCATGACGGCGCGTCTCCCACAGAGCCCTATTTTTGAATCGCGTGACAACTGTTCCAAATGTGGCACGTGCTGTTCAAATCTGCTCAGTTATAATTGTATCCTACGAGCAGCGTACCCGCTGGGCGATCTTGTTCCAAGCATGTACCACGTTCATCTGGTGTTTCTTGCTGATGGTGTTTTATTTCTGACAGTGACTGCTTTGACCTGGATTTCTTCGTGATATGTCCTTTTGGGAATGTCGCTGCATGCTCCTTAGAAGCATAATCGATAAGTAGGCAGTAATGCTGAAGAAAGACATAAGAGCCCTGGTGTTGCACAGATAAAATTTCTGCTCATGAAATATGAATAACAACCCAGTACACTCAGTGCTGACATACTTATAAACATAAATACACTTGCTCGTTATATATAGATAATGATACAACACCAGTGCAACTGATGTATGTGCTGTACCTAAAAAACAGGAACTCTACATTGTTTGGGGTTTGCCTTCCGTTTATACAGAAGTGCTCCCGTGCATTGGTAGCTCCCACCACCAGGAATAGAAATTCCACATCTCTGTGTCGCGTAGCTCAGTCTCTGGCATGAGCGCAAGCCAACGCACACTGCGACCAACATTTGTGTACAATAACTTCAATGCGGTCGCCATGTCGGTGCCCGTGTGTGCTCTGCCCTCTACCCCCTCCCAAACAGCATGGGCGTGCGCGTCATGGACACCGACTGGATTGCGCGCCGGGGGGGGCCCATGGGCTCGGGGAGCTCGCTGTCCGGGGGTGGCGTCGGCCCCCCCGGCCTCTCGGGCGGCGTGCGCCGTGCGGCGTCCACGTCTGGCGCGGAGCAGTCGCCCGGCGTCGACGTCGCGGTGACCCCGCAGCCGCTCGAATCCCCGCTCAGCCCTGGGCCCCCGGCGCCCCCCGCACCCCCCGCACCTCCCGCACCCCCCCTGCCCCCCGTAGCGCCCCCGATGCCGCCCGTCCCCTCCGTGCCCTCCAGCACTCCTCCAGTGGTACCCGGAGCGGTTGCGACCCCCACCGCCGCAGCGGTGCTGCTCGCCGCGCCTGCGGCTCCGACGCTGCCCGCGGTCCCACGGCAGCACGCGGATGAGGCAGGGTGAGTGTGAACGTTGCGAGGCGCCGCACAGAGACAGCTGCCGTAGGGGGCACCCTGCTGCAGTGCTGCTCTTAAGATGTACTGCATGGAAGGGGCGGCATAAGTAGTGAGTGATGGTGATGTATTGATGTCGGTTTTCACCGCTCGATGTGACAGAAATTGCTCTTGAGCTGCTCTTTCGGATTAGCCGTGTTGAGCATTCCTCCCCTCTGAAACAATTCACCTCCCACGTTCGAGGCTGATGATGATTACATTTGCACAGGATGTGATCATTAACTTGGGACGTGCATGTTGGTGGGGGGAGTCCTGCTAGATTTTTGTATGCAGTCTATTGGCATGGCGGCTGGCATCACTCGCGTTGGTTGTGCTCATGCAGCCTGCAGTGGGCGATTGCGTCCGAGGTGTTGGCGGTTGCGGTCTGGTCGTGCCCCCCTGCGAGCCCGCGCGTTTATAGGTCCTTGCTGCCTGTCTCCTCCTCCCTTGTCCTGTCTAGCAGCGAGCACTGGCTCCAGTCCAGACGGCTGGCTTTCCACTGTCCCCCTTCCTCCTCTTCTTCCTCCTTCTCCTCCTCCTCCCTGGAGGAGCGGCCCGTGCCCACCACGAGCACCTTCCATCCGACAAAGCCCCCCGTAACCGACGGGCCATTTGGGGGGTCTAACACTCTGCCCACTTCGCCGCAAACGCGGGCGGCGCTGGGTCACTGCGCCCCTCCACTGCAGATTCACCACCAGCAACTGCATCAGCAGCACCATCACCCCCATCAGCATCATCTGCAACACCACCATCTCCAGCTGCAGCAGCAACAACAGCAGCAGCAGCAGCAACAACAACAGCAGCAACAACAGCAGCAGCATTACGACATCAACTACAACCCTCGGCCCAACTACATCGCGATTCCCAAACAACCGTCCCCGTCGGACACTCATATGCCAGAGCCGAGCACGGCGCCGCCTGTTTACATGAAGACGCCTCTCCTACTGACCAAGCGCGTCACCCTGGGCGGGCAGATGTCGGGGACTCTGGGGCCCGCGGGGAGCGGCTCCTCTGCCCGCACCGTCAGCTGTGGCTGTGCCCGCGACGGCCGGCCTGGCTTGTATAGGTAACAGTGGCACGGTCGGGAGCCCCATCACGCGGTACAAGCACACAGCGCCTTCCCAGTGCCGATATGGGAAAGGTGCCACGTTGTATCGCCCGTTCCTCTCCTTGAGAGCAAATCAATGTCGGCATGCTGACCCTGTCGCAACCTCCATCGTCCCGACCTCCATCGTCCCGACCTCCATCCTCCTGAACCCGACCGTGTCCACGCGTGCATGACCCTGCATGGCACTAACCCACCCATGCATGCCGGACCAGACCTTCGTGCTGTGCTAGCAGCACCATCGTCACCATCTCCTCTGCATGCGCCGGCTCGAGCTGCTGTGCTGCCGCCAGTGCGATCCTTGGAGCCATCCTTCTTGCTGGCGCTCGGAGTTGAAGCCTCAGAAATGAATGACTCCGGGGCACTGCTTGCTCGGCCATCGTTGCGTGGCCACCGTGCTGTCGTTACTCGTCCTCGCATGCGGCAGCCGCTGCCCGATGAATAAACGGAGTTTGGCGGCATTTGTGCAGCACCACTCGCCCGTGGAGACCGAGCGAACTGGACCAGCCAATCCACCGCCCGGTTATTCCATTCCATCCTACCCCCTGTGTGTGTGTGTGCGTACCTCTGTGTACGAACTGTGCCATCTCTAACCATCTTCCTACATCATGGCCTCACCCTGGCGGTCGCACCGTTGCAGTGTTGTGCGTGAGCGCCCGTACGCGTGTTCGCGCCCGTATTTGCCGTCTCTTAAGTGGAGGCCGTGTTCCCTGCAGCACACTCAGGAGCTCGAGCAAAGATGGCGCCGTGCAGAAGAGCTGCACATTGCCAGCGCACACGGGATCCGGCCTGGGCCAGATCGGCGTCGGCGCCAACCAGACGCTGTCTGGCCCCAGCCCCGGCTTCGGCCGCAGAGGTACAACCACACGGACTGACTCGCACTGCACCTGTAGTAAACGTTACAAGACGGGCAGACTAGTGCGGGGCTCAAAAGCCTTTAGCCCCCTTGATCCCCTGTATTACTGTGAAGCGCTTGCTGTGACTCAGTGCCGCTCAGATGCTTGCTTGCAGTAACGGATTAATATCAATTGCCGTAAGATTAGAAGTGACGAACGCGTATGGTTTCTGGGTATATTCGGTTCATCAGTCCCTCACCCTGAGCTAAGGCATGAGATGATAAAGAGGCTACTTCACATACGCTGATGGAGATCTGGTGGTCGTCAGTGGTGAAATTAATTAAGGGAAATGGTATGAACAAGATGGTGATATCTTGAATCTAATCGACCAATCGAAGGCAATGGAGTAGAGTCAATAAATAAGCATGCCTGCCCCATGTGTTACCACACGGTGCCGCGTGTTTCCACGTATTCCCATTGCGCCATGCCACTGTGCCACCGCAGCGAGCAAGAAGCCGGCGCCGCCACCCCCGAAGCCGCCTGTGAAGCCGCCCCCTTTGCCGGTGGTGGAACCGGGCAGTGAGCTGCCCTCATCGTCTGCATCGACGAGCCGCTCATCGACTCCTCCAAGCACACCCCCCACTAAGGCGGCCCACCCCATGCCCCCCGTACGGCGCGTCACACCCGGGGGTTGGGGGGGGCGGGGCTGGGGTAGGCGGGAGGGGACGGTGCCAAGGGGTGGGAGACCCAGGCTTCACACACGTGGAGACTGAACCGGAATCACCCGTCAAGGGATTGAATGGTGAACGGAGTGCCGTGTAGTGCGGTGCGAGCAGCGTGGTGATGGCGTAACTTGACATCGTGGGGTTAGAAGCGCAGGGAGCTCCCTTCCCCATTGATTCCATTCATTTAAAGCACCCACTTATTACCCTAGAAGGTCACAGTGAAACCGGAGCCTTTCCTGTTAAACACAGGGCACAAGGCAGGGCTATACCTAGGATTGGACGCCAGTCCATCGTAGGTCAGTCTGGGTAATTTAGTCCGCAGTCTATTTAACCTAGACAGCAGCAGCATGTCGTTGGAATATATCTTCTCATACATTTTCTTTGCATTATCAGAAACCACCGCTGTCTCCGGCCGACCCCGAGGGGGAGAGCTCTGGGCGGATGACGCTGAGCCGTCCAACCCCACGACCCCGCCAGCGGCCCTCCGTGCCCCCGCCCCCGCAGCCTCCGGGCCTGCACCCTAGCTCGGCCACGTCGCCATCGGACTTTAAAAGCCCGACAACGCCGGGCCCAGAGCAGCCCATCCTCAACCACAGGCCCAGCATGTCCACCAGTGAGTGGCGACACCTCCACACTACCACCTGCTCAATGCATTTCCACTAGAGCGCATGGCACTATCACCTGTGTACACTGCATTAACATTAGGGCACATGGCACTTCGTCTGCAGTCTCCCCATTGTCGCTATAGCACATGGCACTACTCGCCATAATAGTCAGCTATCTCTCCACCACCACCAGATGTGCACTACCAGCAGACACAGAGAAGCCTCTACACTAGTGACGACACAATCAGCCATCTCAGCCACGATTACTTTTGGGGTTGCCACCTGTCCAGGTCTTCTCAGGAGCCTCCTTTTTTGATTGCGTTTCTGGATGATACGTAATCCTTCCCGGGACATTAAAGGTCCCATGTTTTGTGAGTTTCTTAACACTGCACCACTCAAGGCAATGCATTCGCATGCAGTTCTCTTATCATCTGATGTACTGATATGTTCTTCTTCCCATAAATAAGTCTCAATTATTTGTACGGCCGAGATGGCAACCCCAACAACTACCCTTGCACAGTCATTCTTTGCTCTACTACTAGTGCACACAGCAGCCTCTGCACTACCACCCAAACACAGAGCAATCTGCACAACCACCACCACCACCACCAGGGGTCCTCTTGTGCAGCACCGCCGAGCTGCACGTGCCGGTCCCGTAAACGCATCTGGCCACAAGGTTGCGCTGTGTGCATGCCCGTATGCGCGGAGTTACAAAACAACTGCCTGAATCCCCCATTCTTGCCTGCTGGCTCTTATCAAGGCTGTTTCATCGCCCCTCATGCACGAGATCATTTTTACCCGTGTCGTTTTCCAATCTGCCCCCTCGTCATCCGCGTTGGATTTCGACTTGGCGACGGATTTTTTTTTTTAGATGTTCTTTTCCGTCAGGCATCTGCAAGTAGCTGTTACGTAACATCGAGTGTACAATAGGGGGGGG
>JAZEWT010000002.1:34520287-34531092 GCA_036362905.1 Mordacia mordax | reverse complement strand
CCTGCAGCACACACAGACACCCTGCAAAACAGACACCCTGCAGCACACGCACAGACACCCTGCAGAACAGACACCCTGCAGAACAGACATCCTGCAGCACACACACGTACACCCTGCAGAACAGACACCCTGCAGCACACACACAGACACCCTGCAGAACAGATACCCTGCAGAACAGACACCCTGCAGCACACGCACAGACACCCTGCAAAACAGACACCCTGCAGAACAGACACCCTGCAGCACATGCACAGACACTCTGCAAAACAGACACCCTGCAGAACAGACACCCTGCAGAACACACCCTGCAGCACACACAGACACCCTGCAGAACAGACACCCTGCAGCACAAACACCTTGCAGCGCACACACCCTGCAGCACACGCACAGACACCCTGCAGAACAGACACCCTGCAGCACAAACACCCTGCAGCACACGCACAGACACCCTGCAGAACAGAAACCCTGCAGCACAAACCCTGCAGCACACTCACAGACACTCTGCAGAACAGACACCCTGTAGCACAGACACCCTGCAGAACAGACACCCTGCAGCACACACACGGACAACCTGCAGAACAGACACCCTGCAGCACATGCACAGACACCCTGCAAAACAGACACCCTGCAGAACAGACACCCTGCAGCACACGCACAGACACCCTGCAGAACAGACACCCTGCAGAACAGACACCCTGCAGCACACACACAGACACCCTGCAGAACAGACACCCTGCAGAACAGACACCCTGCAGCACACACACAGACAACCTGCAGAACAGACACCCTGCAAAACAGACACCCTGCAGAACAGACACCCTGCAGCACACACACGGACACCCTGCAGAACAGAAACCCTGCAGCACAAACACCTTGCAGCGCACACACCCTGCAGTACACGCACAGACACCCTGCAGCACACGCAGACACCCTGCAGAACAGACACCCTGTAGCACAAACACCCTGCAGCGCACGCACAGACACCCTTTAGCACAGACACCCTGCTGCACACATAAGGACATATAATAAATTACATTTCTAAGCACATTTAATGTGGGAGAGCCCTGGATTAGTACGGTTTACAATATCTCACAAGCCCTGTCAGTCACTGATCCATTCACTGTACAAGTATAGGTTTTCACAGCTAGATGCATGCTGATTGCTTTCCAAAGCTATTCTTTTGCAATAGCCTCCTCTCTCCTTCACGACGTTTTGCCTCCCACGTTGAAGGACGGCAGAGGAGCACTTGACATGGCTATCCAGAAATAACAGCTTTGTTAAGCAATCATCAATCCATACACTATCCAAACTCAAACATTCCTAGCTTCCAACATCCCATGATATCGGGAGCACTTAGATTTTGTTTTGAGGCAACAAAAGAACATTCCCCGAATGTCTTTTGTAGAAAACAAGCTGGCAAAGAGCCTGTAGGTTTTTTTTTTAACAACGGACGACTAACTGATTGCTGGGGGTTGGCAAAACAAGCGCCGCATTGAGCGTGGCACCCGTCCAAAAACCGCGGAGCGGGTTGCGAGAGGGTACGGCGGAGGGGGTGGCGGGGAGCGCGCCACGCGTGGAGACCTGCCAACGATCATGAGCTCACGCTCAGACGCGTGCGGGTGGATGTAAAGCCACAGGTCCATGGTGAAGATGGTGCTGGAGGAGTTGAAGATGGAGGTGAGCGAGGACATGAGGGCGGCGATCATCACCGACATCATCAGCCCGCGGAGACCTGCGGCGGTACACGACGATACGCGGGTGATGCACGGTGGTGCGTGGTGGTGTGTAGTGGCGCACGGTGGTGCGCGAGGGCGCATGGTGGCGTGCGGTGGCGTACTGTGGCGCACGGAGATGCACGGAGTTCCTTGCATGGTTGTCAAGGCCGGTAACTCCACTAAGATTCATAATGTAGCGCATAATGTAGCGCATAATGTAGTACTTAATGTACTGACAGAAGGTACTGCCCGAGGCAGTTTCATTCTGGCCTTGGAAACTTTTCTGTGTGGAGCTGGTGTTCTCCCCCTGTTCTGAGTGGATTTCCTCCAGGTTCTCTAGTTTCCTACTATTACTAAATATCATTCATTAATTAACCGACAACATAATATATAGAGAACAGTTTCTGGAAAATGTTGGGGCCGGCTGACTATGCGGCTGTTTTCTCCCCGCCTGTCTGTGGTTTCCTCTCGTTTCTGTGTCATCCTGTCTTCGACACTGAACAAACACTGTGCATGTTTAAATGGTCAATGTATTTTAAACCGCTTTAATCATTGAGCAGGGCTCACCCTCTGGCAACAGCTCCATGACGAGCTTGGGGTAGGCGATGTCGGTGCAGCTCACGCGGCTTTGGCACACGGCCTCGCACACCTCCGGGTCCACACACGCCACCTCCTCTACAAGAAAAGACAAATATCGCTAATATAACCCAACAGAATGTTGAGGCAAGTGCTGCAAGCCAGCATCTACGAAAGCCGGCAAGGCACCACTTCCAGTCACCTTGGTCTCTCGAGTGGTGACGTTTACACACTGCACCGGTACTCATTTGAGGCTGAGTCGACTTAGGGGAGGTCCAAGTCCATCGAGCTCGCGACTCACCGGTGAAGAGCACGCGGCTGATCATTCCGGGGAAGACCATCATGAAGAGGGGCAGCACCTTCATCGAGGAGGCAAAGAGGGAGGCGCCCTTGGCGTGCACCAGGTTCTTAGCCGACAGCGACCTCTGAACTATGACCTGCGGGAGGGAGGGTGGAGTTCAGGTCTCGCCGCGTCCGCGTCACACGTGGGTGCTTACCACGCAACAACGGATGTCGTTCCGTGCCCTGCAACTGTGCCAGCAGCGGCGCTGGCCAATCATAGTGTTGGGGCATGAAGCGACGACAAACAGTATATACTGGACCAGCTACACCACTGAATTATATTTATATCACACAGTATAATCTGAACTCAGCTAATAAACTACATATTTATGTTTACTAAGGAAATTGTTTGAACTGATTAGGTAGTTGGTGCACCGCAATTTATTCAATGACTCCAGGGCGGCGCGGTGGCCCAGTGGTTAGCGCTGACGCCTCACAGCAAGAAGGTCCCGGGTTCGAATCTCTCGGCTCGGGTGCCTTTCTGTGTGGAGTTTGCATGCTCTCCCCGTGTCCGCGTGGGTTTTCGCCGGGTACTCCGGTTTCCTCCCACAGTCCAAAAGCATGCTCCTGGATAGGTTGATTGGCTCGCGGACTAAAATTGTCCCGCAATGCCCGGCGATGGACTGGCGTCCCGTCGTCGGGTGTATTCCTGCCTTACGCCCTGTGTTTCCGGGATAGGCTCCGGCTCACCGTGACCCTACATAGGATTAAGCGGTTTCAGATAATGAGATGAGAGAGATGAGACTCCAGGACCCCTTGAGCTACTTGAACCCCTAAGCGTTTGCTCTACGCCTCGCACGGGTGCAATCTCACATGCGCCGAAACCTCTTCCGTGTTGTCAGTGGCTCCACACTTTCAGACGTTACAGAAAAATGCTCGAGTCGCATTTTCAAATAGATGGCATTTCTTTAAAATGACTGACACACGGCAACATGAATATACAGAGCAAAACATCAAATCCATCGATATCGCGCTCTCAAGTTAGCGGCCACGAGAATCTCTATAAACATTAAAAAAAACCGAAGGGTGACCCAATGTATTGAACGCTTTTGTAATAATTGTAATCTGCAATACGTACAGTATCCACTCATTCTCTTAGAGATGGGGACTCGGAGGCGGGAGGAAAAACCACAAACAATTGCTCAAGCACTGCAGTAATTTATATACTAATATGCTTTCCAATTAACATGGGAGTAAACTGAAGCACTTAGGGAAAGCACACGCATACAAGGGGGGTGCAACTCTATCCCATACAGGCGCATTAACCGTACCGCCTTCTCCTGGCAAGTCAGGGTATGGCGCGTCCTTGATACCCACGGACAAGGAGCTCCCCAACATTTGTGCACCCACCTCCACAGTGCCAGGCCACTGGTGTACATCACTGCCACCCGAGCTGAATGGAACCACATTCCGAAAATGCCCAACTTGACCGTCCATCCGCAGGCTTCAGCCACGCGGCAGGAGGACGCCACTGTACCTGGTCGGTGCACCAATACCACACAGACGGGATGGTCATGCCCACGACGACGCCGGGCCACGGCAGGTCGGAGGTCACAGGGTCGCGGAACATGTGGAATGCGTCCTCGCGCGGAATGCCGCACGTTGAGTTGGGGCCTCGCCGCTCTGGGATCGCCAGGAAGTAGCGCTCGTACAGGTTCTCATAGCCGCCGATGTTCCAGAAACCTGCAGGAGGACCAGAGAGCACCAGTCACATCCAGCTCTCTGGTGATAGAACTCATAATCAATAATAATAATAAATACAATTCATACCGTGAGCATATTTCGTCAATGTCGAAGTAATCCAAGAGAGAACAATTCAGAGGCATGAGGAAAGCACAAAGGCAGGGGGAAGGCAGCCATATTGTCAGCCTGCACCAATATTTGCTGGACACTCTATCCGAAACATAATGAGGTTATCGGCAAATTAAATTAATAAATGTTCATTTATTTGTTGTGGTAGGAAACCGGAGAACCTGGAGGAAATCCACGCAGAACAAAGGGAGGAAACACACAAACCCCACATACAAAGGGACCTGAGGCAGGAATCTAACTATTTCAGGTAGGACTTTATTTTAATGAGGCACAGATGTTACCACAGGCCAGTGAGGCACAGATGTTACTGCAGGCCAAGTAGGCCTGAGCTTGGAGAGTGTTTTGATCATTGACCTTTATACAAGCCAGCTTGTCATAGTCATCTGTGGCACTGTGCTACGTAGTGGGCAGTGGAGGGCGGCAGAGTATAATCCATCGCTAAACCATTCCTTCATTGTTCCTGCATCACAGCTTGGGTTATTTTTAATTTTGGAAGCAAATTTCCACTCACTGAATCCCATGAGGATGAGCGCTCCGATGAACATGATCAACGTCTGCAGCGTGTCCGTGTAGATAACGGCGGCCAGACCACCTGGGAGGAGATCATCGCATGCACGTCACGGTGAACCAACGGAATGACACAGAGATCCGTCGCCACCGGCGCGCGGCTCCAACGCTCGTGGTGGTGGTGGGGGGGGTGGTCTTGAAAACGCGCAACAAACCTCCGATGGTGTACAGCGCCGTGATGGCCAGGAGCAGCGCCACTGCCACATAGAGATTCCAATTTAGCGCCTGCTGGATGAAAACGGCACCAGCGTACATGTCCACCTGGCACGTGGGAAGACAAATCTCGCATTCGTCAACCCGCGTCATGGCATGCCAGCCTTCCGTGTCATCACGGCAATGACTAGTCTGGAGGTCACGTGCCAGGAGGAATGTAGTAGGCATCTCCTGAGGGACTGTGCTGCAGTGACACTGGTACTGGATCGCTCGGGTATGCTTTGTGACACTCAGGTGAAAAGTGCTCTATAAATGCAATGATTATTATTATAGCCATTACCGATATCTTTGTGAAGATGTAGATGAAGAGGTAGAGGACAGCGATGTAAATGCGGATACGTTTACTCCCGAACCTCCTCTGCAGGTATTCGGGCATGGTGGTCACCTATCCAGCGGGGATCACATTACACAAAGGCAGCAACAGTGACTCTCACTCCTCATGGATATGCTCACAGCAGATGCTGTCACTGCCCATGCTGCAGTTTAACTTATGAATGGAAATCGATATAACACAACGTAAAGCAATAGATTCCTTGCACTGCTCTGTGCGTCTTTTAATGTCAGACATGCCATACTATCTACGAGCCCACTTGTCATAAAGATACACCGCATGGACCAACGTGCTACACTGGGACTCGTTGTCAGGGTTATCAAGGTGGCACGATGAATGGTCAACCAAAGACATCAAGAACCATTTCCTCATCGCCGACCCATGACCGTTTATCTTCCTGCCTTTGACCTGCCTCGCCGGTCACAGGACCTGCTCAGCAGGTTTCCTCGTGGCCAGGGTCCGTGTGTAGCCGACGTCGCTCCACACCCAGGGCCAATGGGACCAAAACCCACTCTCTGGATGAGCGCAGCGACAGACCGCATCATTGCGCATCGCTAACAAGTGGCCCCTGACGAGCCTCCTCGGCGCCCTCCCTCCACCATGCTGGTTAAGCAGCTGTCCCCTGGCTCGGCAAAAGACGAGCGCACAATAATAATACTGGAACCAAACACCGACGGTAACGATCGCACAATGAGCCTCACCCCGGATGCAATGTAAATGGGCAGAAAGATCCAGGCGAGCAGGAGCACTACGAACATGCCCTGTAGGAGACACGTGTATGGTGACAACTTGCACTCTCATGAGCCAACAGCTCAGCTCGGAGCTTTCCACATCATACCACCTGAATCACTCAAAGGTTTGGTTAAGCAAAGACATGTACTGCAGATGCACTGCATGTGGGAATACTTATACAAAGAACACAAATGATGTGTTGAAAACGTTTGTGCGTGTCTATCAAATACGTTCTTGCTTACAACAGCCTGTGTCCAATCAAGACAATGGTGCAGTTAATGATTAAGGTGATGTGACTGCACTGGGGCCTATGGCCCAGAGGGACTTGGGCCCAGGCGCTAGGCTACGGACAGGGGGGATGGTAGAGGCCACTGCTGATTAGCAAGGGGCCCTGTCAGTGCCAGCTTTAGTCACAGGCAATGCAAACATTTATTTAAGGTGGTGGTAGTAAATTGTTTGGGACTCAATGTGACTCGAGAGCCCCCCTCTCGCCGACGTGTGGGCCGCGTGTGCCACGTGCGTTGAGTGATGCGGTAAGGAACGAACGTTGAATTCGTAGGCGGCCACAGCGATGCCAGAGGCGGCGGCACTGCCCGCAAGTCCCATGAAGTGACCACTGCCCACGTTGCTGGCAAAGAGAGAGGCCCCGACCTGCACGCACGGGAAACCACCACCGGCGCCGTCAGCGGTGTCAACACTGGCAGCTCGAACAACCCTAAAACAGCGTCACTCGCCTTCCCGCCCACTCACCACCGCCTCAAACACTCGTCTCCATCCACGAATAACAACCCACCGCGCTCGTCACACACTCATTTGGCGAACCGGATGTGGGATGTGTGATTAAAAACATCTTAGCACATTGTCCATTCACTGCTGGATGAAAGGCCTACCTCTACGCCACCATCCCTCAACAGTCCGGTGCTGCTACCATCAATCTCACTGCTGTGCGTGAGTCGATCTCAGCACTCTGTCTTTGCAGTGGATGCCCTCCTCAAGCTGCTCCGTCCCTCGACTGACATTCCGGCCAGCAATCTCATCAATCGGACATCATCTCATCAAATCAATGTTAGCCGGAGGCCTCCCAACATGGTGTCGGTGAGTCGGGTTTTTTGACCGTACATCACCATGCTGCTCAATGCGGGTGGGTAAAGGAATCACCAAGGACCGGTTCAGATATCACTCGCCACTGATGCAAGCCCTGGTGAAGAAGTGCAAACAGCCTGGCCATCTTGCATGGCGTGAGGGAGGTCATTACCCAGCAGCCATTGACAGAGGGTTGTGAATTATTTACATTTATATTACTGTGGTCTAAAGTGTTCAACCACACTACTAAACATAGTGGCATAGGGCCGACACTCAGACCCACAGTGAGAAGCCAGGGCTTGTAGTTGTCTGATAAACTATTTATAGCACACTGCCACGCCACTTCAGTCATCCAGCTTCCAACTGGTGATTTATTTTTCGCTTTTTTTTGCGTCTCACTTGGCAAGTGACTGGTAGTAGCCACAGCCACAGAGACAGAGAAAAATGATGTGGTTGTGCCGGGCGCAGAAATATTTTCTGGGTGGCCGACACAGACTCAATAATATCTCATCTCATTATCTGAAACCGCTTAATCCTATACAGGGTCACAGTGAGCCGGAGCCTATCCCGGAAACACAGGGCATAAGGCAGGAATACACCCGACGACGGGACGCCAGTCCATCGCCGGGCATTGCGGGACAATTTTAGTCTGCGAGCCAATCAACCTATCCAGGAGCATGCTTTTGGACTGTGGGAGGAAACCGGAGTACCCGGCGAAAACCCACGCGGACACGGGGAGAGCATGCAAACTCCACACAGAAAGGCACCCGAGCCGAGAGATTCGAACCCGGGACCTTCTTGCTGTGAGGCGTCAGCGCTAACCACTGGGCCACCGCGCCGCCCCTCAATAATATTATTTTTACAATTCTAAAGTGCTCTTCACCCGAGGGTCACAAAGCGCTGATTGGTTGGAGTTAAGCCGCAAGCTGCACCACAGATCCACCACCCATCAGGTCTATGGCTGCCACATTTATGGTACAAAATAACCAGGGCATATAATGGTAAAAATAATATCTTACAATACTAGAACAGGGGAGAAATGGACGGAAAGACATCATCTTGCCTGGTGTATTATTATTATATAATGCAAATAACAAACACCTTGACGTACACTGTCAAGGGAATACAGACAGATTTTCACAATAACAGCCAACTCCTCGATATCCTGGGGGGGAAAAAAAAGCAGGAGGGCTCGCGACTCACATGGCGTCATGTTTCTGCAGGAACTCACCGTCCACCAAACCATACTCTTTCCAGCCAAGAAGTATCCGGTTACTGTTTCCCGCTTGGTTCTCCACATGGACTGTGTGTGAACACGAACAATCGGGCACACACACGGACAAACAGCACATCGTGACCCTCGGGTGAAAGCACTCTAAAGGTTAAAATATTATTATTATATTGCACATTAGTGAGCGCTTAAATTCCACTGCATCATTCGTATTACCTTCTTTAGCAGGTGCCTTAATGCCACCTCTGCCACTATGGCTACGAATGCCATTACCAAGTTCCCTAATATCTGAGGATGTGCGTACGGTTTATTTACACGCGTCTGTAGCAGGAATTTTTTGATACTGTTTTTTATTTGTACGTTCGCACTATTTGTTGATAAACATCCTGTTTGCGGTGAATTTTGCCATGCCCTTTGCGTAATTTGTCACTGTTTTTGGTCTTATCAGATTTCACATCCGCACCCTGCAATGGCCTGTAACTGCCACCACTGCTGATGGTCCTGGGCTGTGGCCTTACCTCAATTGGGCCTTGCAAGACAATAAAGTCTGTGAAAACATATGCAGTAGTTCAACCCTTTAAAAGCCATCTGTAACCGTTGGCAAGTTTATCGAACAGAAAAGTGCAAAAGGGCTGTAAGTAAGAGCATTAACAATGGATACACCAAAGAGATTTCATCTCGCTATGAATGTTGAATGATAGTCTCGTACTGCGTGCAAACTGGCTGAACTGAGAGTCTGACAATTCAAAAAAAGTAAAAAAAACCCAACCCGTTTCGCTCCGCTCACTCACATGGATCATTCGTTAAAATTCCACAGTTGAGTGGGAATTAAACACCAGTGACTAAGTACTGAGCTCAGGATGGCGCTGTAAATAATTAGTTTCCCGGCGGCATTTAATTGAAGAGCTCTTAAACTAACCCAGGTAGAGCCACAATACGCCATACACAATCCCTGGCCATTCAAGTGAGGTCGATAGAGATGTATATTATTTCAGCAGAGAGTACCCGCTGAGCTTGCAAGCTCTAGATGTGGGATTCCTGCGACACAACAACGTCTGAACTGGTCAAAGCAACAACGCATAACACCACAGGGCAGATATATTCACAGCAAGAACACGTGCATAAATGAAACCATAATCATAATACTAATCAGCAACACTGAACATTGCACCGTTTAAACAAAAACTTACAACACCAACTTGTACAAAGATCAAACCCGAACTATAATCTTCAAGTAATTAGTCGCACTAAACGTTGCACAGCACAATACATTAATAATAGACAAAGGAGAGCAACAGTGTCAATATTTTGTTATTTGATGTCCTGCATTGATTTATTGTCATGATTTTACTTCATTGATTTAGTCTAATAATAATAATAATTGCATTTATATAGTGATTTTCACCCGAGGGTCACAAAGCGCTGCACAGGGTTGCGGAGAGAACGGTATGTCAGCAATAATGTTTTTTTGTTTTTCTGATGTTGACATGCCGTTCTTTCCATATCTTTGTTCAGAGCTTTATAAACCTCGGGTGAAATGCGCTTTAGGAATGCAAATATTATTATGGGATTTTTTCAAAAGTTTGGTTAGCACAACAAAAGTAAGGAGAATATGCAACCCTTTAAAAGACCAATCGATTCATGCAAACGCAGCTGGGCCAAAATGTTGATACTAATTGGGATTTAAGGTCACTCAACGAGGGAAAAAAAAACACATTAAGGGTTGATGATTGCTTCGAAAAGTTGCTCTCTTGGGACAGCCGCGTCGTTTGCTTCCTGTTCTTTGATCTCCTGCATGATTTATAGTGGGGAGAGGAAGAGCGATCGACGCGGCTGTCCCGAGAGAGCAGCTTTTCGAAGCAATCATCATGCATCGAGCCGTGAAAACCTACATCGTTACATATTAAGGGTTATTGCTGACGTGCCGTTCTTCTCCGCAGCTATTTGCGGCCCTCGGGTGAAAAGCGCTTTATGAATGCAATTATTATTATTATTGATGGAGGAGGATATTCACGGTAACGCCTGCAGGCGTTTGAAACCCATCGCAACGAACCTGACCAATTCACATGAACCGTGGAATGATGATGCCTCACCATGACGGGGGACCAAACTAAAATAACGGATTCATTGCCGTGCACCTGAATTTGGGAACCAAAACTCGAACGCGCTATCGATCCTAACTGAAGGATCGAATAGTTATTGT
>JAZEWT010000002.1:34475230-34488306 GCA_036362905.1 Mordacia mordax | reverse complement strand
GCTCTGAATGGGTGGTTAGACCCGGCCGGGTGTCCATGCTCGTTCACGCGTGTCACGCACTGAGTGAGGCTGAATATTCCCTTTCCCTTAAGTGACAGCCGCACAAACAGCACCGCGCATTTGCTGCGAAGCGACACCACTGTCACCATCTCGCATTCCGGCGGCGGACAGCGTGGGGGTAGTGGTAAGATTACTCTGGCCTTTCCCCATGCCTGCGCTTCCCTGGGGTGACGCGACACTCGAGCCGGGCCGAGCCACTGTGGGAACGGCTCGCTTCGCCCCGCACAACGACACTCGGTCCCCGGGCCCCTGCCTTCCTCCTCCTGTTCTACACGCGCAGGTCCACATTGGAACACCCGCTCGGACAAATTAGTTATATCGATTCCGTGCCCGGTGGGGCTGGGGAGACCTTGAGACACTGGGGATCCTGGGGAGGGGTCTGGCCCAGAAAGGTGGGCCCTGCTCTCTGAGCGCAAGGGAACTCGGAGCGCCGTGCAAAGTTCCCAGGAGCTGAGGGTCCCAGGGACAATGACCTTGAGTCCCGAACTGGGGTGCACATCTTCTGAGAACTCCAGGACCGGGTATAATGCTGAGTGGCTCAACGCCACCACGAGCGTCAGGCACGTCTGTGCCCCCCCCCCCGCCCCCGTGTTTGCGTGTCCGTGTCTCCGAGTGGCTGGTCTCGTGCGTTTCCGTGTCCCCTTGGGACAGGGTCTCGTGTGGGTGCGCCCGGCCTCGCGTCACATCTGTCTGCTGAGGCGCATGAGTCGCGCTGAGACGCGCCACGTGGAGTCCGTCCTGCGTGGGGCCAGCCACGGTGGTGAGGTACGGTGCCACACTGACCTCAACTCCAATCTTGACCCCTACCTAACCCTTTATCCCAAACCTGATCCGTGCACTCACTGACAGGGAAATGGATGTTTCTTATGTCACACAGGAAGCAGGCAGCAGTGTCCCCAAGGCGGACATGTAGCGACTCGAAGGTCACAGGTTAACATCTAAGGTTGGAGTTGATGCGCCAGGTTAATAGGTCCTGTGAATGCATAGAACAGTATTGTTCGCGAGGAGAGGAGAGAGAGCCATCGACGCAGCTGTCCCGAGAGCAGCTTTTCGAAGCAATCATCATGCATCGAGCCGTGAAAACCTACATCATTACATTGTTAATTTAGCCGAATGAGTCGTAGTAATGTGCCAGGTTAATGGGTCAGGGTGAACGTTTTTTGGCCGTGTCCCGCAGGTAAGGATCTCCCGGAACGCAACGCGCTTCCCCCGCGAGATTCTTCTCATCCGCGCGTCGCGGCCCACGACCGTCCCATCGCATGCAGGCCTACCTGCGCTCTGCCGCTCCACGCCCGTACTATGGGCAGCGAGATCCACAGGTCAGCCAGCATCATCAGCAGCATAATGATCTTCATCGTGAACAATGGCATGTAAAACCATTGCAGACTCTGAAATTCCCTTCCATTGGAAATCGGTCAGCTGAATCCCTAGTCATCTTCAAATTCCAGTCAAGACTCATTCCATAAGGCATTGAAGTGCTCTGGCTAGGGCTGTTGATGCTGCTCGCTTCTGCGTGCTTGGATGATGGTGTACTGTTGACCTATGTGCCTGCTCAGGAACCCTTCTTTCATTTAAAAAAAAATATTTTATTTGCTATCTGGTGTTCTTCATTGATTTATAGTCATTATTTTACTTGAGCTATTCTAATGTTGTTGACATGCCATTCTCTCCATAGCTCTATGCAGCGCTTTGTGACCCTCGGGTGAAAGGCGCTTTAGAAATGCAAATATTATGACAACATTGTACTGAAGTAGATTTTAACGTTTCAATGTATGAGAATGTCTCTCCATAGTGATTTTATCTGGATAGCCATATCGGTTGTTGCTTTTCTATCCTTCACAACGTTTCGCCTTCCACGTTGGAGATGCCGGATGATGCCTCTGACAAAGGAGGTGAAACGTCCTGAAGGAGAGTGAAGGAGCATTTGACACGACTATCCCGAAGGAACAGTGCTAAAGAGCAATTCTCAAACTCAAGCATTATCATCGCCAGTGGTAAATTTCCATTGTTCGTATGATCATTACAATGGGTGAAACATCATCACCAATATCATGACGGCTAAACATCATTGATTACTCACTAAATGTGATATTACACTGTATGTTCACTGTGCTACGAGTCTGAAATATGGATTATGGAATATACACAATTATTTAATTTTAGGTAGGTGTTACTGATGAACATGTTAAGGTGTTTGCACCCCGAATAGGTTGGGCCAAAAATCCCTATACCGCACTACGGTACTGTATTAAAACTTACCATTTGTGGTAACGCAGGCGAGAGTATGGACTTCCCTCCCGCCGACACCATGTGATTGATACGCGCGCTCTGTTCCCCATTAGAGACGGCCACGTGGCGCACCATGTACTTCTGCCTGGACCTGTGCTTCCTCAACAGCCTGTGTGCTTCCTTCTGCTTTTACTACCTCCCCGATTGAAGATCTCCCACGTCCCCCAAACTGCCCAGACCCCATTTCCCCCACCCCCCTCCACAACAGCCAAGGGACATAAAACCTGGGACATATCTTGGGAAGAAGCATATCTCACAAGACCGGCAGTCGAGGAACTACATGTGCAAGTACACGGCTTCAGCGGCCCATCAGCGTGCGGATTTGATTGTGCGGGTGGGGTGGGATGGGTGGGAGATTTCTCTGGCTCTTCATTTTTACCCCCTGGACAGAACGTTCAGTTGTCAACCCCCCCGGGCAAGGGGAGGTGAGGGATTTTATTTTCTGATTTACAATGCTTGGGGCGGCGCGGTGGCTGCGCAGTGAGTAGCACTACTGTCTCCAAGCAAGAAGCACCCGGGTTCAGCTCCCGGCTCGGGTGCCTTTCTGTGCGGAGTTTGCGTGTTCTCCACGCGTCCGCGTAGGTTTTTGCTGGTACTCAGGGTTCCTCCCATCGGCCAAAGACACGCCACTGCCTAGGTTAATTGTCCTGATGAGTAAATTGCCCCCCAAACAATGTGCCCTGCAATCTACTGCCATCCCATTCTGGGTATGGCCCTGCTTTGCACCCTGTGTCTGCTGGGATAGTACAGTACTTGAATATGAGGCCACTTCAGAACACCAGGTATTGTAGGCTTGGACTCTGATATGGCCAGGAGATGCAAGTATGGTACAGCAATGGATTACTGTGTGAAGTTTTGCATGTCAGCCCCCTTCCTACTGCAAAATAATAGTCACCTATTAGACAAACACCGGGGGTTTGAATATCACCACAAGAATCATACATTTTCCCATGAATACAGCTTCAACAAAAGGAAAATCTTGGAAAAAAAAAACGGGACAAGTGGCAACCCTATTTGGTGCTGGGTGTGGTGACGTGGGAGTGCTTTGGTTAACGTGGATGTCACTGCACATGATATCATATTCATTATCACTACCTCCTGTAAAGGGTTGATGTGCGCCGGAGTATATCCCAACAAAAGGCACGAGGCAGGGATATTCCCCAGATGGGACAGTGGATGGCACTTGGGGCAATCGAGTCAGCAGACCGGTTAACCTAGGCAGCATGTCTTTGGACTGTGGGAGAAAACCGGAGTACAGAGTGAAAACACACACTAACACAGGAAAAACGTGTGAACACTGCATAGAAAGGCACCTGAACCAGGAATTGCCTGAGGCGGCAGTGCAGATCGCTATGCCACCATGCCGCTTGATAACTATTTTACCAAATAAACAGGTTACTCAATTATATTTTGGTCACATTTTGAGTTATAATAATAATTGCATTTCTAAATCGCTTTTCACTCGAGGGTCGAGTAGAGAACGGTCTCCTTTTTGAGGTCCAAATAGGTCTTCAAGATACATAAACCAGAACACAACTCAACAATATCAAATAGGCACGTTAAATATTACACGCATGTCTACTCATTACTGTACACAGCGGCCTTTGCAACTACAGAAGTGACTGATCGTGGTGCTAAAAAATAAACACTCTCCAAATCGAACATTATCTTCTCTAGTTGTTATTAGTGTGGCTGACATGTTGTTGTCAGTCATGTATAGCTATTGATTGCGGCCTGTTTGGAGGTGGTAGGTGTCATGTGGCTATGGCGCATGTGAAATGGTCATGTGCTGTGTTCCCCAGCCCTTGCTGTGCAACGTTAACCAAGGTTTGCACCGTGTCCCGTGGTTGTATTTACAATGAAAACACCATAATTGTGACGTTACGTGTCTGCGCCTTATGGTTTCTGGAAATGAGCATTAATTTGCTTTGTTAATGCCCCAAATACAATGCAACGTAAGCATTTATTCGTACAAATGTTGAATTGGGCAAGTGGTGTGGATGAAGATGCTATTGCTTGAACTGATCATGATGGATTTGATGTGTGATGTATTTTTCGAGCAGTGATGTCGATGGTAGGTGAATAGTACGGTCCTGCGTGACATAACTTGGCAAAGAGTTAAGGGTTGAAAACGCATTACCAAACCTGACGCATAAAATCCAGCATTTTAATTATGGATTCACAATGACAGCACGTTGGTTATGAATCATATGACTGATGACAGTCACGAGGGACCACGCATACAGTGTTTAGGCCACGTGCAGGTGAGAGTCCATGTGATACAAGTACGCTAAGGCATGTCATGATGTGGGTGCAGCTTGAAGCACCCGTACATCGAATCGAGATCTAGAACTCTGAGCACAAACGGCGCTTCACCGCTCCATCCGACCTCTACTGGCTGCTGATGGTCCCAATGCTGCTTTCACACACTCGTGCTTTCGAGAGTCATGTCCTAGCTGTCAGTTTAGTGTTTTTGGATTTTGGGAAGGCCCGCTGCACATACGGAGGGTTTTAAAGCACATTACCACTCTGCTGTGTCCAGACTGCCTCGAAGGGCCTTGTGTGTGGCAGTTTCACAAATCTCTACGTGATCCATTAACCCATATGTCTAAGGTGCTCGATCAAAGGCGTGCAGAACCAGTGCCCTTAAGACACCAATCGCAGATGTCGCCCCCGTGTTCAAACACACGGACTTCACGTCTGACGGCCAAGATCATTTAATCGAATTACTACAAATACTACATTATTTATAATCTCAACTCCTCACCTCCAACGCATGATTACATGTATAAATGATCACGTGGCGAGCCTCTGATTCTCTTTATATCGCTCCCAGAGTGCAGGGTCTCTTTCCAACTCCGTTCATCGCAGCCTACCACAGCCTTGCCCTCAGGCGTTTACAAAGATGTATTAGTTCAGATGCTATCACGTTACTGATAATTTGTACCGGCTTTGTCGACCACGCGAGACAGGTTACACAAGACACCCCACATAATTCCAAAATGGCGATATGTAGCATGGAACGGTTACTACCAGTCATCGGGAAAACGCAGCGTGAAGAATTCGATGGGGCAAACGTGCGGAGGCACAAAGTGGAAACACTGCCTCGGTGAATCAATAGCTCGTTATTTGCCGAAATCGATTACAAAGTATTACATCTGCTAAATTATACAATTATTACTACGTAAAGATAACGATATCTCACTCGACTAGCAGGATCCACTTGAGCGAGTGAGCAGAAAACACGGCGTACGTTTCCTTCATCACTGCCTGAAGACTGCTGCTGGTTCGCGATCTGAGCGAATCCAGCGAGGTGCAGGGGGAGCCCGTGACCTCCGGGGGAGGAATCGAGCCCGAGAGATAAGGGAGGAAGGGGGATTGAAATCCTTAAGATTACCCTGCTAATGTAATCAGAATTGCTGATTTCAGTCTCAGTCTAGCTGAAAACAAACTGTGGAATGTTATTTCAGCCTTAGTCTGACTTTAATTTAGTCATTCTCTCTGTTTCGTCACTGAGAGGCAGTCCAAAGTTTAGACCACACTTGGTTGTTTAAATATTTTGTTCGAGGGACACAATCAGCTAATCGGTGAAATCGGTACTGTATATCTTGTCATGTGCAAATATACAGTAGTCAATAATCATAATTATCGTTTCTAACCATAATATGCTTCGCATTATATCTACCATTGTCGATCATGCAAATTGGATCTGACAATTACTGAGAAACTACAAATGAGGGGGAAGGCAGCAGCCAGGTGATGAATCAGCACCAACACTTTGCCAAGGTCTGCAGTCCTCTATATAGAGATGTTTTATCCAGTTACGTGTATATATGTACATTACTTAACCTTACACCTGCATCTCCTCCCTTCAGACTCGTTAACTTGGTCCCATCGTGGTCTTTGGCGAGTAGCCATAGCTATCGTCAAACTACACTTTCGTCCACTAAAATCAACGTTGATTAAAATAAAATCACCAACTAATATTTCCACCATCGTTCATGAATAAGATGAACGCTGCTGTGCAGCTGCTGTCGTCACCTATCCACGGGTGTTGCGCCGCTCATCGGCACGTGCTGTGTCCACCCATAACTTGACAACTATTTTACTGTCCATCGTCGTAGTGAAAACACAGAATGTACAACGTAAATCGCAACGCCGTGCCGTACAGCATTGTAACGGCTTGTGGTGGAGCGGCTGGAGGGGGTAAACATGGACCACGCGCAGTGAGATTTCCCGGATGAGTCTGGCTGGGGCCGCAACCCCTCATTGCGCACGCGTAGCGTATTCTAAGACACAAACTTTACAGAAGAGGATTTCTTCCAAAAGCTGCTCTTTTGGGATAGCCGCGTCAATCGCGCCTTCTCTCTCCCTCGCAGCGTTTCACCTCCCACATTGGAGGCATCCTTCAGGCGTTATGTATCCAACGTCGAAGGCAAAAAGACGCGAAGGAGAGTTGAGTGACTGACGCGATTATCCGAAAGAGCAGCTTGAGGATGCAATCATCATGCATGAAGCCGTGAAACTTTATAAAGCACGGGGAAATATACTCAGGTATAGCCAAGGCTTACATTTCTCAGTGAATATTTTATGGGTCACTGGTAGACTGGAGTTAAATGACAGGTGACTGCTAGCAGCTATAATGGGGGAAACACTGCATATAGTGTGCCAGGTAAGGATATATTATCGAAAACACAGATCTGGACAGACTTATTTAAAATTAAGCCCTGGGTTCAGCAGAATTAAGAGCCTTAAGCCACCAACCCTGCTACCCGCCCCAACTGCACTTCACTAAGGCAGCATGGATTGAGTTAAAATTATGGAATCTGCTTTTCACTTCTGCCTTGTCGCGCGGAGTGATGTTTGCTCGAAGCGGAGTTGAGGAAAACAAAACTTGGTGCGAAATAGAATTACCAGGACAGAATTAAAACAAGAACACTGCAGTGTGAGCCAATTGACTTGGGGGAGACAGTGTTGTCTGATCAATTTATACCAATATCAGATATAAGTGGCGCACATACAGCTATTTTGTAGTGCAATAAATATTCTGGCCAAGTGTAAAATTTAACAATGCAGCTCTGCAAAACGCATGTCGCTGATATCAAAGAAGCGAATACTACAGGAGTATCTGGAGAGGCGCTTAAGAATACTACACACTCAATAAGTTCCCAATTTAACCTATATTTTAGATAAAATACCATTTCACCAAACACTTGTATGCACAGTAACACGTCCGATTAGTCCTGTTGTGAACGCTTGCATGATGCAGACAGAACTGTCTCCCTACTCAGAAATCGCTCAACACTATTGCAGCCTGGCCTGGACACACTTGAGGGATTTTTGGCAAAAATCACGCGTGAGGAGAGCGTGGATGGGGATTTCCAGAGCCGCTTTTCGAAACAACCCCCGCCAGAGGGCGCTATCGACACCGCGACGACCCACGAGAAACCCTACCTGGCATCCACAATCGTTCAAGTGAACCTGGGCCTGATAGGTCGAGTGTATGAAGGTGACAGCAGTGTACAATTCCCAAGTTCAACCAGGATCGCTGGGACAGGACAGGAGGTAGCTCTGCCCATGGCTCTACCCACAAATGCTACTGCCTGCTATATAGCAAGACTACATCAAGAGTGCAACATTCACAATTTTCTCATAAATATCATTCAAATTAGGTCATCCCTTTATCTTAACAGTATTAAAATATAAGTAAAATATCGAAAAATGAGAAGCATAATACCCTAATGTAAAAAAAGGCTTCTTTTAGAAACTGGTATTGAAATGTTAAAGTGGTGTTTGATACCAAAGATTTTTTTCCGTTTTCATTAACTTCAGAGTCAAATAACAAAAGCATTATTATCAGCTTGCACCATTACACCGTCCCAAGTTCCATCGACGTTCATTCGAAAACGTGTCATTAACAAAAGGTGGGAAGTGATAATGAATGTAAACGTGCCAGCCGGCGCGTTACTCCAAGTCGGTGGCCGCGAGTTGCGACAGTCATATGCGCCCATATTCCACATGCGAGGGCACGTTCGCTTGCCACTCGGCCGCTATGAACGAGCCGGTGCCCAGCAGCGCGGTGATCACCAGCACCAGCAGCTGCCACGTCAGGTGCAGGTAGTTGCTGTAGAAGAAGGCGATTGCGGCCATGATCGACTGGGTGGGAATGGCAGAGAGGGGGATGGAGGAATAATATTTACACTTCTAGAGCATCTTTCACACGAGGGGAGATGTGCGAGTTTTGCAGTCCGTGGTGTCGAGGATTGGGAGAAATGAATCACCGTGTACAAGGTCAGTGGACAGCATAGACCACGGCACACACATAGCTCACACCTACCACCGTAGCTCTTTTGTTATTTAACGTTTTTACACATTACATATTAACACACTGCACATATAGTTCGTAAGCCGTCTCGAGCTTACGTCACATAAGGAGTCTTCTAACACCGAAGGCCAAGTGGAAACTTACCACACATGATGTTAAGTTAACAAGAGCAATGACACGTTTGTTTGCGGTCTGCCATGTTGCTTGCCAAACACTCGCATTTCGTTGGAATTCACGGGTCGGTCAAAACCACATGAAGGTATGGAAATGGCCTGCGGGCTGTAGGTTGTACACACATGGTGTAGAGCTTTTATTCCTCAGACTGGAAGCATTATCATGTGTGGTTATGACATGTTCAGCACGGGTGGAGAGTGTGCCGTGAGAGCGTTACCTGGATGAATTTGAAGATGGCGAATGCGGGTGCGCTGTCATCCGCGTACATGTATCCCAGCACGCTGTACAGCTGCGTGTTGAAGCAGCTGTCTCCAAAACCCAGCAGGAAGCTGCACAGCATTGCTACCTCGACACTAGGGGAGAGAGATGGGCAACGCGGCGGAGGACCCCACCCGGTTGAGAACGGCAAAATCTATGTTGTAATCTGATGACAAAAACACGCAAACTATGAGTGGCGATGGCGTGATGAGTGCTGTCCCCCACGGTCTTTGGCGAAGAGGACAACGGCACTGCACCTGGGGCTAATGTAGCCGATTTTGTTGGTGCCGGCCTCTCCGGTGACGGGCGCATCATCCGGGATGTTCAGAAAGACGAGGAAGAAGGCGATGATGTGCGCGATCATGCCCAGCAGCACCACGGGATTCCTCCCAAAGCGGTTTTTTCTGTTGAGCAGCCCAAATAAACCTCCGCCTATGTGCGTCGAGAAGTGGGCACACAAGGGGATCCAGGTTAAACACACAATACAATTTGTATACAAATAGTACCTACATACAACTCCATTTCTACAGACCGCATGAACTTTGACACTAATATTCAAGGTACATATATTCTAGAACAGAGGCAGAACAGAAGCGTCTTCATGCCGGACTTGAAAATGGATAGGAAGTCAATGGCTGGTGGAGTTGATATTGCCCTGATCTAATATTGTGGGGGATGTTAGCACGGGCATTGGTAATAATGTACATTTGTATTTGTAGTGATAAAGATGTCTGTGTTATAGGGTCTGACTGATCGGACCTGTAATCTCGCCAACACCAATGAAAATGCCGGAGAGGCCGATGAGGCCCTTGGCATCCGTCACGAAGCGGTTGGTGGCACCGATGCAGGTGCCATATACGCCACTGAAGAAGGTTAGCTCCAGACCTGGCATCAGACACACGGTAACATAAGGCCATAGGCAAAATGGACACATGCTCAGAAGTACCATGGAGCACAGCCCATTACAACAACAGCATCGTTCACTATCCACAATTAACATCTATTATAATACATGTACGTTTTCGCAGCTCCAATTTTTATTATTAAGCTACGTGTAGATCAATTTTTTTCTCAAGCTATCACCAAGCACAGGGTGTTGTTGGCATCTTCAATTCCTGAAGTTGTGTGCAAAAAAAGTTACGCCAAAGCCATGCTTAACATTACAGCAAAGCTATGCTCAACATCGCAAACCCAGAAAACCACACTTGAAAATCCACGAGACTACAAATGCTTTCCATGCATTGTATTAGCTTTTCGAGTGAGCAGGTCGGGAGTTTTTATAAAAGCTGCCACTTGAACCTGGATTCATCGGTCCTGTGTGACCTCACTCACCCGTGTAGGCCATGCACATGCTCAACAGCAGCATGTTTCTGGTGAAGAACAGTTTCACGCAATTTTCTGCAATAGATCAAAACCAAGGATTGCACGTGCCTGTCAATTTAAAAAGACATTTGACGGTAGTATCACTGAATGTGTGAAATGTGTGCAATAAAATCATGTCAAGGTGAGTGTAAGTTGATGTTTCTCACTCAGAGCTTGTAATGGGCCATGTGAAGTTTCTCTTTGCCTAAACACATAAAAATACAATTTAAAAACACATTAAATCCATGTAAAGGAAACCGGTTTAACTTTTTACAAAAATTCTGTAGAGAAGGGTTGGTGAACAGATAAACCGCCGTATGGTTAGAATGTTTTCAGTTCAGGCTATAACACTGATGAATTAAACGCGCAATGCATAGCCATATGAATTCTGAAGGCAACAAAAAGCAGGATATAAATTACTATTATTTTTATGCTTCCGAACTTGAGCATGTTATGCATTAGCGCCCATCCATCTGTAACAGTCGCAGAGTTGTGAAAGGAAACTCCAGAACGCAGAAGAAACTAGGACAGAATAGGGGGAGAGTACGCAAACTCCACACAAAAAGGTGCCCGAGGTGGGAATCGAACCGCCTGAGGCAGGACCTTATTTCTTTTAGGTGCAAATGTTGCAACTGCACTACCCGGCCTTAGTAACAATGCCATATTATATATGTATTTGTTATGGTGTACCACTGCCAATGCAGTATCACCAAATAAATGGTGCACATGAATGGGGTCCTTGTGAAAGCCAATGCAAATGCATCCATGTTTTCCACGCTCGGAGATAAGAGGTAGGGAACAGGGATCGGGAATCGTGGTCGTGCGGTCTTCGTTTACGGGGTCGCCTCGCAGCTGTTGTCGGGAGCCTCGTCTGTGTCGCTCGACTCGCTGGTCGTTGAGTCCTGGGCGCCGGATTTCCGCACCAGCACGAGCAGCAGCGTTCCCACCAGACTGATGATGGTGAGGGCCGTGAACAGCACGCGCCGATCCGTATCTGTAGAGAACACAGCGGAGTTCCTTCCACAGCAAAAGGCTGATACATATATACAGCCCTATTGGCAGTGTACTGCTGCGTGAGGGTCCCTAAATGCTGTGCTGGTTGTGTGGATTATTTTATCAAACTTCACCACGCTGGTCAATGCAGTTTAGCAAAAGCATTGAGGATCAAGCATAAAATTATGGTGCAACAATTAATTTTGTGTCACTTTTCTCTATTGTCTGCCATGCAGCTCTGAAATCCATAGCCTCTAACATAATGGAAGTCGCTCATCCAATCACTGGCCAAGGTCAACCTGGCTTAGCTTTCAAGATCTGACAAGAACGGGTGTTTTCTGGGTGTTTTCTTCACAGGGAGACACAGCGTATGCTTTGTCAGAAAAATGTTCACACTAGCAACGTGAGGTACTAATGCCATATAAACACTCATTATTAGGGCCTCACCAGAAATGTGTTTCTTTCCTCTCCAACTTATGTAAATATACAGGTTCCCAAACACCATGCTGAAACGAAAATAACAGTGATATAGCAAGAAAATTTACTGCAGTGGGTGCTTTAAATCAAAATTTGTGCTGCTTTGACAGAGGGAAGGTGTTCACTATGACCGGGGCCAATCGACCGTGTGACATCCGGGGGGACTGACCTGAACTGCAGCAGAGCCCAGAAGATGCTGCTATTTCTGGCCATGGTGCTCCCGTCAGAATTGATGGTCAGACAGGTCCCCTGCGCCGTCCACAGCACTACAAGCCACACGCACAGCCGTGACCATTTAACTAATTGCACGTGCACTCGATCAACAACAGTGCGACTCATGCTATTCTGCTTAACGCCCTTTAATTTGAAAACAAAAAAGCACGCTCATTGTTTCTGTAGAATTAACATTATTTGTATATTGAAGCATTGAATTCGCAGTGTGCAAGCCCATGTGCAACTGTGAGGGCAAAACCTGTTTGTCGATTTGCAAATTGATATTTTTTTCTCTGCTTTTCATCACCAACTTTTTGGAAGCACTTTGGTCAATGTAGCCCTTTTTCAACAGTGCAAATATGATAATATTTCATTAGATTACCATTGCGAGAGTTGTAAACATCCTCCTACAATTCGAAAGCTTTCGTGACCAATATTATCAATGAAATCCATTTTTGGGTCAGGTTACGTAAACAATTATAAAATAGTGTCGTTTAACCCTCAACCACCCGACACGGCCAATCAGTAAAGGGTTGTCACGTGAACAGAAAACACACCAATTCCTTTACTATCTCAGCACACCGGTGTGTTGAAAAGCGACCACACAATCTTTTACAAAAGATACATACGATGTTTCGCTGATAACTACGTTCAGCATCATCAGGCACCCACGCCAAAAACTGGGCGGGCAGATCGGATGGCCCGCATACCGCTTCCGGGTCTGTTTATATGGGGGTTGTGATGTCATCACCCGCGTGATCAGGCGTGCCGGGACACAATGGGCAATCTAGTTTATTCGGTATCCAAACTGGTGTTTTGGGTTAATTGAGTTGTTCCGACAAAGGGTGCTAACAATGTCTGATTATAGGGCGGCGCGGTGGCCCAGTGGTTAGCGCTGACGCCTCACAGCAAGAAGGTCCCGGGT
>JAZEWT010000002.1:34439712-34453976 GCA_036362905.1 Mordacia mordax | reverse complement strand
TCTGACTCACAACTTGGCTGCAGTCTTCTGAGTTCTATGCACTTCCAAGTCAGTCTATCTAACTGAATGTCTTCTGTGTCGCAGCACACTGGAGAGTGTGTGGCCCGTGGCTGGTATTTACGGCCATAGCGAGAGGTTTGTTGGATATGTGGTGCCCCTAACCGTCGCCTCTAAAACACACTCGACATTGCCCTCTTTCCCCATCGCCTAGGTCTGTGGGTGGACCTGGATGTGAGCTACAGTGGCTCCTTTGAGATGACCCTGGAGACCAAACTGAACTTGTCAAAGATCGGTAAGGAGGAGACCGAGAGTGGGAGAGCAGCACAGGACTTTAATTGCCGGTACGTTGGCACTGAGCATCGTTCTTGTCTCGTGTTTATTGGCCGGGTTCTCTTGTGTGTGTGTGTGGAGCACATCCATGTGACTTGCCTGCCGCGAAGTGCTGGCATGGTCATTAGCGCACTGCAGTACGCTTGCAGCACACATCAGAAGTGGTCCATAGGCTTCCCCCAGGGCAACTCAGCTTTAAATTAATACCTGGTGCGGTGTACAGGCATCAGCATTGGAAAGAGAAGCTGCCACTGGGCGTGGTGCCAGCCACCATATCCTCTTGTGTGCCGTGTTGGCCTCCAAAGGTGCTCACCATTTGCAGTATTCTATGAGGGAGATCGTTGCATGTGCTATGGACACTGCATGTGTGTATGCTGCTTGCGTGTGTGCTGTGGGCTGCACGTGTGTTGTTCTGTCCGTATGTGCGCTCTCTGAGATTCCTGTGTGTTTGCTGTGTGTGTGCATGTGTGACCGCATCATGCGGCTGTGCGTTGCTGCTGCGTGGTTTCCCCCATTGCACATGATCGCACACCCGTTGTGTCTGCGCAGCCGTAGGTCACGAGTGAAGATCATCGCGGACAGCGAGGATGAGTCGTCCGCCGAGAGCTCCTTAGACAGCGATGACGGCGACGGGATGGAGGCTGTGTCTGGTGGCCAGGCCGAGAGGCGAGACAATAATAATAATAATATTCTACAACTTAGAATGTACCGCGCAGTCTTCGTTCTCTCTAGAAAATATGAGTATGGATGAGAGAAGCGAGGAACCAAAGAGGTGGCGGGGGAGAGGGAATGCAACCACGGGGTTAACTGGTACCAACATTTACCTGACAATGCATCGTCTATATATTAAGATTTTATCGGCCAAATAGTGTTTCTTTTATCTAAGGGAGGAAAACTTGAGGACCAGACAAAACACGTGTAGACACCTAGGGAACACAACCTCCACAAAAAGCCCCAAGCCGAGATATAAACCCAGAACGTTCTTCTTGTGAGTTGCACGATCGCTGCGTCAAGCCATGTGGGCCACATGGTCGTCATCTCCCCAGCAGCACAGCAACAAGCAACATCACGTGCCCCTCCTGATTAGCACGTTATGGATCACGCGGCCTCCAGTCGAGATAAATTAAACACACAGGTGTACTGCGTTTGTCAGCGAAGCAATAGCACAAAATTAAAACTCAATGTGTTCGTTCATCACATTGCCGTAACGAGCAAAACAAATAAGCGAATTGTGGAAAATGGCCATTTATCAAAGAAGAGAGCATAAAGGCCATCGCCCAAAACATCTGCCGTTATAATTGCTTCCAAGAACGGCTATCAATTATTATGCATCGAGCGGTGAAAACCTACGTCTGTTATTGCCGTTGTGAGTCTTGGGACTGATTTGGTCGTGTTGAGTCGATGGCCCAGTCAGGGGTCAAGGTACTCACGCAGCACAGCTGAGAAGCTGGGTTGGAATCTTAGTAGCCAACAATGATTAATCCATCAAGCGTAGGGAGGTAATTATCTCAGCCGGTCACTTATGTCTGCACACAATATATATCTCATCTAGTTTAGTTTTTTGCCTAATTTGCAAAAATGACAGCGCTGAATATCGAAATAAATTAGTAGTGTGTGGACAGAAGAAGTCACTTAGAGATACCTCTCGCTCTTCTCTTAATACACAGCACACAAACTGATCCACAAGATTTCCAAACAGATTCATCTCATGACTTCATGCTGACTAGAGAATGGGAACAACACTGGAGGGACAGAGGGAAAATTACTTTTGAGCAGTGCACGTTTTCGCCACCGAGTACCTTCTCACACTCTGCTGTGGCAGCGCTGCTTCCGTGTGGCGAGTTCTGCTGATGCAGGCTCCGTGGTCTCTGACGCTGGTGCCACTTGCTTCCCACAGCACGGATGTGGCGGTGCCAGGGTGTGCGGTGCGGCGAGGCAGTCGCGGCCTGCTCGGGCTGCTGGGGCGGCTAGCCCGCTCCGACTGCCTGCGCCGTGCCGCCGAGAATCCGCTGGTGCGTCGCACCGTGGCTGGTGTGTCCAACACGCCACTGGCGCTCACCGTGGCCGTACACCAGTGCTGGGGCAAACTGGCGCTCAACATCCCTCCCCCACCGTCCGACAGAATCTGGTTGGCGCACGCGTTCCCCGGCCCCTTACGCACTCACGCACCACGGGTCCAGACATGCTTGGCCTACACGTATCTCGTTTGCATACATGGGGCTCACACATCCTAGCCCAGTAAATGTGTGACATTGCGATGAGCCAAATAAACTAACTTTGACCGAAAGTTTGCTTGCTTAAAGGGATACCCGCTGCCTTCACCCACCCATATTGACCAGGGCGGTGAAGCCGGATCAAATGACCCCCATGGCCAGTAGGCAAGGCATGGAGAGGCAGTCCCCTAAGTCTGTCCCATGGCCTCATACACCTAGCTCGGCATAGCAATCAACTTATAGCATCTGGGTCTCTTTCGTGACCTCCTGCACCTAGCCTTGCATAGCAGTCAACCCATGGTACCTGGGTCTGTCTTGTGACTTGCCAGCGAGCTTTAGACATTTTACATGGCTTCAAAGTGCACCGAGCCTGGCACAAGCGCTGTGGTGACCTGACCGCAACTTCATAGCGAGCGGCGGCTGTTGTGGTTGTTGTTGGTGGCTTTTGACCCACGAGTATGATTGATTCGGCACTTGTCAGGTACGGATTCCGTGAACCTCCCCGCCTGGGACTCAAGGTTCATCCCAAACTCGGGGAGCGACACGTCACGTTGACCCACGTCACAGACTGGATCGAGAAGAAACTGGAGGTGGAGTTTGAGGTACCGTCGAGAATCGGACGACGCTTGGGGTAGGAGTAGGTGGGTGATATTTAGATAATTAGGGCTTTGTGTGCGGTGAGCAGCAGCAATACCTGTTGAAGTGTACCTCTATGATTCAGTGTTCGTATTCCCCACATTTACGAACCCGTACCGAAAAATGTGGTCAAGTGGTGACATAGCCCTCATGACCTGCAAGAGATGGGTTTGCCCTCATCTAGCAGTAGACTGACAAATTAATTTTACATGTAGAGATTATAGAAATATGTAAACGATATTAAAATTTAAAATTAAATAATTCACATTTTCGTGTACTTGTGTGTTAATATAAACTGTGTTTTTCTTTGTTTGTTTTTTAGAACAATTTTGTAATTCCCAACATGGATGACCTTCAAATTCCCATCATGCATGCTGCTACAGATGGGCTACACTCACATGAGTCATCCTCGCTGCCCCCACCCTTGGGGACCCCATCAGGGTTCCCATAAACCCTATGAACGTGACTGTCACAACACTTTTGCTAGTGTCGCCATCTCCGATGTGCAAAAAACTGGGATATATCACGGGAAGAAGAATATCTCACAATACCAGATGAGGGAAGCGCTACCTGTGGTGCGTTATTACACAATTGACAAAAATCGGGACCTTTAATGTCTAGGAAAGACTGACAGATTTCCAGATTTCTCAGGACGGCTAATGTAAAAATAGGACTACGCTCCTGGGTAAACGAAGACAGGTTGCAAACATAGCTCGATATTAAAAATCACGTCACTGTGCGATGCTCTCCTCTCCGGACTGTTTGCTGGGCATAAGAGGTTGATCCGACAAACAACTGCCATTAGAATTTTCCTGAGTGGTGAGATGTGCATGCTGCCCAGGAGGTGGTCCGTTTGATCATTGCAGGGATTTTTTTCTCATTACTATTTATTTACCATGGATGCAAGCTAACTTATGAGTTTAAGTGGAGTGTGCGTGGACAGGATTAGAGGTAGATGACAGAGGAGAGGTAGGCACAAAGTGAGCCCATGAAGAACCTTAAAGACGCTGCGTCCAACCTTAAACTGAACTCTTTGCAGCTCATTTTCAAAGTCCACGCTACACTCTCATAGAAACTGTGGGCTGCATTAGTCTCTGAAAAGGCAATGAAGAACAAGTAAGAGGAAAACTCATCTGACAAGGGTATAGGAAAGCGAGTGGGGGTGCTGGAATTCCTACCGGCTCCCGTTACAAACTCACGCACTAAACATAGCGTGGATTTACGAACAGCTGTTTATTTCGTTTCCAGACATGGGTTACGTGCCCCTATTACCGTCCAATTTCACAGTTTAGATTCGGCCGTGCTCTCTTCTTGCTTGATGAGGTCCTTTTTCAGTGGGCCCTAAAAAAGAATATGAAAAATCATGTTATTTCATTGTTTTCTTGCTGACAGCATGTCAAATTACATCTCACACAGGCATGAATCAATTTGTGAGTTAAAATTTGTTTTTGGGGAAGGCCTCCACCATCCAGCAAAGGTTTATAATAATAATATTGGACTACCATGTCTTCGGATGTTTGTTGTTTTGCAGGAATCCCACATCTTGAGCTTGCAACATAACTGAATATGTTATGCTCTAATAATCATCATCTAAACGTGGCCCAAAAACAAATATGGACTCTTGTACACGCTCTGAAAACTCACATTTTTATTTAATCAGTTCTCCGATTAAACTGGATATGTATGCTCATTTGACGTGCGTTGTCTTTTTCATTCAAAATGATAGTTAATCCTGTTTTATCCTTTGGTGCTGATATTTCGAACAAGACGGAAAAAGAGAAACCATATCAGACAGGGCAGTACAAATGAGACGGTACAAAAAATTTCATATTTGTGGAATCGAACGGTATCCCCAAATCGCCAGGAGAATTCAATCATATGCCTATATGATTGACACAACGTGGAAGTGTGGAAGTGTGAAATTGTTCTATAGTATACTGCACTCATTATCACAAACAGCTGATTAAACAATGAAATCCATTTTTTTGGTTAGGTCACGCAAAAGATTGTGTCGATTATCCCTCCACCACCCGACACGGTCAATTAGTAAGGCTTGTCACGTGAACGGAACGTGCCAATTCTTCATCTCAGCCACCGGTGTGTTGGAGAGCAAACCCACAGCATTTACAATGAAATACGACTTTTCGCTGATAATTACAAGCAGCGAAATGATGTTCTCATGGTTCGATGCATGATGATTGCTTCGAAAGCTGCTCGTTAGAGGCATCCTGAGGTGTGAGGCGAAACGTCGCGAGGTGCGGAGAGGAATCGAACGACGCGGCTGTCCCGAGAGGGCAGCTTTTAGAAGCAATCATCAATTACAACCAGCATTATTAGGAACCCGCACCAAACCTGAGGCGAGCAGCCCCACGTTTGGTGCCTCAGATGCGCACGCATCTGAGGCTCTCTCGTACACCTCACCATGAAAGCCTTCTTCTCCTCGGCCGTCTGGAATCGGCCATAGCCGAACTTGGAGGTGGTGTCGATAAATTTGAGGTCGATCTTCTCCGTGGCGCGGCGGTGCGTGGGGTGGAGCAGGGACTACAGTGGTAGGAAATTCAACACGGACGATTGAGTGACTGAGATCTTGCAGATGTATCGCTGCAGTAATTGTGCAAGCTCTGCTCTTTTATAAAGATGTTTGACGCCAATTAATGTTTATACAAGGAGTACATCATAGAACTCAGAGAAACCCCCAAAGTAAGTTATTACCCAGTTAACATTGATCGTTGGCCCAACGTCTTGCCAGGTTGGGCTGACAGTGCCAACCATATGCCAGCGATGGCTCACGATTACATTTTTACTGGGTGAACAGTTCATAGGGGGAAAAAACACGTTGGAAAATCTTACAGAATTCACAAATGCTTGTGGTTACTCGTCTTCGTTTACTTTTTAAATACGTAGCGTGGAATGCTGCCATCTCTGTGCTGAGCGCAGCTTTGTCAGAATATTCGATGATGAACGAAGTGAGCAAAGCCTGCGCATGTGAGATGGCGACCGCCGGTGTCGGCGCGTACCTTGCGGAGCGTGAGGACGCGCTTCTTGGTGCCGACCACGCATCCCTTCAGCATCACGAAGTCGTTCTTCACCTCCCCGTAGTGGGGAAATCCCCCCTGCACCGCGATCACGCACGCCAGAGTCACGCGATGGGATTAGGCGACCCAAAGTGACCGTTACACGTAAAAAAAAATCTTCCCAGAGATCGGGGTTCGCTCCGTGTGCCATACGAAATCGTATACATGAACAACAGACAGCTCTTTCATCCTTCCGCTGCTGGATCAGGGTCTCCCCCACATCGTATGGGTCATGCGAGCTGTCTGCCTATTAGGGGTGCGTAAACAATGGAATGTAGGAAAGTACAACAGTGGATTTTGGTGCACTGTAGCAGCCTACAAAATATCTATCATGCACTGTGATCTACCAGCCGATCTTTATCCAGGCATAAACCTGCTGAGCTTTCCAGATCCAATGTGGTCAGAATCATTATGGGCGATTTCGTCTTGGGCAAAATATCTCGAGCCGTAATAAAATCGGCATTTACGGTCATTCACAGATGTTGCAAGACGGACTTCCCGAACCTGGGTATTCTCAACGAACGATAATAAGGGGCGCAGGCAGAGTGGGTGAATCGGGTTAAGCAGTTGACTTGGTGGTCAAGCGGACAATTTGTGAGCGAGTAACCACGCGCACCATGGGGGTGATGTTCTTGTCCGTCATGTCGTAGCTTGTGGACGCGTTGTTCTTCACGACCTTGCCGTCCTGCATGTGAATGCCTCTCCCGATGCGGAACACCTGCGACAGAACACGGCGAGTATGCGTGAGACCTGGTGTCTTTGAAATTTGTTCTGACGTGACAGCTGTGACAATGGTCGTGAACGTTCAAAAAAAAGGCTGCTCAAGTGGTGTTGCATTTGTGGCAGTGAACGCTGGAGGTGGTGAGAGCAACTGCGTCCATGTTACTAAATGTTCCTTAAAGTAATCGTCCATCTCCCGGTATCTCCCAAGTGTGTCCGTACCTTCTTGTTTTTCTCAGTACGGTGGTGGTATCCCTTTTGCCCGGCGCGTGCGATGGAGAAGTTGACCCGTGCCGGGTGCCAAGCCCCGATGCATGCCACCTTGCGCAGGCCCTTGTGTGTCTTCCTCTGAAGCTTCTTAGTGTGCCAACGTGATGTTACACCTGCAGGCCGACACGCACAGGGCATCAGAAAACGGGCATCAAACCGTCCACCGCTAATCGACAAGCACGCAGCACACACCAGAGATAAAGATCCGCCGTAAAGCCTTAACAGTGTAGCGCCAAGTGCCGTTAGCGGGCATCCTACGAAGGTCAACACGGCACACGAGGAGGCGGGTGATCAGCACCACGCCCGGCCGCCTTTGTCTCCCTAGTAGCAATGTTTACAGACTGCACCAGGTACTCATTTGAGGCTGAGTCGACCTAGGGGAGGCCCAGGGCCAGTTCAGAAAATCGTCAATGGGGTTGACCGTGAGCAGGATTCAAACTTAGGTCGCTAGGTTTGTAGTGCAGCGCGGCAGGGTGGCGTAGTTGTAACGTCTGCGCCCTAGGCAGTTCGATTCCCGCCTACAGCACCTTTCTGTGTGGAGTTTGTGTGTTCTCCCCCTGTTGTGCGTGGGTTTCCTCAGGGTTCCCCAGTTTCTTCCTACAGCTAAAAATACATAGAATTTAATTAATTAATTACTTGCCCGATAACATCATCATATTGTGAGTGTCTGGAAACTGTTGATGCCAGCTGGATGCATTGCTGCCTTCCCCTCGCCTCTGTGTTTTACTCACGTCTCTAATGTTGGGCCAGCGTTCCATCCTTCTCAGGACACCACTGGTCATGTACCAGCTACAACAAAATCAATCATTATTTTAGTGTATTTTACATCACGACTCAAAGCACTTTACAGGCAGTCCCAGGGTTACAAACAGGTTCTGTTTCTGAGTTCGTTCGTAAGTCGATTTGTGTGCAAAGCGGAACACACGACTGTTATACAAAGTAATAATGCATGCTATGCTTTCAGGACTTGAACAATATGTGTATAGTTGCGGATATGTATAGTTTGTAAAACCTGAAGTCGGAGCACAATATTTAGTGTCATACTGTCTACTGCATGCAGCATACTGTAGACTACAATTAATCACGTATGGGAACTCGTACGAGCGTTTATAAGTCGGACGTTCGCAATTCATGGACTGCCTGTACATATGATGACATATGCATTCCCAACGCTTCGAATACATAAAATATACATCACGTACCAGACTACAAATTACACACCACAAACCGACCACTAGAACAGTGCACTACACGTCTGGCTGCAGCCAACAAGAACCACACACACACCGGCATACATTGACCACCAACCGCCACATGCGAAGCAGATGGATGTACACTGGCATCCCCGCTTACCACGTCGGAACCTCATTGATGCCACATATGCCCACGCCAAATATGGCGTGGGCATATATTGACCTCACCTTTAAACCCATGGCCCTTAGTGACCCCGATTACATCGATCATCTCGTCCTGTCCAAACACAGAGGCCACGGGCACGGCTTTCTCCAGCTTTTCACGCGCCCAGTCCACCTTGTCGCTCACCGAGCCACCGTTCACCTGCACCTCCATCAGGTGCGCCTTCTTCTGTCGCAGCGGCAGAAGTTTCATCTGCGGAGCGAGGTGGACGGGTGACCCTGAGCTGCAGACAAGCCAAGGCCTCTCTGGAATGCCTCTGCATTCACACAGCACTGCAGTGCCGTGCAGCCCCGACTCTAACTGGCCAGGTTTGTCAAGACATTTGTTTATTAATGACAAACATTTGCGTGTTGTGGAAGCGCGTGAATGATGGGACACATGATCAAAATGACCTTGGAATTTATCCGATATTGACAGAACTTGGAAGCCAAACTGGGGTATTGATGGGTAGTGCTTGTATGACTGGCCGCGGGACTGTGCTGTATCGTAGACATATTTGCGATTTAAGCTGTTATTGGACGGTGTTTATCCCCACAACCTACACAGCACCATGTTTATATATGCACATGGATGTTGTAACTTGGAGGACTTTGCTCGTCGTTTCAACGTTGAGTCAGTGCTGAGCCAACGTTCGGCCAGCGGTCCCAATTATACGCCAATGTTGGCCCTTCTGAGGTCTGTCGAGATCAGGCGCATTCCAGGGTCATTTTGCTCATGGGCCCATCGTGGGTGTGCGTGCGCTTTACGCGTGTGGGCGCTACCTGTGTGTGCGCTATAACCCGGATGACGCAGCAGTGCTTCTTCATCGTGGCGAAGTCCTTCTCCAGTTGCTTGCGCCCAGCTTCATCTGTCCACTTCTTACTTGCCTTGGTAAATGCCTTCTTCTTGCACTTGTACCTATCATCGTATAGTCGTCATCACGATCATCATTAGCCATAATCAGTTAAATTCACGATGAAGGGCCTCCCCCTCCATACACACACAACAGTTTGAACCATATGCCAACGTACGCTGAAGCGTTGTTTGTTTACTGGGTCCATGTCATGGCCATCGTCAGCGCTAACAATGGCCAAGGATCAAAGGAGTATAATACAAAGATAAAGGTCCCCCCATATAGCCTTAACCGACAATAGGGGCAAGTGCCATTAGCAAGCACCTATAAAGGTAGACACGGCACACGAGGAGATGTGTGACCAGCACCACGCTTGGCCGCCTTTGTCTCCCAGCGACAATGTTTAAACACTGCACTAGGTATTCATGTGAGGCTGAGTTGACCTAGGCGAGACCCAGGACCGGTTCAGAAAATTGTCACTGATGTTCGCTGTGAGCGGGATTCGAACTCGGGTCGCCAGGCTTGTAGCCCAGCGCGCTAACCGATGGGCCACCGCTCCCCACATCTCTTTCTACTGCACCGTTTTCGCTCACTTTCCAAAACAGCGAATAACTCAGAGGCGCAAAGAGGAATTGCAGACACGCAGGAAGGCAGCAAGAGCCAGGTGGTGACCCAACGCCAAAATCAAGCCCCCCTCCCCAAGCTCTCAACTCCCCTGTAAATAAAGTTATGAGCCAATTAATGAGTGATTACACATGGGAGAAAAAAGAGCACCTTCAGAAAACTCACCGGAGGGAGAGGGTAACACTACCCCATACAGAAGGGACAGGTGAAATCCACATTTGCTTTACTACTTTCTGGCAAGACAGAGTATGGCATCTTTGTGTTCTGGTGGTGCTATCTGTAAGATGCTTGGTGTTAATTTTCGAGAGACGTCTTTACGCTTTGTCGGTGGTAAATTATACCAGTTCTTGTAGAAGCGGCGGCGGCACTCATCGCTGATGTGCTCCGCGAAGATGGTCTTGAGGCTTCTGAGCCCGCGTGGGGTCTGCACGTAGCCCACCACCGCCACCACCACCATTGGCGGAGTCTCGATTATGGTCACTGCCTCCACCTCTTCCCTCTTGCTGATCTCTGTATGTGGACGAGACACGGTATGTAGAACCCAGTGAGCTTAGTCTCCTAGAGAGGGACAGTGGCCGACAACAGTGAATTATGTCAGAGATCTTCCTTTGACGTTTTACAATGCGATATCTAGCCCATGAAGGTCTAGTGAATGGCCCGCCAAGCTCTGGCCTGCTGAGACAAATGTCTGACCGAGATGGTTATACCGACGGGGCATGCTTTTTCACTATTTTATGGGTTATTGGTTAACATTACTTAGTAACCGTAGCCATGGTGAGAGATCTACTGGATATCTGGTACTGTGTGTGAACATATATTCCAAGTTGCTGGCTTGAACAGATCCACCTACAATTATGCCCTGGATACAGATTATTGAGACAAAGGGTAGATACATAAAATTTAGAGATGAGAGAGCTGTAGAATATTTAGATTAGTGAGATAAATCATACAGATATGAGATAGCAATGAAGTACAGCCTTAACTAGTGTCACTGGGCCTTGTGGTATGTGTCACAGAAGCCCGTGTGGCGACAGAATATTGACAATGATACAATTATAAACTATATTCCTAACACAAGCGTTGCTTTGCCCCATGAGAGTTGTGTATCGGAAAATTAGACCATCAGAATATACTCTGAGTAAATTGTCCCAAAAAAAAGTGCACTTCGATGTCCTGAGATAAGTTTTGGTCGCCCGCGACCTTGTATAGGATTAAGCGGCCACTGATACTAACTGACTGAGAGATGTTTACTGATATATATTCCGCGTCACTCCCTCTCATTCCGAGTCACTCCCTTCCAGGGAAAATGGAAGGGGGTTCCCTTTGAAAGGGTCCCATTGTCGCGACGTTAGAATTCAAATAAACTTAATCCGGGTCCCACCCCTGATTTACCAATTACTCTGAATTTGTATTTTTTGAATGCCTGTCGGTTGTTTAAATCCTGTGATGAGCGTTCAAATGTGGTCGGAGCTCCAATGCACGCGGGCAAGCGTGTTTTGCCGCTATTGCAATCGCTACTGTATTAAACGTCAATTATACGTGTTCTACGAATGAATTGACTGCTCTGATGTTGTTGTTGTTGACATGCCGTTCTCTCCACGGCTCTGTGCAGCGCTTTTGTGTCCCTCGGGTGAAAAGCGCTCTACAAGAGCAATGATTATTATTTTCTCTCGAGAGGGGGCTCATTCAGTCCATGCTGCTTGTTAGAATTAGGAAACCACAGACAAGGTGTAAAGCAGCAAGACACTGGCGCCAACAACTCCCCATACTCTGTGGTCTGCTGGCAGAGAGATGTTTTTGCTATGTAGAATTCCGATTTTTTTTCTTTGGCAAATGTGTATCATGACGCCAACACGTAATGGCCTACTTTTGTGACAGGTGTCACTTGACCTCTAAAGTCCACTGTGGAGCACATAACATGTAGTTTTAATATGGTTATTATACCCACGTTAATAACCAGGGTGGCTGCTAGATTCGAACTGGGAAGTTCTGTTAAAACCAGTAAACACGCTACAACTAGCCCACTAAATATGCAACATCAGGTCAAACATTGTTGTGCGACAGAAACTATTATCCCAATGTTGTTCCAACTTTGCTCAGACGTTCCACGTTCACTGGGAGACTGTGCAGCTGGAGGAGGTGGCAATGCGAGACTCACTGGATCCAGTGCGGTGAACCTCCCGCAGCACGTGCGTCATGCCAGCCTTGTAGCCCAGGAAGGCGGTGATGTGCACGGGGGCGGCCGGGTCATCGCGTGGGAAGCTCTTCACCTTGCCGCGGTGGCGCCGCGAGCGCTTGCGCGGGAGGAAGCCCAGGTGGCCATGGCGAGGAGCCGAGAACTTGCGGTGTGACTGCAACACGCAGGGGGAGTGTGGACAGCATGGACACTCGTGTCTACATCATCGTCAAGCTAAGTTTTAGTCAACGTCGGATGAAGGCTTCCCCATGTTGTCACTATTCTTTATGGTCCTGCGATGCAAATTCACTGACATGTTAGTTGAAAGTCAGATCATATTTTACATGTTGCTCTGCAACGATGTGTATATTAAAAAAAAACCCCAAACAATTGTTATTGTTGCTGATTTTCCGTTCTAATGTGGTTGTTGATGACCTGCCGTTCTTTCCGCAGCTCTGTGCAGATCTCTGTGACCCTCGGGTGAAAAACGCCCTATAAATGCAATTATTATTATTATTACCTCTCTTCTGCACATGAGATGATCCCACGACCCTTCCATGTTGGATGTTCTATCCATGATCCTTCTCGTGGCTGCCGTTTCACCATTATTCTTGTCTACAGCTCGTCATCCCTTCAATAGAAGTGTTCTGCTAAAGAACACACGTCTCTTGGCAGTCAATGGGACATTACTTACTTTCTGTGTCCCATCCATGTATTCTCTAACCTGCTTCTGCCTCTCCTTCAGATGTAATCATTGTGATATTCACATGCTTGAATAATTACCCTCGTTAGATACATTGCTACCATGCTGTGTTGTTCATCTACTTCCATCTAAGAACTCTAATCCACTTTTGTTGAGTGAACACGATGGAAACGCCTTCCCTTTAGCTCACAGTTATCTTTGGTACCACTTCCCAACCTTCTCCAAGTTCTTAAATAATTTCCAGTGGTTGTGAGGATGACCAGCGATGGACGGATGTATTCTGTCCGTGCATTCGTGGATGTACGTGTGTCTTTGTATGTACTTTTATGTACTACTTGGACATAATACGTTATGCTATCATGACTACTTTGACCTGAAATATGAATCTTACTGATGTACTTTTGTGAATATTGCTACTGCCCCTCTGATGTTTTAGAAGAATACTGTAATCAGTAAGTGCAGGATAGTAAAGCCGAAGTAAGCCATATAAGTATTGGTGTTATGCACATACAATGTATGTTTATGAAATCTCAGACTCAGAGATTTCAAATTAATTCATAAGGCTCGAATCCACTACCCTTGACGCTAACATGCGTGAATAACCACACTTGCTATATGCTATAGAGCAGTATGTATCTACTTCCGCCATTCTCAACTGGTGGGTAGGGATCCATAAGTGGACCACAAGCGCCACCTAGTGGTCCGTGGAGACCAGACCCAAGTGGAGTGGATCAGGTGGGCCTTGATGTGCAAAAGGTCGAGACCCCTGAACTATTCGCTATACACACTGGTACCTGAGATTGCGTTGAGTTCAGATTTATATCACTTTAGCTTTGGTTTAACACCCCGTGGTGGTGAGAGGGGTGATGTTATATTAATTGATTCACCAGTGATACAGAGCATGATATTTGTAAAAACTGTAATGGTAGAACCTCATTTTGCATGGCCTCCTGACGACCTACACATCACCACGATAAGACGACTCGCATCTTAGCCGCACTAATCAGGTGCCAGAGGAAATATGTTCAAGTTGGTAGCAATGAGGCGTTGTTTCTAAATTTATCAAACTCGTGTGCTGCTGTAACTCACTGTGACCGACACCCCCGCTCTTTACATATAATGCCCGTGTGCATGCCTTTGCCGTGCGTGTCTATATGTTAGTGTGTAAACACCGTGGTGTAGTCGTTCACAGACAGAGCTTACCCCAGTCTCAACAGATTCAATGTTTTAAATAATAAAAATTACCCCAGTCTGTTAAGGCTATATAGGG
>JAZEWT010000002.1:34420087-34431116 GCA_036362905.1 Mordacia mordax | reverse complement strand
ATTTAACGTTTTAAGGCTACGGAGTGTGACTGAAGAACGCGGAGTTCTGTTGTTATTTGCTCTCATCAGCACGGTACGCGCTTCGTCGTGTACAGGGGTCGCTGGGAGAGGCCGGAGTCACCTATAACCAGCAGAGGAAGCGAATCCATCGTAGCGGGGTACCGGAGGCAGTTTTAATTAGGACAGCAGCACGTTTTGGTCTGTGGGAGGAAGCCGGTGTTCTATACCTGGAGAAAACCCACGCGGACACCGGGAGAACATGCAAACTCCTCACAGAAAGACACCCGGACCGGGAGTTGAACCCTTGGCATTGCTGTGAGGTCAGCAGGGCTCCTCACCGCACCACCGCGCCGCCCTTGTTATTTGTCATCGTGAACCATTGCCAACGCAGTAGTCACCAAATACAGTGCTGCTGCGATGCAGTACTGGGATAATAGTAGACGGGTGCGATCGCGATACAGGTCTATGCCTGTGTAACCTGGAAGTAGTCGTACTATAGTACAAGTACGCTACTACGGTGCCACAATAGTGCACGTTTACCGGTGTACTCGACAGTTCTATAGTGTAACTACAGTATAGTGTATTTAACAGAAATATACAAGGAGTGTCATGCAAGTCTGAAGTGTTACTACGCTGGAATACAATAATACTTTCAGATTACTGCGGTATTAATACCAAAAACTCCATATACTCGTCAATAACATCGCTTTAAAGGGAAGTAGAAGATACAGTTTTTAGAGCAGTTGTCATTCTGGAGCTTTCATAACAGACACTTAGCATTATTGTACTAATTATAATACAGTACACTAAAATAAGTAAGTGTGTATTGAATTATAATACAGTACACTAAAATAAGTATGTGTATATAGAATTATTACGTGCGTGATTTTGTAAGACACCTGAATAAGACTGGGAAATTGTTAATAAGATTACAGTTTTGCAGTAATAGATGAATACTGTAGAGTTTCTACACGACTGTACTGTATTGCTATAGCATCCATCGCTGTCCTAATCCACCGTGGCTGGCAACATTACATTGCTGCATATTATATTAATGTAATAGTAATGATTTGATCTTATAACAGTGCTTTCTCTCACACATAGAGAGAGGCAATGAATCAGGTATGAGAATCCACAGACAAGCAAGAGTACAGTACGTGATGAGTCGACTCCATCAATTTTCCTAGCTCTGTAGTCCTCTGTATATTGAGGGTTCTGTTGGCCAATGAATGAGTGTTTACATGGAGGAAACCGGAGCACCTGGACAAAACCCATGTATGTGAGGGGAAAAAAACACTATCCAACACAGATGGAACAAGTGACATTGACCTTTGCCGTCCAGTACTTCCATCTGGCAAGCCAGGGTATGACACCTAAATGCCCAAGTACTGCATTCTCCACGGAAATGATTTCCACAATGCTGGTTTATGGGTGTGCACCACCACCACCTTGTATGTTGCTAATGTGCTGACTGCTCTGAAATGTTACTAATTATTCTTCCGTTTACTACCCTAACCCACATTTCATCACAAAACCGCTCCAGTGTGCCACAGTTATGTTAATTGACATCATCCAAATGAAATTGCATCTGATTCTGTTGCATAATAGTGGAAGACACAATTTGTAAAACAGTTACTAAGTAGTCACGTTTGGATATTAAATTATTTGGCTCGTGGGAGAGAATACAATAGGACTGTCATACAATTAAGAATAAGAAACCACACATTGTAATTATGTAGGTTTTCACAGCTCTATGCATGATAATTGCTTCAAAACGCTGCTCTCTCGGGACAGCGGCGTCGATCGCTCCCTCTCCACCTCGCGACGTTTTGCCTCACGTTAGAGGCATTCTCGGGCGCAGTTTGCGTGTGTCGTGTGTGAATCCTATTTATATGTAGGTGCTATGTATGTGTTGAGTCCCGTCGGGGTACACTTGAAGGGGTTCCATTGTCTTTATCACACCCCGGAATCACATTAATCCCGTCCTGTTCCACCTGTAACTCGTCTCCTAGTTTGCATCTCATGAAAGAATGCCTGGTTCCTAAGCGCTTGGTAATTCCCCTCTGATGTCTGCATTTCAGAGCTGTTTATCTATGCATTGCTGACTTCAATGACTGGCCTCCAGGTTCAGCTGAGCTTTATTCTCATTTCTTATTTGCTGTTCATGGTATTTTCTGGCTTGTGAATCTCGATTGCTTCAGGAATTAATCTTGGACCTTTTTGGCGAATGGCTGCTAATACTCGCATCTTGTCAAAATCGATTCTGTGTTGTTTGTCTACACTCTGTGCTGTCGTTGCTGATTTATCCACATGCAGAGAGAGGGAGCGATCAAAGCGGCTGTCCCGAGAGAGCAGAATTTTTTGCAAAGCAATCATCAAACCACACATTGTTTCGAACAATAATCTGGCTCCAGTGAGAAACTCCCATTGCGATCGCACATCTTAGCTATTACAGCACAATGCGGGATTTCTTAATTTGATGATCTCACACCTCATTGAGTGACTGATATGTAATCATTGTTACGAGGTTGTCTGTGTACAGCCAACTCTTGGGTGAGTTGGTAGATATAACATCACTTTGAATGTTCATCATCGCATCTCCCGCATCCTTTGACTCCTATGTTTTGTTTTCCCAAGCCTATAACTTCATATTTGCGCCTGTTTTTTGGCTTGCTTCGTGGTCACGGTTTATTCATACAATGAGCAGTGTGTGTGGAATTTCTTTCAACAGTCATAAGAACAGCCCAGCTAACAAGTGCAGCGTGGTGCCTAGGAGCTGGGTTGTTTCGAGGTGGCACGACCCCCACCGGGCTGCCGATGATGAATGCTGGCCAGGGCAACGTGGGCAGTGACCCAGTGATCTTGGCCACAGCAGGCTACGACCATACCATCCGCTTCTGGCAGGCACACAGCGGCGTGTGCACACGCACCGTACAGCACCAGGATTCTGTATCCATATAACCATGCGCATGGATGCCTTCAAACTTCGTGCACTGTGTTTAATAGCCATATGTCCATAATGCTATTGAAATAAAATGTGTAACCAATAATGCTAACCATGAATGTAAGCTAAACTGACATGTGCTCACACTGATTCACATTGGAAATTATCACAAACTTGTAGTTGCTGCTTAACTGCCGTGTTCAGCAAGTGAATGCATTGGAGATCACACCTGATCGGACACTTATCGCTGCAGCTGGTAAGATTATGATTTTTATTGTGCAACACGTATTATTATTAACTTTTAACCAACAAATTCTGCCGTCCCATGATAAGCAGAGTGTAAAGCAGGATTGGAGGCCTTTCTTTATGGACTGAGAAACATTAGGCCCACCACTTTGAAACAGCCTGCAAATGATAATTATCCTTTACTGTAAGCATATTAGCTGAAATAATTGGGTACGAGATAGGAATGTTTTATAACCTGGAAACACTGTTTTTCGAAGTGTTGCATGGTTCAGTTCTGTTGTTGCAAGAGCCACTTTTATTTTTCTATGACAGTGGTTTACCTTTATTTGCTGTTAATGTGAGGTTGCCTGCTAAGGATATTATGAAGTGCTATTCGACCCTCGATAAAGGGACGTTTTCCCACCCCTGCTGTAAAAGATAACATTTACTCCAGGCCTGGCCGTGCAGTGACAGTTCTTGAAAAGCCATGTGGTGTGTGCTTGCAGGCTACCAGCACATCCGCATGTACGATCTCAACTCCAACAATCCAAACCCCGTGATCAGTTACGACGGAATCAGCAAGAACGTCTCGTCTGTGGGTTTCCACGAGGACGGACGCTGGATGTACACGGGTGGTGAAGACTGTATGACGCGCATTTGGGACCTAAGGTCTGTTGTGCTTTTGACATCGAGTATAAACGTGAAATATCCAATTTAAATTCTCACAGAAAGCAGTGCTGCTCCCCTTGCTCTACGAATAATAGAAGAGCCTGAAGGTGAAGGATGCCGTTGAACAGGACTACTTCGGATATCCCCTAAATTGTTTTGTACCCATGGTCAGGGTGCTGCATCTTTTCACGTGTCCCTTTTGTGGAGTTGTTCATCACGCGGCAATGAACAGGAAACATATTTGGTCCTCAGAGCTGGAACATACTGAAAAATAAGCCAGGTTTGGCAAAACCAACCCTTTAGTTATGTTGCCAAATAATTGCAATCGACACCAACACATGACAACCATGTACTCGTTGGTCACTGAACTGAGCCCATGGACTCGTATATTTTCACAACACAGATTTCTCATGTTGTTTTAGGTCATCTCAGTGATCCAACATAGCTAATGCTATTCATGTGGCTAATGCTTGAGCCACATGGGTCTCTGAGGTCTATGAGCAGCCCTATCACATCACTGTGGACCTTGGCACTAGTAATGCTGGTTGAAATTATGAGCAGAGCCCGTCAACACTGTCGAGAGACACTGAACACTGTTATTACTTGTTTATTTAAATATTTATTTCTAAAATCTTTTTGTCATGTACAAGACATACCAACTAATATGCAAAAGAACACCTTGGCAACCTCCTTTCGTTGTACAATAGTTTAACAGGATTACACAGTAGTTGTATGCTCTCTCACATAACATTTGCTAAGCTAGGGGAGTAAGAGATAAGAAAGAAAAAGTGGAAGGGAGGGTTAGTAAAAAAATGGGTCATGGTGTGAGGTTGGGCTATGAGATAAAATGGAGCCCTTTGAAAGTGGAGAGGGCAGAACAGGTTAAGTTGTTAGAATAAGGCATCCACATTTGTTGGAATGCCTCCACTCCACCAATCGGACAGTATCCAAGGTGTTAAAGTGATGCAATTTTATGGAGCAGTTTTGTGTGTTTGGCAGGCAGCATAGCAAATGTACAGTGTGAAGTCCAAACCTCTTTTATTCATAGCAGGTGGCCATAGTCCCAGTGGGATATTTTCTATGGAGGAAATGTGTGTGTGCTTCATATAAAATGTTGTTGTGTTGGCATTCTTAAGGTGTGTATGTCTGTGCCTAAACTGTTACAGGTCCAGAAATCTGCAGTGCCAGAGGATTTTGCAAGTCAATGCCCCAATCAACTGTGTTTTTCTGCATCCCAACCAGGTAATCCCACCTTTCGGATCAGTTTTATTGTTGCCAGTTTAAATGGCAAGTTTCCAGGTTGACCCGGGTTGGCTGGTTGCTCCCCAATGGAGCTGGTATTGGAGCAGAATTTTACAGCCAGATGTCCTTCTTGACGCCAAACTCTTTGAGTTGGAGGGTCTTCGGATGGCTATTTGTCTGGAACTTCCCCCCAGACCTACTAAGGGAGACTCTTGTAGGAATGCTGGACTTCAGGTGACAACTCTGAAGTTCATGAGAAAATGCAAATGCCTCCACCATTCGATTATGATCTATGGGGGGCCCGCCAGGAAATTTAGAATAATTCATTTATACAGCATAGTACTGCTCGTATGTCATTACTGTCATTACATCATCCAAAATATATTGCCTGTCTAGCTATGTGAACACCTTTGCTATGTAGGCATCTATTCACCAGCCATGTCCGGTCAGACTTATGTTGTATGTGTGTGCAGTGGTTAACCTGCTGGTGTACAATTTGTCGATGAGAGTTCATTTGTCTACCACAGCTAACAGTGGAAATATCTTTAGCAGTCTTGAGCCTCCCTTAGGTCAAATAAACCTTAAAGGAGCACCTGGTGCAATGTGTAAACGTCAGTACTGGAGAAGCAAAGGCAGCCCTCAATGTACCATGCTAGCCATAATGATGGGTGTCGTATAGATACGATGGCGACGACTGGGCGAGTCCAGCAAAATTGCATGGACTGTTGAAGGCTATTCGTGTGACTGGTGAGCCCAGTTCTGACTGTACAACAAATTCCCCACTTTAGACAATCGTGGACACTGGGGGGATACGTGTGTGTGTTTGTCACTCGACACAGACATGGATTGAATCTTGCATTGCATCCTTGGTCACATGTTTTCTGTGGCGTCGATTATACTTGTTTCCTTTGTACGTTTGAATTCAAAAGTCACTAAGAGCATGTACGTAACAGTCTTTACACTTTGTCTTCATTAAGGCTGAACTGATAGTGGCAGATCAGAGTGGCGCCATCCACATCTGGGACCTCAAGACGGATCAGAACGAGCAGCTGATCCCTGAACAGGACGTGGCTATAAACTGCGTGCACATCGACCCCGACGCAAGCTACATGGCAGCTGTCAACAGCAAGGTACAGACGCACACCTCGATGTTGCAGCCCAGGTCATTCGTGAAAAATTGAAATTAATTCTTGTCTTCAATTGTCATGTGGTTAAATGAAATTGGAACATTTTTGCCACCAACAACCAATCCAACATTTCATACAAGTGGATGTACGTTCCCAAACAGCCTGGTTATAACATGCGCATTAGCTATTGGAACCATTTTGCCAATATACAGGTGATTGATAAAAAGGCTGCACCCTTTTTGACAATAATACAGGTGTAATGCTCACACCAAACAGATAACTTTTACAAGGGATCGAGTTTGCAATAACTACACATGCTTGTGGTAAAACATTCAAACAAGTACACTTTGTTAATGTATACATTGTCGATTGCTTCGAAAAGCTGCTCTCTCGGGACAGCCGCGTCGATGGCTCTCTCTCCTCTCCTCGCGACGTTACGGGCTTGTCTTTGTATACTGGAAAAAAAGGTTCCCATAGTTATAACAATTTAACCCGAACTATAAATGCTTTGGAATTTTTGCCTTTTGGCAACATTTGCTCTAACATTGTGGGACAGGGTCATAAGGAAGGTTGTCTCTAGTGTTAGTCAATAAGTTTGAAATCCCATGCATACATTATCAAAGCATGCTTGTTTGCATGTTTTACCACAAGCATGTGTGTTTATTGCAAACTTAATGCCTTGTGAAAGATTTATGCTAGGTCTACGAACAGTTCAACGCCTGTATGTTGCCAGAAAGGATAAAGCCTTTTTTCTTTCACTGGTATGTACATTAGCGTTGATTCACTAAATTGTAGAATTTACAGACGCATTCATAATGTGGTGCATTTATAACATAGGGCCAGTGTTTTGTGTGGAACCTGACGGGAGGAGTGCGGGAAGAGGCCACACAGCTCATTCCCAAGTTCAAGATCAATGCCCACAAGACTTACGCCCTCAAGTGCCGGTTCAGCCCAGACTCCACGTCAGTTACAGTACCAGCACCAGCACACATATGTTTTTCGGTTGAATAATGTTACTAATCAGACAACACCAAAAGTCAATACATATCTAAAAATAAGAGTTCACCTCAGTTTACATTTGTGCCACTGTATGGGAGGTAATTGGTGGGGCTTGGTGATATCAGCAAAATCAGCCATGTTACCCTGTGCATGGCTTGTAATCATATTAATTAACATTTTAAAGCTCCTTTTACCCAAAGATCACAAATAATTGTACAAAGCTAAATTTAAAAGAATAAAGACATTAAAGGAATTGCATGTAGGCTGATACGTACTGAAAATTATAACCCCCCCCCATAACTTGTGGGATTAAATAAAATTACGTAAAACCCCAATTGAGAAAATCTGTATGCAGGGGGTTTTCTTTCGAATGCATGAGTTGGCACCTTTTGAAAGGGATCAGAGTAATTAACATGCTCTAAGGGGCTCATGAAATTTCTCTTATGGAGGCCCTTGCACCTACAGTGGTGTGAGAAAGTAATTTAATGTCTGCAACATTACTTTTTTTTACGTATTTAGAATTTACAAAGTGGTCAAAATCGGACGTACAGTACTTGACTTGAAAATGTTTTTTAAGGTTATCAGATTATCATGGGGGGGATGTGCAGATGGCTGGCTGAAAACCAGATATTTAAGACGTTTTGCTACTGGATGTGCTCTACAGCACGGCAAGGACTAAGGCTTAAGGGAATTGACTGGATCCAGTTGTTCAAACTCCAGTTATGTCTGTGAACATGGCTGGGGACACATTGGCATTGTCAAGTGGTTGTCGCTGTGCAATTGCAGGCTCCTGGCCACATGCTCGTCGGACCAGACGTGCACGATTTGGCGCACGGCGAACTTCACAATGCTCACGGAGCTCAGCATTCGCAGCAGCAACCCAGCTGAGAGCTCCCGCGGATGGATGTGGGACTGCGCTTTCTCCGGGGATTCACAGTACATGGTTACCGGTGTGTGCCGCTATTTTCAGGAGTAGTGGGGCAAAATACAAGGAGCCACATCCATTCCATAGTAATGAAAGCTCTCGACTTGGGAGATTACAGATTGTGTGTGTGTGACAAACACACTTGAAAGTTAATGCATTTAAAAAATCTCTTTTAGCGTTATCCCTTAATTTAATCCCAATTTTCATTGTCATGTTACAAGACCATAGAAGGTAGAGGACTACCCACAAATGTTAATCTACAGAATTACGTCTGAGATTATTTTAAGTGACAGTAGGGCACTGCACTCTCCCACCTGCCCTGCTGCAGAGAATAATGTTCATTACATTTCATGTGATAGCTTGTTTTTGCAATCATTATTGACTGCGCCGAGACCATAAATTTACTGCACGTGCAGTTGCTTGTCTGGATTTGAACTCATAATATCTGCATTGCCAGCTTGGTGCTCTGACTTCTGTGCCACCAGGCCACGTCCGTACACTTAATCTCATCTCATCTCATTGGCAGAAACCACTTAATCCTGTACAGGGTCGCGGTGAGCCGGAGCCTATCCCGGCAGACACAGGGCGCATGACAGGGATATACCCACGATGGGACGCCACTCCACCACTAGGCCACTGTGCTGCCCATACACTTAATACATTATAATATTTTTAGCCATCTTTGAACCTGAAAGATTTCTCACTTATTGAAAGTTACCCAATTTCAAACACCCTGTGTGAAAAGAGCCTCAATGATCACAAGGTATTTATCTTGAATGTGACATCACAAAACTGTTGCGTGGATTTTACCACGTCTCTGTGCCTTCGTGTGTCGAATGCAGCATCATCAGACAATACGGCACGACTGTGGAATGTGGAGACGGGCGAGATAAAGCGCGAATACACTGGCCATCAGAAGGCAATAGTGTGTCTCGCCTTCAATGACAGCGTCATCACTTGATTGGCCATGTCATCCCCGGCCAGAGGAGGCCATGCAGGGGCTACCTTTTGACAGCCCCTCCAGTTTCAAGTTACGAATATCAGACGCAGGGTCATGATTAGCTGCATTTTAACTTTAATACGAAGGCTTTTGTGACCAATTTTATCCATAAAATATTTTTTTTGGTTTATTTCACGTAACAAAATACGTCACAAACCTGCCTCTACCCGACAGTCATTCAGTAAGGTTTTGTCATGTGAACAAAACTTGCCAATTATGTACTCTCACCTCACTGGTGCGTTGAGAGCAAACCCGTTGTGCTGAGATAGTAAGTTATTGGCGCATTATGTTCATATGACAAAACTTTACTGATTGGTTCCGTTGGGTGGAGGCGAGTTTCAGACAATTTTATTTACGTGAAGTAACAAAAAATGGATTTTATGGATAACATTGCATTATACTGTACCAATTAAGCCCGTCGATGTATTAGTTGATGAGGCAATGCTATCAGATAATGTCCAGTAGATTGCTTCAATGTAGAATATTCAGAGTTCACACAGGTTCACTAATGCGCGGTTAGTGGTCTGGTCTTTCCGAAATCGCATGGTGTTTTTGCTGGTCAAAACGGTCATTATCCAGATGGACTTGGGTTTTCCAGGTGTCCCTCGGTGGTGGGGGTTTGCCAGTAACCCAGTGTGCATCGAGTTGAGATTCCTGGAAAACACGACTCAAACTGAAATGGCCCAAAGCAAAAATCTATTTTATAAAAGAAAAAACTAAAATTCCTGAGATATATTTAGGAACTCCCAAGATTCCATTTCTAATTTTTTAACAAATCCCACCTATGATATATAGCATATGACGAAATATGTAAGCAAGAATAGTCGGCATTATTCGAGTGTAATAATATGTACTATAATTACTAAACACATAGTAATATGGATTATGCAACATAAAGCACTTAATGCAACATAATATATTGACTCTACATATGCCTACATAATTGTAAAAAAAAAAACTCTTACTGGCAAAAAAGTACCAATAGCACATAATTGTTTATTTTATGACTGGGTAGTCTCTGTCATTGCTCGGTCTTCATTTCCTCCTTCCCGTTATCTTGTGGCCTAGGTTGTGCGGTTTGGACTCGTTTATGGATAACCACAAACATACTAACGCAAAATATGCAGTTTCAACATTATCAGTATACATAGAGACATGACAAGGTGCTGCACTGTAGTATAATTGCCGCTTTAAGCTAGTGCCTCTTTGTGTCCATACTTGTAGGTGCAGACAAATGTTTTTTACTACCATATAAGGAGTCCTCATTTCATCGGATGCCTGTTTTATCGCACTCCAGCACACACCGCACAGTACGTATGACGCGTAGGCCCAGCAGATGACACACGTGCGAATTACGTGATGCAAATGGAAATTGTCCCCTATTCACCAACAGTGAATCAATGCAACGCAGATCCACACAGACTGGGGTTGTGTATTGGAGCAGAATTTTACGGCCGAATCACCTTCCTGACACCTGAGGATCTTTGGATCGTTATTTGCCCAGAACCTTCTCCCGGATCTGTTGACGAATGACAACAGCAGGAGTGCTAGATTCCAGTTGAGATTGCTCTGGCATTCATTGAAACACGCAAGCCCTTCCACCACAATAAGGTTACGATCAATGGAGGGGACTTGCGCGTTGGCACGGTGGCCTGCAATATTATTTTAATGTATTTATAGAGCGCTTTTCACCAGAGGGTCACAAAGCGCTGCACAGAGCTGTGGAGAAAATAACATGTCAGCAACAATGACATACCAATGGCAAATCAGCAACAATAACACATTTTTATCACCTAAGTAAAATCAAGAAAAAAAGTTTAACCATTTGGAATTTTTTGTATTTCTGCATAAATGTGGAGAGAACCGCACGCCAATAACAACGACATGAGAATATATAC
>JAZEWT010000002.1:34390377-34415881 GCA_036362905.1 Mordacia mordax | reverse complement strand
CGTACCAAAGTGGACCTTGGAGTTCAAAGGGTGGAGAACACATTCTGGACTCCAGCACTTTTTGTGTGTAGTTAATTACTCGAACCTCTAAAAACGGCTGCCGCCCCCACACTCTACTGCCCGCAGCTAAGAAACTTATCAGCAGTGATTACAGTGCTTAAATGAAACTGATAACTCGGGTCCATTAGAAATGAAACACCTCCGGTAATAATGAAACATTCATTAATTAATTGATGATTGCTTGGAAAAGCTGCTCTCTCGGGACAGCTGCGGCGTTCGCTTCCTCTCCTCCCCTCGCGACGTTTCGCCTAGCACGTTAGAGGCATCCTCAGGCGCAGTGTGTGTGTGTGTGTGCCTGCGAACGACTCGGCTGACCCGAGAGAACAGCTTTCCGAAGCAGTCATCATGCATCGAGCCGTGAAAACCTACATCATTACATTAATTCATTCTGAATACCTGCTTGAGCCTGTGCAGGGTCGCGGGGACACTTTTTGCGGCATTTACTAAGCAGGCCAATGAACCTAGGCAGCAACCTTATACTGTGGGAGTAAACCGGAGTACCCGGCGAAAACGCAAACTCCACACAAGACACGCGAGCCGGGAACCGAACCCGGATCTTTCTTGCTGTGAGGCAGCAGCGCTTCTTACTGCGCCACCGCGCCGCCCCCCTGGTTATGTTTAGGATTCCTAAGGTAAGTTATTGTTACTGTGGCAGGTGAAGTTATGACAGCTGAAAATTGTCTTGGTCAACCTGCTAATCCGGACTGCCCGTGCGTGTGTGCGTGTGTGCGTGCCACGTTTTGTGAACGTTGTCCATCCAGAGGGGAGGCTCAGATTTGCACACCACCGGCTGAGAGCAACCCCGCATATATCTCCTGCGGGGCCTCTTGAGGAGCCACACACTGATGAGTGCCAGAGAGACGAACCACGTGCGTGCCTGTGTGTGAACCAGCCTTGCCCTCTCTGGATGAAAAGATGTCGTCTTCGTCGGTGTCCACACGGTGGGGTTTCTGATGCACGCGACAACAACTCACCCCCTCGTTCGTCATTGTCCACGTACACTCTCGTATCTCTCCACTGCTGGATGGCCAACTCCAATCCAGACCACTAGAGTCCGTTATAATTAAGCAGAATTGGATGATCTTACGATGATATTGAGATTGCAATGGATTACAAATTACATGGTGACGTTTGTTATTGACTCGAGATCAGAACCAACGTTGTCTTGACGTTTCTAGTATATTGATAGCACTGTTGCTTGTGTGTCTTTTTGCTTAGAACGTAGACCAAAACACACGTCCGCAGTGGGAGAATAGGAGTGGAGCTATAGAATCTTTCACAATTCTCACGTTCACAATCCACGAAACAAATACGCCACATTGGTGCAGTACTTTAACAAACGGGTTTGATCCCCCTTACTGTAATACAAACACTTGTTCAGAGTGCCGTGTATTTACCCATCTACTAAACTTGATTCAAGTTCCCATATAAGAATAGGACGCCGTGTGGTGTAACGCCCTCTTGTGAGCGTGTCCCGATGCCTCTGTGTCATTAACTCCGAGCGTGACTTTAAGGTATTTCCTCATTCCTCACCGACTACTGCCTCTTGGCTTCTGTTTGTTCTCCATTGAAACGCTCAGTAAATGCGGAGTGGTCGCAGCCTGCATCTTGGTTGCCTGGTTGTGGCACGCGTTTCCATGTTATGTAAGGGTTTTTTTTCTCCAGCCGTGTCGCGAATGGTTGCAAAGGTGCGTGCTGTCGGCGTGTGCGTTAAGTATTAAAATGTATGAAGATTTACTGATTGAAATCTTTATCATTGCATTGTCTAGTATTAATTTACACCAGTCACCGAACGTTGGGCCAACGTTGGTCCACGTTTAACGAGCTATGCAAGTTGCTTGTGTCCAGTCAGTATACTAGTGTAATATACTCATGACCATAACATACTTGGGCATTTAAAATCAGCCCATGGCGCACTTTGGAGTTAAAAGTATTTGACAGTAACTGCCCATCGAGTAGGCCCTGCTCCAGGGGCATCATTCATCCATCGTGTCTTTTTTGTGTGAAGGTAACCTGGTTGCTCCACGCACAACAGCAATAATATTTGCACTTCTAAAGCGCTTTTCACCCGACGGTCATAAAGTGTTACACAGAGCTGTGGAGTGAACGACATGTGAACAGCAAAGCAACAACAATAACAAGTTTTTTTGTTACAATTCTGAGCTGGGCAGCACGGTGGCCCAGTGGGTAGCGCTGTCGCCTCACAGCAAGATGGTCCCGGGTTCGAATCTCGGCTCAGGTGCCTTTCTGTGTGGAGTTTGCATGTTCTCCTTGTGTCCACGTGGGTTTTTGCCGGGCACTCCGGTTTCCTCCCACGTGCCAAAAAACATGTTGCCGCATAGGTTAATTGGCTTGCAGACTAAATTGCACGCAGTGCCCGGGATGGACTGGCGTAACATCGTGGGTATATCCTTGCCTTATGCCCTGTGTCTGCCGGGATAGGCTCTGGCTCACCGCGACTCTGTACAGGACTAAGCGGTTTCTAACAATGAGATGAAATGACAGTTCTGAGCTGTGAAGAGAACGGCATGTCAGCAACAACAACATCAGAGCAGTTCAATTGAAAGTCAAATAATGGCTATAGCTTAGAGAAGGACATAAAATAAGAGCGGCACGGTGGCCCAGTGGGTAGCGCTGTCACCTCACAGCAAGAAGGTTCTGGGTTCGAATCTCGGCTCGGGTGCCTTTCTGTGTGGAATTTGCATGTTCTCCCCGTGTCTGCGTGGGTTTTTGCTGCCGGGCACTCCGATTTCCTCCCACAGTTCAAAAACATGCTGCTGCATAGGTTACTTGGCTTGCAGATTAAATTGCCCGCAGTGCCCGGTGATGGACTGGTGCCCTGTGTCTTCCGGGATAGGCTCCGGCTCACTGCTTCCCTGTACAGGACTAAGCGGTTTGTGACAATGAGATGAGAGTAAACAAGAGATAAATTAATTACATCAAGATTCGCCCACCTTAGTGTTACAGTGTCTGGCCGATCTTTTTATCTTCTGACTAACAATAATAATTTCATTTCTAAAAGGCTTTTCACCCACTCATCCACCCACTCACTCACTCGCATTTGATTTTTGCAATGTCACCAACTGCGCTTAGCGCTACAGTGTGACCGCTGCAGTGCTCAAGTGGTGATTGAGAGCCACTTCGTGAAAGTTGGTGGTTGTTGTGTATTATTACATAAAATCACATCCGTTGTAGGAATGTGAAATTGCCACCCCAACCCCTGAACCCCACCAACCCATCACTTTCCGAGTGCATCACCATCAAACCCGAGGTCACAGAAATAAACATCTGCAGGTTCTGTAGAAGGCGGCGCGGTGGCCCAGTGGTTAGCGCTGTCGCCTCACAGCAAGAAGGTCCCGGGTTCGAATCTCTCGGCTCGGGTGCCTTTCTGTGTGGAGTTTGCATGCTCTCCCCGTGTCCGCGTGGGTTTTTGCCGGGCACTCCGGTTTCCTCCCACAGTCCAAAAAGCATGCTGCTGCATAGGTTAATTGGCTCGCAGGTTAAATTGCCCCGCAGTGCCCGGTGATGGATTGGCGTCCCATCGTGGGTATATCCCTGCCTTGTGCCCTGTGTCTGCCGGGATAGGATCCGGCTTCACCGTGACCCTATACAGGCTTAAGCGGTTTCAGACAATGAGATGAGATGAGGTTCTGCAGTTTCACAGGATTAGGTGAAAAGCTTATTTTAAGTAATAATAAAAATTGCATTTTATAGAGCGCGTCAACAATCGAAAATCAGCAACAATAATAAAATTTGGGTTTTTTTTTTAAATATACACCTCGTTACTGAACATCATGTAAAATATGATCTGACTTTCAATTAAAACATTAAAACGTGTCTATAAGACATATATAGGAAAATGGTTTAATGTAACATTTATCGGCGATGGACTGGCGTCCTATCGTCGGTATATCCTTGCCTTGCGCCCTGTGTCTGCCGGGATAGGCTCCGGCTTCACCGTGACCCTGTATAGGACTAAGAGGTTTCAGACATTTCTAAAGTGCTTATCACCCGAGGGTCACAAAGCACTGCACGAAACTGCGGCGAGAACTGCACATCAACAACGAGATAAGAACGGCAAATCATCAACAACGTTTTTTTTACAAAACCGAGCTATGAAGAGAATGGCGTGTCAACAATACCAAGGCAGTTCAACTGAAGTCATTGTAGCAATAAATGATAGCAGGACGTAAAATAAGCGATAAAAAACTGCAACAAATAAGGAATAAATGTTTCCGAGCAGGCGCATGTCGGAAGAGAGCCATCATCCCGGCACGACAACACTGAGCCATATCAACAGGCCTAGCCGGAGGACTTGAAATCTTATGGAACAAGTGAGTCTTGAGATGAGATTTGAAGACGTCCAAGGACTCAGCTGATCAAATATCCAATGGAAGGGCATTCCAGAGTCTGGGAGCAGCACCTGAGAAGGCTCTGTCACCCATCGAGTGGAGGTGCGACCTAGGCACATCCAGCAAGCCCATATAGCAGGATCGAAGTTGTCGTGTTGAGGAGGGTGCCTAAAGTAGGTCACAAATGTATGTCGAAGCAGTGCCAGTGATAGCCTTGCAGGTGAGGAGAATCTTGAATTAATGCTTATATTTAACAAAACCAGTGGAGAGACATCAGTACTGGGGATATATGGTCATGGATGGGTGTTCGAGTGAGGACTCTAGCAGCCGCATTTTGCACACGTTTAAGACGATTGAGCAGGTTGGCAGGGGTGCCAAGGAGCAGTGCATTGCAGTAATCAATTCGTGAGGAGATGAAGATGTGTATTAGCGTCTCAGCACCAGCAGATGACAGGATGTAGCGCAGTCTGGCTATATTTCTGAGATGGAAAAAGGCTACCTGTGATGCAGGTGATGTTGGATCATGTGGTCAGTTGTTTGGCTCTGGTGATATTTTGTGTGATCGGTTTGTACACTGGACTTGTTACTAATAATAATACTTGCATTTATAAAGCGCTTTTCACCGGAGGGTCACAAAGCGCTGCACAGAGCCGTGGAGAGAACAGCATGTCAAGAACAACATCAGAGTTGATCAATTAAGAAGTTGCCTGCTAATTCTCTCCTGATGGAGCATTTGAAACAGTGCGGAAGTTTCTTAAATTTCTTCTCCTCTGTCCACAGAGCAGATGTAAACGGCTACATCACAGTAAGTGGATTGGCAAGTCTCGTGATGTAGTGAAGTATTTGTACCCCCACCTCTATTAAAACGTCTGGTTAGCATGGAAGACGAGGCCCTTCCGCCTGCAGTAGTGTGAGCAAGCGATTGTAGGGTCAGCACCTTTGTCGTAAGAGTTCGGCGTAAAATATGCTGTAGAATGTTTCCCCCGGGAGCTGATGGGTGTGCTGTCATGCATCTCAGGTGGCAAGTAATGAGCTGCAGTTGATGGTGGCATTGGGGCTGATGATGCGATCCAAGTACGTGTGCACGCTGCGTGTTCTGCTTCTTGCCTTCGCACTCCTGGCCGCCTGCAAGCTCATCGCGGATTCCAGGCAAGACGCTCGCGCTTCCCGCCTCCCGCACCTACACACTCTGCGCACTCTATTCCCCTCTATGCAAACACTATCCTGCCTCTCTACTGTTAACTGAGCCTACATCCCTCCATGCATACTCCTGCCTCTCCCCTCTCAAATGACCCTGTTCCAATCCATGCATTCACTTACATCTCTCCGATCATCTCACTCAACTCCGACCTCTCCCCTGTCATCCCGCCCTACTGTCCTACATCTCCCATTTCATCTCACCCTACTCTCCTCCCTCTCCCCCATCATCTCACCCAACTGTCGTGCTTCTTCCCTATCATCTCACCCTACGCACTTTTCAACATCTGTGCTCTTGGGTCGACTCGGCTGCACGTGACTCGGCTGCTCACTGTCATCCCAGGAAGGGTCAGCGCCTCTCCAAGTCGAGCTCGGCTCTGCAAAAGCTGTGGGGCCCAGCACCCAGCCTCACCGCCCCCTTGCCGATTCGCTTCTGGGGCAAGCCCAGCCAGGTGAAGAAAATCTGGGTGAAGAAAATCTCGCAGGTAAGGCTGAAATCTAGAAGAAATTAACCCCCATAGCATTTTGGCCTCGGTATCAAAACTCTGTTATTTGAACCACCCCACTTCTTATTTGAGTTAAATGCCCCGAACCAGCGAATTGGATCATTTTTGTTTCAAACCAATAGTGATATTGGAATTTAGCGTGTTTATGCAGAACCGATTTGAGCAAGATTGTAAGAAACCTCGGACGAGACCATAGCTACAACCCTCTATGGTTTTCTCTCTTAAGGGTGCAGGGCAGACCCCAGAGTACAGGTCTCATAGTACCTGTAGTCTGGGGTACAATGACTGTATAGATTTTTTTACCCTGATGTCTGATTATCCCACAGGAGGGGTGATTTTTATTTGAGTAGAACATGCTTCTCCCGGTCAAAGTTCTATGGAGTCAAATACCGGTGCCGTGGAATGGCCTCCGCATTGAGGCCGTTTAGTCAATACAACTCCGGGCCGCCCGAGTTATGTTTTTTGACCACATTTAACGATAAAGCTCGGCACAGAGTGCACCTGTTCGTTTCCTGTGCAAGCGTGGACAAACGTACTTCACGTCCGTCTTGCATGCAGGACGAGAAGGCAACGGACATTGCCGCTGACTCCCTTGCCACCGCTGCCAACGTTGAGCAGCAGAAGCAGCCGGGCGAATTGCCAAAGGTGATGGACGATCGGCGCGATGGCGGAGTGGCGTCCCCGGCGGAGAAGGAGGAGGTTCGCGAGCACAGCCCCGTAGGCATGAAGCTGGTGCACTTGGACCTCAAGGGGGCACCCCCACAGCTAGGTTATCTGGAGCAGGTGAGTGTCACCGCCGGTGAAACTGACTCCGGCTGTTGCTCTACATAGCACCGCATGAGGCTTCCTTGCGATTGTGCCATACGACTCTCTGATGTGTTGTGATAGTTGTGCCACGTGCCGTTCAGCACGACCAATGTTCAGTGTTGCGCTTGACGTGCTCGAAGCTTCTTCAGGAAGTAAATTGAACAACGTGATTGATTGTGTCCATTGGTTCATGCAAACTGTATGCACGTAACCTTGATAACTAATAGTTATTTGACATTGTGTGTGACAGCGGTTAAATGAAATTCCAGGTTGTAGCTGACCAATGATACCGTCCTCCCATTTTATATCTTATTCGGTTAAACTTTCATTCACAGTTCTAGTTCCAGCTTTAATGTAGTTCTTATCAGTCTGCTTACCCGTAGCATGCAACGCACAGAGGAAGAGTAGAATTGGTTAATGCGAAATGTCAGACAAGGTTAAATGAGCAGGAGAGAGGGGGATGCTGGGACGGATGTCCACCAAACAGACAGAGAGCACGGCTCTAGATGAGCAGCAGAAAATAATAATAACTGTATTTATATAGCACCTTTCATCCGAGGGTCACAGAGCGCTGTACAGAGCTGCTGAGAAAACGGCACATCAACAACGAGATAAGAACGGCAAATCAGCAATAACGGGGTTTTTTTTTGAGATTTTTTTTTTACAAATCCGAGCTGCGGAGAGAACGGCGTGTCAACAACATCAGGACAGTTCAGCTGAAAGTCAAATCATAGCAACACATTTTAGGACATTAAATAAGCAATTTATAAAAAAGAAGGCATGGCAGTGCAGAAAGGGGAGGAGAAAGAATGACGAGGCTAAGATGTCAGGGATTAACTGACGATGATGAGAGAGGAGAATAGAGAGAAAGAAGAAGGGAGTGAGCAGGAGTGAGCTGTACAAAGGATCAGCGTCTGTTTTTACAGCGGATGGTGGAAAGAGGTGAAGTATTCAGAGTGAGGGTGGCCATACACATAGGCCAGATGATTTATAAGAGGCCTGAGCTGATTTAGAAAGGCAGTTCCTGTTAACGATACAAACACTTGGTGGCATGTGTGCTCTTGCTGACGTGTGTCAACAATGGCTGGTACACGTTTTAAATGACAACATGCAGAAGTGTGTAAAAAGTGTATGAGTCAGTGTATATGATAAAAATGATCAGCATTTTGTAGGAAGGGGCATTGTGGTCCTCTTGTGCAAAGCCTCCATCACAATTTACTTCTTAAGGAACTGTTCATGGTTTTTGCATCAATGCACGAGGGTTGATTGCTTCGTACACATTTACACGTACGTTTGAAATGTTCGGATTTGTGAGTCTGCACTGTTATTTTCTAATGATGGGGGTTTTGGGTGCTTTACATATTTGAACATGATAACACACGTGCTGGCGTGTGTGATGCCAACACTGACCCGTGTGCCGACACCTGCTTCATCGTGTGGCCATGTGTGCAGCTGATCCCATACATTGCCACGCTGGGGGCGGACGGGCTGCTCGTGGAGTACGAAGACTCGTTCCCTTATGAGGGCGAGCTGCATCTCCTGAGCAGTCAGTACGCATATAGGTGGGGCCCACATATATTTACCTGCTTGCTTCCACCCGGGCCCAACAATGAGAACGTTGCTATTCTAGCACCGTCTTTCATATGGCTGGCCACATGTTTTTACAGTGTTATGCGTATGCATGACTAATATTTGTTGTTGTTTATACAGGTACTGGATTACCATGTTACGGCCCTTTAGTAATGATAGTTTTATTGACGATTGTTTTCCAAATCTGTTCTTTTGGGATAGCCGTGTCGAGTGCTTCCACTCTGTCCTTCGCAAGGTTATGCCTTCCATGTTGGAGGCATCATCAGTAAACCTGAGGATGCCTCCAATGCGAGGATGCTTCGGAAAGGACAGCTTTGGAAAGCAGTCATCATGCATCGAGCTGTAAAAATCTGCGAAAGCTTTATTGTTATCTAGTCAACAGGCTGCATAGGACGGCATCGGTTTTGTCAGTAAAAGCCGCCCTACCACTGCATCTCTGGTTTTAAAGCCCTGTATTCTTAGTAATGGCTCAGCTCAGGCTTGGCTCTGACTCACGTGGGCCTTGGCTGAATTCATTTTTCATTTGAGCCCCAGCTCTGACTCCAACCATCTCAAGATGTCCACTAGCCCACTAGCCGAGCCTGAGACAAGCCACGGCTGAGCGAATCGGTCATGCATCTTTGAAAACAAACGGGTGGCTAAAGCCTAAGTTGAGCCTGAGCGCAAAATGCTGAGCGAGAGCCAGGGTTGTCTACCAATCTTACCGGGGGTTGGTGCATTAATGCCCTGTGGCCGTGCAACAGCATGCATTGTTTTGTGAGCAGCATGAAACATGAACGAGTTGTTTTGTTGTTTTCCCCCGTGAAAATAGTTGGGGGGGGGGGGCGGAATTGACGATGTCATGTGCATATGGAGGTGAATTACGCTGGCTGTGGGTGATGAGAGGTTTCTTGACTTAGGTAGGGTTATGGACCCGCTGTAATCAAGTACATTACAATTGGTGGTTTATAACTTAATTTGATCAACGACTGGATAGGCTGGTTGTCCCAACTTTACTGTTCAACTCCCCGCCAAAATCTGCTGTCCTCTTTACCTCTGTATGTGTGCACCTCCAGCATGGAGGACATCAGGAAGATGCTGCAACTGGCTGAGGCTAGCGGGCTCGAGGTTATCCCGCTGGTCCAGACGTTCGGTCATATGGAGGTGAGCGCCTCCAGCAGGGGTCGCGCGGTTACTGCGGTGTTCTCCTCAATCCCGCGCGCACGTCTCAGCGCGTCCATGTTCGCCCGCTGTACGATGATAATGATGATGGTGAAGTGTTGGGGGGGGGGGTCAGTGGTTCACCCATTGCATTGAACACAGCCACATGGGTTTTATTCTCCGTTCCAGAGCTAATCAGAACCACTAAGCCACTTCCCTCCACTCTAATCATCACCACCTTTTCATCCTTAACATCTTGGCCTGATCATCCCTTCTCTTTTTACTTTCCTTGCACCGGCGTGCCATCTGCTTCCTGTTGCTCAGCTTGAGCTGTGTCCATTTCCAATTCTCTGTTCTGTTCACACATATTCTATTCTTGACTCTCCTTCCTGAGATGTACAATGGGTACAAAGCATTATAAAATCTGGACGATATGCATTTTGTCTCTGATGGAATTTTGAAGTTTGCACCACATTCACACACGTTTTATAATCCTGTAGCAGCGCACGCCGTGATTGTGCCTGGTGGCACCGTGATAGCGCTGGCCGGTGCCCCTTTGTGACACGGTGCATGCGTGTTGTGGCCGGTGTGCGCAGTTTGTGCTGAAGCACGAGAAGTACGAGAGCCTGCGCGAGGTTCCGCGCTACCCCAACTCGCTGAACCCGCACCACCCCGGCGCTCCCCAACTGCTCTCCGCGATGGTCACGCAGATCCTGCTCGCACACCCCCACGCCCGCTACCTGCACATCGGCTGTGACGAGGTGTGTGCATGTCCGATTGATGGCTGAGATGGTGAGAACTCTCCTATAGGCTGTGACAAAGCGTGGGCAGGTGAGGTGTGCTATAACGAGTGGTGGATAGGTTAAGGTGTGTTGCGCATAGCTGGGAGTGCCGGTGTACAGGCGAGGGTTGCGGGTGCAGGCTGTGGTAGGGGTATGGGCCTGGATTGGGGGTAACAGAACAGCACAGGTAGTGCAGGCCAGGACTTAAGGATTGCTGCCTTGATTCGCGGGTATATAGGGTATTGTTGCAGGTATGAGCCTGATTTTGGAGTGCAGACTGGTGTGAGGATGGTGTGGGGGGTAGGCAGGGTGTCTCACCACATATAGTGCGTGCAGTATACTTTGCTCTGTCAGATAGATAAAACAACTAAGAGTCGTGAGGATTTGCAGAGAACCGCCAACATTATACATTAATATGTTATCAGCTAACTAGTGAGTGTTTTTTTATCCCTGTGAGGAAACTGGAGTGTCTGGTGGAAACCCGTAGGAACAAGGAGAGAACACACAAACGCCATAAAGACCCCGAGTGGGGAATTCAACGCAGGTTCTTGCTATGAGCCACAAATGTTACCACTGCACTACCTTGCCACCCATTTTGGAGTTTCCTAACAGCTGGACTGCGGGTCGTTGTGCGCAGGTTTACCACTTGGGTGAGAGCCCCGAGTCTAAGGAATGGCTGAGCCAGAACGGCTCCCACCTGGGCCGCATGTTTCTGGGCCACCTGACCGTAGTGGCGCAGCATGTGCGAGAGCAGCGCCCCGGGTCTCACGTGCTCGTGTGGGACGACATGCTGAGCGGCATCGACGAGGCTGTCCTCAAAGGTCACACGAGGTCGCACAAGGCCACACGACCTGTCATGGGCATTTTAGAGATTGACGAGTGGTTTCTAAAAGCAAGGGCACACGAGAGACTTTATATAAACCTGGCTGACGTCTCATTGTTTATGCCATTGCTGTTTCTCATCAGAATCTGGTATCGCTGAGTATGTGGAGCCGATGCTGTGGGGCTACGCGCCTAATCTCAATGTCCAGCAAAAAGGTACTTCTCAACTTGCATTGCAGTGTTTCTATGTGTATGGTCCTTTCAAAAGTCTATTGTTGGATGAAGGCCTTCTTAAGCCTAGTTTAATGGTGGAGGTTCTGAGATCACGCATTACCACCATGGTTGCTGTGGGTTGGCGAAGGCAAAGCGTTGACGTATCGATATAGAAGTACAGTACAACAATGGTTTTGGCTGTGCACTGCCTTCTACTTTTTGCAACATAGCCTTGGAACCGCTAATAACAACCGACTTCCAGTCGCTCTTTCAAGCACGATCCTGGTTGATATCCAGCTTAGCTCATATGGTTTCACAAGATCAGGTATATTCTGGGTGATATGATCACGTTAACTGTGTTTTGATTGCACTATAGGGCCTTTTTGTATATATCACGCTTCAAAGCGAAGCATATTTACCCAGTGATCAAAACGTTCCTGTACTTTCAGTGGAACACGTGCACAAGTACGCAAACAGCGGCTTTAAGGCGGTGTGGCTTGCCAGCGCATTTAAAGGTAAGCGATGGAACGAGTGGCATGTCCGTTGACGCGAGGGAGGTCACAACTTGGGGATGGGACAACAGGAGGCTGGGTCAGCTGAGTCCAATCACAGTACTACAAAATATGAAGTTGTGTTTTAATTAGGGACTTAGCCGGTTTGAAAACCGCACAAATTGAGAAAAGGTGTCACCTAGTATTTGGAGACACGAAGAAACACAAGAACGACATGCATCGGTGTCCTGGCCCTCCTGGGCAGAGCCATTATGCAATCCCGACTATCTCGCCATGCCCAATGATATGTCTTCTTGCATACTTGGAGCAATAGCTAACGTAATTGTACTGCTGTTACCGTATTTATTCCTAATGTTACAGAGTCATGTGGAGTGGATTCCTTATTTCAAGCAATTGGTGGGGGTATGGTCGGGGCAGATGTTTGAGTTTGAAACATATCTCCTTTACAGCAGCTGCAGGATCTGGCAGAAAATAACAAGGGCTGGTGAGGTGGCATCAGATGGTTCGCCAAATGCATGCTGGAAAGCATTGTATACCCCATGTATTTTACATCATCTACTTTGTTTTGTTTAAACGTGTGAAATGAGGCAATTTGGCAGCTTGCCATTTTGAACGATGGCCGCTATACCTAAAACGCTGCTGTTTCTCTTCAGGGGCGTCTGGGCCGAGCATGATGGTGGCACCGGTGAAGCACCACGTGGACAATCAGCTGCGGTGGCTGGAAGTGGCACGGGGCATGGCGGGGCAGCCCATCGCCCTGCAGGGCATCGCGCTAACAGGTTGGCAGAGGTGAGACGTCCGCAAGTGAGAGCCTGAGGCTCACATCTTCATCTGTAGGTTTTCCGCCCGTGTTCTGCTCTAACAATTCCCTGTCACAAATAGCCAGTCTCTACGCAGAGCTGGGTGTAACCTATTCAAATGGCAATCGACGAAAGAAAATGCACTCTAAATGTCAATGCCTGATTAATCGTGTGTCCCCGTGTTATTTAGATACCTATGGCGAAAAGTTTTGGGATATCAGTCAATTACTATCAGTACCCGCTTACTCCTGTACAGGATTGTGGGGAGCCAGAGCATATCCCGGCAGGCAAGGGGAGGGGGGTGCGCTGTACCCAGGTTGTGACACCAGTGCGTTGCTGGGCATTTTTTGGGGCAATATATTCAGCAGGCCAATTAACATAGGCATCGGCATGTCTTTGGACGGTGGGAGAAAACCGGAGTATCCGATGAAAACCCACGTAGTTATGGGGAAAACACGCAAACTCCACACAGAAAGGCAGCCGAGCCTGGGAACCAAACCCAGGACCTTCTTGCTGTGAGGCAGCAGCGCTGCTCACTGCACCAACGTGCCGGTTTTGGGATATGTAAATTCGATATTAGCTACAAATTACTAATCTCATGAATTCACATATTCAAATTAGATGTATTTTATGGACCGTCCTTCTCTGTCAGATATTTTGGAGAGCTCCAAAATTATTGCACCGATGTCAACCAATGAGGTGTAATGTGAAAGATTAGTCTGTGGAGTTCATCTTATTGGTCCCGGTACTGTTTGACCACTTGACCATTCATCATAGCCTGGGAGGCTGCAAGCCCAGTTTTAAAATCTTACGATAGGTAGGCACAATTATTTAATATGTATTTTACAACTATTACATTAGCCAACTTAAACATAGTTCATGTTTTTTTGTTACCATTGTAACACTACATTTGTTGTTGATGTAATGTGTGAGAGTAATCAATTAAAATGTATCAAGTTGCTTGAGGTTGGGATGGGGGTAGTGGGGAGCGGTAATGTAGTAGTTAGTCAGCTGCTCTATCAACCAAGTTACATTCCCACTCATGGCCAACGCCAGTGACAACTTCATGAACCAGTTCTGGGCATCTCCTAGGTCAACTCCGCATCAAATGAGTACCTTATGCGGTGTGTAAACATCATCACTATCAATCGAAGACATCAGGGCATGGTGCTCACCACTGATCCTCTTGTGTACCATGCTGGCGACTCTCGGTGTTTACTTACAGCACTTGACTTTACCGTCTTTAAGACTATTTGGTGAATCTCTGTCTTTTTGTGTGCGTGGTGGTGCTGCAGGTACGACCACTACTCGGTGCTGTGCGAGCTCCTCCCTGTGGCCATCCCGTCGCTCGCCGCCTCACTGCAGACGCTCAGCCACGGTGCGACAGGGGAGGGGATGCGAGGGACATTTTTCCAGCACTTGGAACCACTTACTGTTGGTCTCCAATTGTATAATTTGAGTCCTTTACGCTGCAAATCCACCTCATGCGTTGGCACACTGTGCCAATCGTCTTGACCACATGGCAGCAGTACAATGCCGTCACTGGGAATTTCTTTGGCCTCCGCTCTTTTCTCTGCTTTGCAACTCTCAGCGGAATGGGTTCACTTGCAGATGTGGCTCTTGTGCAGGAGTCCTGCCACGGGCCATGTCCCATGTGTCCCACCGACAATGCCCCTCGGTGTATGTATGAGTGCGTGCTTTCATTCGTGTATATGCAGGAGGATTCACTGATGAGGCCAAGAAGAAGACCACCGAACTCCTGGGCTTCCAGAGCCTGACCGATGCTGCACAGTTCGCCTGGTGAGTTGTGGTAGGACAGTTCGACACGCATACCGCTTGGCGAGTGAGGGGTGGTAGAGTTGGCTGTGGCTAGAACTCACCAGGTGAGTGGGATGTTTGTTAGTTGTGGCGGTGAATTGTAACGCGCTGTGCGTAAGAGCCTCGGTTGATTGTTGTCTCACAGGGAGGGCTCTGGCACGTTCCCTGGGTACGAAATCTATCGCGATGTCACCTGGATTAGTGCGAGCCTGCGGTCCTCTGTCGCTGACGTGTTGGAAAAAAACGAGTAAGATGAGAACCACTGGTTGGGAGCACACAGCCTTTTGCACCTCAAAGCTCACTTGGGTTTGGATTTCACGGATCACTGGGTGAGACTCATGGCCTACTATGGTTTACAACCCACCGGTTGAGAATTGCGCCTCTAAACTCTCTTCCATCATGAAACATTACAAGTACATAAAGAACACATTATTATAAATCAATGGTAGATTTATTTTTCCTGTAATAATTATTACAATTTGCAGCTGTTTAGCAAAATATTGCTTTGTGAAGATATGGCCATGTCAATGATGAGGGTTGTTATACCATACTGAACCACACTGGTTAGTGTAGATTGTGCAGAGACTATTCAAATATCTATCCCTACTGATGCTGTCTGTGGCAGATAATAAAGACTCCGTATTGTTCAATATTGAGTACAGCGTGTTAACCACTGCACCATAACGCCACCCTCTCGTCAATTTAACTTAAAATATTGTTTATAAAAGTTTACTCATGGATAAACAGCATGTATTTGTTTTATTTTTTAGAGTTTATGAATGTACTCGTGTAGGTTTCCATGGCTCAATGCATGATGATTGCTCACAAAAGCTGTTCTATCAGGACAGCTGTGTTGAGCGCTCCTCCACTCTGCTTCGCCATGTTTCGCCTCCCATGTTGGTGACATCTTCAGACGTTCTGAGACAGCCACAGCAATGATCATGCTGTATTAATAATGCCACTGTGCTTGTTTGTCCTATCAAAGTCTCTCTTAGTTTCAATACTCCTTTTCAATAGGATTCTGCCAAATGATTGCAGTAGGGGCAAATGTAGCCATATATATTTCAATGCAATAATATGGTGCTGTTGGTTGTCATTTTATCGGCAGATTTCTGAAGGGCTGGTTCTCGCCCTACCACCGAAAGCATAAGTTCGGCAACCCACTCTACATGGAGCACTTTGGACAGAAAACGAGCCAGTAAGTGCACGCTCTGCCATGTGGGATCATTTTGTGATGACAATCATTTTAGTGAATCTTTTTACTCTGAAATCATCAATTTCTATTAACTAATCAGATTGTTTTTGTTAAACGGATTTTATTATTTATATCATTTTCTTAAATGTACCAATGAAGTGTAGCAGAGGTAGTTAACGTGTGTAGGTGATGAGAAGGCTACCTATATCCTACTTTGGCCAGGACAATCCAAGTTTAATATATTCTCCCCAGGTTCCTGAAGGTTTTGGAAAAATCTGGATTGTGTCGGGTTTTTAATTTTCTGGTTTCAGTGGAGCAACCAGAGCCCTGGGCAGGACTACCTGGTCAGTGGGAGGGGCTACCAGGCCATTGGGCAGGGCCTATGAGTAATAATAATAATTGTATTTATAGAGCACTTTTCACGCGAGGGTCACAAAGCGCTGCACAGAGCTGGAGAAAGAACGGCACATCAACAACGAGATAAGAACGGCAAATCCAAACTGTGGAGAGAACGGCATGTCAACAACATCAGAACAGTTCAACTGAAAATCATATAGTAGCAATAAATTATAGAAGGCATAAACTGAGCCATTAAAAAAATCTGCAACAAACAAGGAAGGAATAAATGTTCCCAAGCAGGTGCAGACCGGAAGAGAGCCATCATCCCGGCACGACAACACTGAGCCACATCAACAGTCCGAGCCGGAGGACTTGAAATCTTATGGAACAAGTGAGTCTTAAGACGAGATTTGAAGAGGTCCAAGGACTCAGCTGATCAAATATCCAATGGAAGGGCATTCCAGAGTCTGTGAGCAGCACCTGAGAAGGCTCTGTCACCCATCGAGTGGAGGTGTGATCTGGGCACATGCAGCAAGCCCGTATTGGAGGATCGAAGTTGCCTTGTTGAAGACGGTGCCTGAAGTAGGTCACAGATGTATGTCGGACCAGCGCCAGTGAGAGCCTTGTAGGTGACAAGGAGGATCTTGAATGCATTCTTGTATTTAACATGTAACCAGTGGAGAGACTTCAGTGCTGGGGATATGCGATCATGGATGGGTGTGTGAGTGAGGACTCGAGCAGCCGCATTCTGCACAGGTTGGAGACGATTGATCAGGTAGGCAGGGGTGCCAGGGAGCAGTGTATTGCAGTAATTAATTCGTGAGGAGATGAAGATGTGTTTAAGCTTCTCAGCATCAGCAGATAACAGGATATTGCGCAGTCTGGTTATATATCTGAGATGGAAATAGGCTACCTTCGTCACCTTGTTGATGTGTGTCTCGAAGGTGAATGAGGAATCAAGAGTCACATCTAGACTTTGGACTGCCTTAGCAAATTCAATGGTCTGGTCGCCAAGCATCGATTGGATAGGTTCAGCCTTGCGGGGTTCTGACAAGCAAAACTTCTGTTTTGTCACCATTTCATTTTATAAAATTTGAATTGAGCCTTGTCTTCACAGTTGACACTGAGGATGAAATGCAAAGACCAGACGCGTTGACTGATGACTTTTCATGGATATAGATTTGGATGTTATTGGCATAGCAATGGTAACTGGGATGTAGGCTGTGCAGGATATGACCGAGAGGACAAAACAGGATGGATCTCTGAGTGTTGTCCTCCGAGGCTGACAAACTGTTTCTGGTTGGTCAGGTAGGAGCTCAGCCAATGTAGGGCACTGCCAGAGACCCCTATACCCTCCGGTCGCTCAAGTAAGATTGGGTGGTCAGCAGTATCAAAGGCAGCGCTCAGGTCCAGGAGGACAAGAATACTTGGCAAGCCCTCATCAGCACCGACGAGTTGATCATCAACTACTTTTACCAGCGGAATGATCAGATTAGCCAGACAAGGATCAGTGACTGACAGGTTGGTTTACTGATATGCCCCATGAGCAAACCACGTCGAGAGTATGGCCGCATCTGTGAATGGCAGATGTCACGTGTTGAGTGAAGCCAAGTGAGGTCAGTATCTATAAGATCCCTTACAAGAGGGCTCTTTAGAAAGTCAACATAGATGTTGAAATCGCCAAGAATCAGGATCCTTTCAGAACTGGAGCACATCTTAGAAAGCAGCACATCTTAGAAGTCTGGTGTAGGCCAATCAGACATGGCCATGTCTTGTGTAGACCAAGCAGTTTGAAGGACAATACATACGTTATCAAATTTTCTTGTTTGCATATTTTGCCACAAGTATGTGTGGCTTTTGCAAACTAGATACTTTGTGAAAGGTGTCTATTTTGGTGTTTTAAGATCTTAACACCTGTATTATTGCCAGAAATGATAAAAACCTTTTCTTCGAAAAGCTGCTCTCTCGTTTCAGCTGCGTCATTCGATTTTGACTAGCAAAACTTAGATTCTGTACAGAATCGATTTTGACAAGATACGAGTACTAGCAGCCATCCACCATAAAGGTCCAAGATTAATTCGTGAAGCAATTGAGATTCACAAGACAGAAACGATAATGGACCGTAACCAAGAAATGAGGATAAAGCTCAGTCAGTATTGCATAGATATAGAGCTATTGGGTGTGGACATCAGAGAGGGATCACAAGGTGTGTGGGAGTTTCTTTCATGAGATGCAAATTAGGGGACTCATCACAGATAAAGTAGGAGGGGGTTATTGCAGTTCCGGGGTGTGAATAAGACAAGGAGATTAGTGTTAATGTGATTCAGATGTAGACCCCATACAGCAAAAATGATTCAACACATACATAGTACCCACATATATATATGAGCAATAGGCACTACACGCGCATACTGCGCCTGAGGATGCCTCTTAACGTATGAGGCGAAACGTCGTGAGGAGAGGAAGGGAACGACGCGGCTGTCCTGAGAGAGCAGCTTTTGGAAGCAATCATCGAGCCGTGAAAACCTACATCATTACAAAAACCTTTTCTACTCTTTACATGGTGGAAAACTGCTAGGCCTCCACCACGGCCATTTGAACGAGCTTTCTGAGAGGGCCAATGTCATATAGAGTGAAGAAGCTTCTCATTATGGCCAGGGCCCATTGAATGCATGTGGTTATGTAAAAGTGGGTTAGGCTGATAAAGGAAGGAACTCCAATTTCCCGTATGTCCTCGTTGAGCCTCAGAGAAGTTTGGAATCTTTAGGAGAGAAATTCTCAGGTTTATCTCATGGGATTCTGGCTGTGTCGCTGAACACTCCATGTCTATCGTGCTCTGTCAGGGTGCACGATGGGTTGGAGGAGATGGTGGGGAGGCTGAAGAGCGAGATGGACAGGGTGTTCTTCCCGGACGCGGTGGAGGAGTGGATGGACGAGTACGTGAACCCGGAGATGCAGCCACTGCGAGACCTTGTGAACGACTTCAAAGAGGTCATAGCTCTGCGGGCCCGGCCCAAGTCCTGAGTATCGGCGATCTCTGCAGGCAGGGCTTTGCTGGGCACTGTCTGTAAGCTCTGTAAGGTGGACACATGGACATTTCCGCGCACTGCTCCGTCGTGTTTCATTGTGAACTATGACTCGATATGCTTGCTGCTTTGGGGAGTGGTTGCTCAGAGTTGCACATCTATCACACCAAACTCAATGCTATACTTATTGGCACACTTTATATATTATTATCATCATCAGCTACTATTAGTACACTTGTGGATGATGGCTTCCTCAAGTTATGTCCGTTATTTAGATTGTTTTGACCCTATTTCATTATGCCGGTTAGTGCATGTTGGTGATAGCGTGGGCTAGTTTCGATTTCACTCTTGCTGCTGGTGTTAGCAGTAGCTAGGAATCGAATTAGGTGGACTCAGCTTCAATAGTGCAATGTGTAAACTTTTCCACTAGGGAGACAAAGGCGGCCGGGCGTGGTGCTGGTCACCCACCACCTCGTTTGCCGTTTCGACCTTCATCGGTACTCGTGAACGGGACTTAACCCTACGGTTTGTTAAGGCTATATGGGGGATTCTTTGTCTTTGGGCTAGTTTGGATATCGGTCTTGCTGCTGGCGTTAGCAGTGGCTAGTAATCGAACTGAACCACAACAGAGTACTAACCACTGCTTAGCACCCAAGGTATGAATGGAACGCATCGATGCCTTCATTAAAATGGAATGTTATGCCCGTTATTATTACAGTGAATTTTACATGATAATCGATTATTTTCAGTTCATACATGTCGAGAACAAGCTTACATTTGATGATCATAAAAGTGAATGGTGACCTCGAGTTGTGACAAAATGGTATCGCAGGAGGCAAATTGTAAGATTCCGGTGTCACTGTTCAAACTGATATATCGCTTGCATAAATGGGCAAAGCAGTGTGGAGTACAGCGAGAGACAACATCGACTGGGTCTTTGGAAATCCTGGGTGTTGCATTTTGTGCCACCAGACTGAGTGCCAGTGGCAATGTTGATTTTTGCATTTGAGCTTTTTCAGCAGCAGTTGAAATGTTAGCTATAAAACGGAGATACTGAGTCTTTATCCTGAGCTCATGAAGGTGCGCGCTAAACAGCACAGTCCATTTCTCTGAGGTTGGATACATTTTTAGTGGTCATGGTTGGTGTAACGGTGAGGTTAATCTTTGTTTTTCTAACGCTATTATCATTGAAAAAGGATACATGTATGCAAATATTAAAAGATGCAATAATTGAATTGAGAAAATATATTGGTTGTCCTGTAATACAACATTATTAATTACTGTTATATAATGATTGCTTCGAAAAGCTGCTCTTTCGGGATAGCCGCGCCGATGGCTCCTCCTCTCTCCTTCGTGACATTTCGCCTTCCACGTTGGAGACATCTTCAGATGTCCTGTAATTGAATGTGTATGGCTGTAAAATATCCTCTGAAAAGGAGGGGTGCAGTGTGAGAGAGGGGCTTGACACACAAAACAGCACAGTCACATAAAGCACTCACTCACAAAACGTCTGAAAATAACGTAGAAGGCCAAAACGTGAAGGAGAAAGGAGTGATCGAAGCGGCTATCCTGAAAAAGCAGCTTTTTGAAGCACTCGGCATGCATCGCGCCGTGAAATCCTACGTCAGTACAATGCTGTTAAATGTTATATACTCATCTCGTTCATCATCTCATTGTCTGAAACCGCTTAGTCCTGTACAGGGTCGTGGTGAGCCGGAGCCTATCCTGGCTGACACAGGGTGCAAGGCAGGGATATACCCACGATGGGACGCCAGTCCATCACCGGGCACTGCGGGCAATTTAGTCTGCAAGCCAATTAACCTATGCGGCAGCATGTTTTTTGAACTTTGGGAGGAAACCGGAGTGTCCGGCGAAAACCCACGTGGACACGGGGAGAGAACTCGCAAACTCCACACAGAAAGGCACCCGAGCCGAGATTCGAACCCGGAACCTTCTTGCTGTGAGGCGACAGCACTACCCACTGGGCCACCGTGCCGTCCATGTTATATACTGTGTGGTAAAATGTCCACAGAATAATCTTTTCATAGTTTCCCATTGTTATTTCATATGTGTACTAGATTTCACAATACTAATACCACATGTTGTGTATCATGTTCTTATATTCACTGTCTATTTTTTTACTTTCATTTGCTCTTGGTAAAAAATAAGTCATCTGTCAAATTTTCTCAGCGTGTCATAAAGAATTGTTCGTGTTAAAATATTCTGTGTTTTAAATGCAGTGCATTAATCGATTTAAAAACATGTTTTAGAGCTATTTATTGCAATGTTTTGAATGCAGTGCAATGTTTTGAATGCAGACAGGTCGATCCCAGCCTTGGGCAGTCGATCTTAACATTTAAAAAATATCTAGAGACACTGAGAAAATCCGAAACGTAATTTGTTGGAAAATGTGCAAGAACAGGCGTTACACTACGCGAGTGTTATGCATAGTGTGATTGTTTAGGGATTTTTGCAATTTTTAAGGGCAGAGCTTCGCTTGCATTTAGATTTTAAAAGGTCTTGTGTTTAAAAAGGTTAGGAAATCACTGCTTTACAGGATGAGGAGACTGGTTTGGTGGGCTCTGCCTTTTAATTCCAGAACACCTCTGTGTCCCTCTACACTAGAGCACCTCTGTGTCCCTCTACACTAGAGGGACACAGAGGTGTTCTGTATGGGCCAATCTGTGGCCTGATAAAGCATTCACTATCCTTTTAATGAACGAGTGGTGCAGGTTGGCAGTTATTGACAGATGTCTCTGTCTGTGTACCCAATGGCTTGCATATGATATAGATTAGGTGCTTCTTGCATATGATATAGATTAGGTGCTTCTTTTGGTCATCTCCGTCCCCGAGGAAGCCTCCAATGTGGGAGGTGAAACGTGAAGGAGTAGGGAGCACTCGACACGGCTATCCCGAAAGATCAGCTTTGTCAAGCAATCATCGATATAGAGTAGTGCAAGAGACTCGACCAACCACTTTACAGCTATTGACTTGGTAGATATTTAACTTGTAGTAATTGCTAACTTAAGCAGTTAACTGCATTAATCTGTATTAAATTTGTAAATGCAACGATTCTTGTAAGGGATTGGCCCCTCCAAGATGCAGTTCAGCATGTAATTCCTTAACACAATTGGCTGGACTGACACCCTGAGTTAATATTAATGCCATAGTGCTGGACATTAGCTGGACCCAGTGTTGCCAGCGCTTGCCGCCAGCATGTTGTGGTACGTGGGACGCCATCGATGTCACGACCCTAATGGAATGGGGGAGCTAGTCGACCACACTCTTAGAGCACAAATTAAGTGATCATAGTGTAACGTACCACTCACAAATATCTATCTGCATCATCATATTATTTGATTGTTTGTTGTGCTTTGTCACGTGGTGAATGTATATGTACCCATATGAAACAACAGATTATACACGTAAAATTGTGTTGACTTGGCCCGTCCTGTGTTTGGTGTAACTGTGCTGTATGTTTGCTGTTGTCTGGAATCAGTCCTGTTAAAGGTTTCGTTTGTCGTATGCTACTCCAGCGAATATATGCTCTACACAAGTCAGTGCTTGTGTTTGAGATGCAGCAAATATTATAGTTTATTGTCAAGTATCAGAACGCATAGTCAGGGGAGTTAAAACGAATTATTGCCTGCAGTTTACCCACATGTACATTGGTATAATCTCATGAATGCATTGGCCGTATTTGTGAGTAGTCTAATAATGGGACGCTGAATGTCGTAACTCCTGTTGCAAGCTGTATCGTTACTTGTAGTGATGGCGTTGAGTTTTAGGGTGTTGACTTGATTGAGAAATGTGTTGTATTTGAAGACGTGCCGTGATATCACTTGCTTGGTTATAGGCGTCCTAGCGTTAAAATAACGCGCGAATCTCCATGGGACTTATTACTGGTGAAATAAATGCTCTGTGAAGTGAATAATAATGCTATTGAGTGGCGTCTTTTATGTAGTTGTCAATACGTGTAAGGCAGTTAATGAATGATGTATCCCGTCTGTCATCTGCAAATTAACTTAGATCCATCAAAATTTTAAATGAATAAGGAAATGCTCATGCATTCCTATACAACAAAAATTCAACACATTCCTCAATAACATTGTATTAGAAAAATGTATGATCGGTCAAGTTCAGGCCAATGGCCATGTTCTATCAAGATGATTTTCTCACATTGAGTCAGGCCCTACCGTGAGACTTTGCATTCCATCAGAAGGCTCGTTCAAATGGCCGCGGTGGCGGCCTAGCAGTTCTCCACGATGTGTCTGCCGATATCCAACCGATTTCATCGCCGACCTTCAATTCATTCGAGCAAATGTCTCTGGATCCGAGGTCGGCTCAACCTGTGAAGTTGATGCTGCTCTGTCGCCCACCTTGAGACTCCACTTCTTTTGTCAATGAACTGTCTGAGTTGCTTTCTAAGATGTGCTCCAGTTCTGAAAGGATCCTGATTCTTGGTGATTTCAACATTCATGTTGACTCTATAAATAGCCCTCTTGCAAGGAATCTCATGGCCACTCTGACCTCATTTGGCTGCATTCAACACGTGACATCTGCCACTCACAGATGCGGCCATATTCTTGACTTGGTTTGCTCATGGGGCATATCGGTAACCAACCTGTCCATCACTGATCCTGGTCTGTTTGATCATTTCGCTGTGTGGTTTGGTCTTCAAGTGCCGCCTCCCACGTCCATCACCAAGCGCTCTTTCCAATTTCGGAACTTTAATGCCCTCACTCCAGAGATATTCGCCGCAGTAATCAATAGTACTTAACTCTCCGCCTCGGCTCACTCTGCCTCTGATGCGACAGCGGAAACTTACAACAGTGCTATCAAGCATACGGTTTGATTTGGCCCCATTAAAATCACGCTATGTCTCAGGCAGAAAACTCCCTGCTATACTGCTGAATTCCGGGATCTCAAGACGAATGCACGCAGGTTTGAACGGATTTGGAGAAAATCTGGCCTCATTGTTCATGGTCAAATCTTTAAGGAACAGCTCATCCGCTACCGTAAGGCACTTGACTCTGCCCGTATCAGCCATCTTTCCAGCGTTCTGACTGATACCTGTGACAAGCACAAGATTCTTTTCTCGACCGCTAATCAGCTCCTTTGTCCAAAGTCACTTGCCCTCACCTCCCTTCACTAATAAACAACAGGCAGATCAATTGATATAGTTTTTTTCAGAAAAACTGAAGTCCATCGTATCTCTACCCAGCCTTAATCACCAACCAATATCTCTATAAATGTTCCTCCACCTTCCTTGACCTCAAAACTCCTGGAATTTTTGTAATTAACGAAATCCGAGGTCTCTTCTTTAGTTACCAGATCTCAGCCCACAAACTGCTCCCTGGATCCTTTCCCGTCCAGGATCATCCGAGCAAATTTCAAATTCCTTTGCATGTTCGTCACTAATCTGTTTAATAACTCACTTCGCTCTGGTATCGTTCCCCCACTATTCAGATGTACCGCAGTTACCCCCCTGCTTTAAAAAAAAAACCTGGCCTCGATTGCAACATCTCTGCTAATTGTTGCCCTATCTTAAATTTACCATTCCTCTCTTAAAGTCCTTGAACGTGCAGAAGCCATGCAACTCCAGAAACACGTCCTTAACAATGACCTCCTCGATCCCTTCCAATCTGATTTCAGATTCGGTCATAGTACTGAATCTGCTCTGGTAAATGTAATTGATGATCTACTCATTGGTGCTGATGATGGCTTGCCAAGTATTCTTGTCCTCCTGGACCTGAGCACTTTTGATACCGTTTACGACCCGATCTTACTTGAGCGACTGGAGGGTATAGGGGACTATGGCAGTCCCCTGTATTTACTGAGCTTCTACCTATCCGACCGGAAGACGTTTGTCAACCTCGGAGCACAAAACGCAGAGATCCATCATGTTTTGTCTGGAGTTTCTCAAAGTTCAGTTCTCGGCCAACTCCTTTTCACCATCTACAAACAACCTCTTGGCCATATCCTGTGCAGCCTTAATCTCAGCTACCATTGCTATGCTGATGACATCCAAATCTGTAGCCAAGAAAAGTCATCCATCAATGCCTCTGGTCTTTGCATGTCATCCTCACTGTCAACTGTGAAGCCCGGCTCAATTTAACTTTTATAAAACTAAATGGCGACAAAACAAAAGTTTTACTTGTCGGAACCCTCGACCAATTATCCAAGGCTGAACCTATCTAATTGATGTTTGACGAACAGACCATTGAAATTGCTAAGGCAGTCTGGAGTCTAGGTGTGCCTCTTTGATTCCTCACTCACCTTCGAGACACACATCAACAAGGTGACGAAGGTAACCTATTTCCATTTCACAAATATAGCCAGACT
>JAZEWT010000002.1:34364502-34388469 GCA_036362905.1 Mordacia mordax | reverse complement strand
CGAGCCGAGAGATTCGAACCCGGGACCTTCTTGCTGTGAGGCGTCAGCGCTAACCACTGGGCCACCGCGCCGCCCATCTACAGAGATCAGTTCTTGAAACCAATTCTTAATAACTGGTTGATCAGATCTGTAAATAAGGAAGAAACTCACACAATACATTTAGTGCAGGCAGGAAAACAAAGTTTCAACAGACTAGTGGAGCAACGCAACTCACGTTTACAGTATTAATCGCAATGCTGTTTTTATAAAAATCGTAATTACATATAGTACTATATAGTGTGGTCTTGTGACCTCCATGCAGTTCTTTAAAATAATATTTTTTCGTATAACAATCGTTGTGTAATGTAATTTCAGCAATAAACGTGCAAACTGAAGTCATCTGTGAGTTGAGCAGCACAGAGTGGCGTGTGGCGGTAACATCAGCATCTCATAGAAAGTTCGATACCCGCCTCGGGCGCCTTTCTGTGCCCAGTTCTGGGTCGTTTTCCGCCGGATTCCTGCGGTTTCCTTCCACAACCCCCCCCCCCACTCTAATTAATTGGCCTCTAACATAATATATTGGCTGCCTTCTCCAGCCCCGCCTCGGGCTGTTACACCTCTCTACCCGTATCTTGTCTATGGCCAGGCTTGGAATTTATGAGCATTTGAGCATTGCCAAACTGTGTTATTCGAAGCAATCATCATGCATCGAGCCGTGAAAACCTACATCATTAAACTGTGTTATTATTGCTATGGGTACTTTTTTGCCAGTATACACATATAAGATTACAATAGGTTTCACCATATCTGGCGATTATGCAGGTGTTAAGATCCCAAACACCACAATAGACACATTTTACAATGCGTCCAGTTTGCAAAAGCCACACATACTCGTAGCAAAGTATGCAAACAGGTAGCTTTGATAACCTATGCATTGTCCTTCAACTGACCGATCTTCACCTGGCAGTGGCTTCTTTTTGAGCCTATTTGCCGGTGTCAGCCGTTGCCAAAAGGCAGTCAGCTCAGGACAACGCAGTATCAATGCCTTATAGCTTAGGTGGAGCTGTTAACGCTATGGGTACTGTTTTTTAACGAATGAGCAAAGGAAAACAATGTTGAGGGTCAATTACATGTGGGTCGATGTCATGAACAATATTTGTTTTGTGCATAATATCGGCGGGGCAGTGAGTAGTGCTGTCGCCTCACAGGAAGAAATTCCCGGGTTCGGTTCCAGGCTCGTGTGCCTTTCTATGTGCAGTTAGCGAGTTCTCTCTCTCCACGTGTCTGCGTGAGGTGGTCGCCGGGTACTCCGGTTTCCTCCCGCCGTCCAAAGAAACGCTGCTGTCTAGGTTAATTGTCCTGCTGAGTAAATTTCCCCCAGCGCGCTGCGATGTACTGGCGTCACATCACGGGTATAGTCCCACCTTGCACCACCCGCGACCCCGTACAGGATTTAAGACGAAGATCTCCTGTACAGCGTTAACAGACTTAAGGGTCAAGTGCTGTTAGCGATAACCCATGAAGGTCGATACGGCACACGAGGTGGGTGGGTGACCAGCACCACGCTCGGCCGCCTTTGTCTCCCTAGTGGCAATGTTCACACACTGCATTCGGTACTCGTTTGAGGCTGAGTCGACCTAGGGGAGGCCCAGGCCCCGTTCAGAAAATCGTCACTGCTGTTGGCCGTGAGCGGGATTCGGACTCGTGTCGCCGGGTTTGTAGCCCAGCTCTGCGCTCACGTCTGGGCCACCGCTGGTGATCATAACATACATGTCTAGAGTATGTCACAACAACGGTAATACTTAGCATTGGGTACTTCTGTTAGTGTACATATGTAACGAGTAGAAATTGTTTTTAGCGTTTCTGGCAATTATACAGGTGTTAAGATCTTAAAACACCAAAATAGACACATTTCAGAAAGTGTCTAGTTTGCAAAAGCCACACACATGCTTGTGGCGAAATATGCAAAGCAGACACTTGGTGAAAGGTGTCTGTTTTGTTGTTTTAAGATCTTTACATCTGTATAATTGCCAGCAACGGTGCGGCGCGGTGGCCCCAGTGGGTAGCGCTGTCGCCTCACAGCAAGAAGGACCCGGGTTCGAATCTCGGCTCGGGTGCCTTTCTGTGTGGAGTTTGTATGTTCTCTCCACGTGTCCGCGTGGTTAATTGCTGTTCTGGTTAATTGACTTGCAGACTAAATTACCCGCAGTGCCCGGTGATGGACTGGCGTCCCATCGTGGGTATATCCCATGCCTTGCGCCCTGTATCTGCCTGGATAGGCTCCGGCTCACCGCGACCCCGTACAGGACAGAGCGGTGTTTGACAACGACATGAGGTTTAAACCCTTCCGACTCGTTACATAATGGTGATGTATATTAACAAGCGTGCGCTCATGAATATTGATTAGCTCTGCAGGGAAACCCCGCGTGTGTCGTCGTCGCCCCTCCGCTCGCGTCTCTTTAACTTTCTTGGCGCCAAAAACCATCGGCGGCTGCGTGGCCGTGGGGGGGTTGGGAGCGCGGTCTCCTCACCTCGGACTTCCTCGGATCTCCCTCGGCTGACAATGGGGACTCCGGCGTGGCCGTAGAGACGCGGGTAACACCACGGGGCTTATGCTCGTTCCGTCGGTCGTCTCCTTTACGTGTCCCTCCGTCACGAATTTTTGCGGCGCCCCCACCGGGGCCTCGCGGGGCCCCCGCGGGGCCCAGGGTCTCGGCCGAGCTCAGTTCGCACGAAGCACGAGTAGGCCCCGCCAGTGCTGAATACTCGCCACAGTATTGCGTGTATTGGCGTAGTACTCGTCAAGGAGCTTTGCTTAACGCTACAAGGCAGCAGTGTACAGATAACGTTTAAATAGTGCTGAGTGTGTTCGTGTAGCGCTCAATATAAGCACGAGTACCGCAAAACAAACTGCACCCAGTACAGTATATGAGGGTACCCGCGCTAGAGTTAGATGGCAGTAAAGCACAACCAGTATGACTGCGTGGCCTCCTGTGTTGTGAGCGGGTATATACAATTAATTGAGGCTTTTATAATATCATGTACTGTAAAGTTGCGTGTGTAATGATGACTCGGGATTGTTTTCTAGCCGTGGGTTGCGTTCGTCAGTGTGTCAGGTGGCGCTGGGTTCACAGGTCGATTCGCCGTCTTAAGAGACTTGCAACAAACGGTAAACATACACTGTAAGACCTCGTGTTTTCCACGGCTCGCTGTGTGGGAATCGCTCGTAAGAGTTGTTTTTTTGTGTGCGTGTGTGGTTCGCCTGGGCGACAGTGTTTTCATTCATTCGCCACCGTTTCCTCCTTGGAGATATTTGCGCCCAGAAGGAAGAAAATTCGCCCCTCAGGGCGAACTCGAGTTAATAAAGCGAAAAGGTTTTTTGTTGTTGCCATTTCTGGCAATTACACAGGTGTTAAGATCTTAAAACACCAAATAGATACCGTTCACAAAGTGCACAGTTTGCAAAAAGCCACATGATTGTGGCAATATCTGCAAACAAGAAGCTTTGATCATATATGCATTGACAATTTGCACGGATTGACCCAACCCGGATGTGGCTTTCTTTAGAGCATAATTCGCAGTGTTAGTCGGGTGTTGCCAAAAAGCAATCGGCGCAGGACAGTGCAATATCAATGCTTTAGTAGCTGAGGTCGAGCTGTTTACAGTATGGATAATTGTGCCAGATCTTAACACCTGTACAATTGCCAAAAAATTGTTTTAAAAATTTCGTTATTAGCTCCGAAGATTTTTTTGTGGCTTATTTGGCTAGAATTGATTTGAAGTAATTACTCGGGCATACATTGTTAGTTTTCATCTGTTATATACCGTTTTGGGGTCAAACCGCATGAATAAAATGCTAGTGTGTGTACGTACACCCTCCACCCAAAAGCCCACAACGTTTGACAACCAACATACCCGGTGTGCTGAATCAATAATCTCATCTCATCTCATTGTCTGAAACCGCTTGGTCCTATACAGGGTCACGGTGAGCCGGAGCCTATCCCGGCAGACACAGGGCGCAAGGCAGGGATACACCCNATGCAAACTCCACACAGAAAGGCACCCGAGCCGAGAGATTCGAACCCGGGACCTTCTTGCTGTGAGGCGACAGCACTAACCACTGGGCCACCGTGCCGCCAAGAATCAATAATACATTGGCATATTTGTTCTCTTGACAACTTTATTTATTTTTCAATGTCGGGTTCAGGAGGCTTGTACGCCACACATGACCGAACAATCTATTATCAATCGTAATACTGATAGTAAAATCCTGCGTATTAATTAATTGACAGCGAACATTATTTTCTGGTCGTAGATAACAGAAATCACAACGCAAGCATGGATTCTGCAGAAACGAAAAAGAGGAGAATATCGGCAGAAGAAAAGGAACAGGTAGACCGCATCCCATTGTCTGTTGCAGTGCTTTACATGCAGCGTGTGAAAATGTGTAAATATGCAACATGGCACTGATACTGAAATCGTGTTTTTCACTCAGTTACAGCAGAGGTTGGTATTGCTGAAGAAGCAATACATGAAAGTACAACAAAAACTGCAGGTAATCGATTTTCACATTAAATCAATTTGCAATTCCATAGGAACCCAAGTGAAACGTATGATCACTTTCATTTCAGTGAAATCATATATGTACAACTGCATAAATGCTTCGAGCAGATTTGTATTTGATAACAGAACATGGTACAGGTCCCGAGTTCTATTCCTGGCTCAGTTTTCGTCTGTGTGGCATTTGCGTGTTCTCTCCGTGCCCGTATGGGTTTTTGCCGAGTACTCCGGTTTCCGCCTATTGTCCAAAAACACGCTGCTGCCTAGGCTAACTGGCGTGCTGAGTGAATTGCCCCCCCCCCCCGCGACCCTGTATAGGATTAAGCGGGTATTGATAATGAATGATTGAATGACATTGTAACAACTGTTGTATAAAATAATCTGCTGCTTTGCAGAGAGTGGAGAAGATTCAGAAAGTTCGCTCACATGTCAGGAGGACCATTGCAGAGCAAAACCAACTGCTCCTGGAAGGGGACTTTGAGGATCATGGACTGGGTAAAGTAGTGATATTCTGGTTGATCAAAATATATATACAATTATGTACTGCATAAACCTTGAAATATAAATAGATTCAGTACAGTACGCAGTGGCTAATTGCTATATAGGTTAAGTGGTGGCACAGTGATTATTGATTTGCACTGTAAACCAGTTATTATTGCTTTGCACTGCAATCCAGTGTGGTCATTATCGTTGATCCACGTGACCACAATGGTGTGGAGAGGGCTTCATCCATCTAACGCTGGATTGAGAATGGCCTCTGTGACTCAATAATTTGATGGAAATCGCCACACATGATCAGAAGCACAGCTGAATTTGCATTCAGCACATAGGGGATAGTTGCAGTTTGGGGTTTTTAACAAGAGGGCATATGTATTAAAAAAAGTCATGCTGAATAATGTTAGAATTGTGCAGTTATAAAAACACGGTTTTGTACTAAAAGGTATGAATGTACAATATACAAAAATAGCGTGCTGGTCAATTGCACCGATTTTTTGACATTTTTATTTATTTTTAGAAGATGGTGACGGTCACATTTACAATCAAAACAAGACTCCAAAAGTAGGTATTCAAAAAGATTACCAAGAGAAAGCAACGACTGTTACCTTCCAATCACAGCCCAAGGTGATTGAATTATATAACATCCCGGAGAGTGGTGCCAAGAAAGTATCTGAGCCATTGACAGATTCAAGGCTTGACCACTCCTTGAGTGATACAAATACAGATTCATGCTCTCAGTCTCAAGCAGTAACTGGCAGTGAACTGGGAAATGTAACCCATTGCGACCGACAGACACATGTGGATGAAAAAAATATGAAAACAAGCAAAGCAGTTACTGAACAAAGGATCACAAGTGGGGCATGCAGAAGTGACGCTGAATTTGGTTGTGAACAGAGGAGTCAAACACAAGGTTACAAACAAGGAGCACTGGACTCGCCAGAAAGAAAACAGGACAGCCCTTGTTGGGAGATCAGTAATAGAGTTCTGGAGAGTGGAAATATACATTTGCAAAAGTACATTTCTGTGATACCCACCATGTCAGACTCTCCCTGTGCTGTAGTGAGTTCGGTTCATAACACAGCATCTGATTGCAACTTTTCTACTAGCAAGATGAAGTGTAGTAGAAGCTCTTTGCAATCACAAAGAGATGAAGTGAACTGCATTCCCCGATTAACCTCTTATAAACATAACTATGCCAATTCTGATGATGAACTTTCTCGGCAAAATGAAACGAGTTCATTGCCTTTGAAATGCAATGGTTCTGCAAGTGATCCTGTGCAAGAGTACTCCACAAGCAATACAACTTCTCCTAAGCCTTCTAATTGGCCAAAGATCCACGGCTCCACAAAGCTAGATCAATATTCTGGAAATATGAAAGATGTTTATGACGTTCAAGAAGTAATTGGTACTGAAAATGAAAGCTGTGTTTCTCAGGAGCGTTTGTCTGTTGACAATAAACCAACTGAAAAGATAAACAATGATGCAGGATTCAAACACATGGAAGCAAAAGCTCTTGAAAATTCAGAAACCCCTGAATTAGACATTAATGAAGAAGACTACAATGCACAGGGAACGACTTGTACACAGTCAGAATTAATGACCTCTGGCAATGAAAAACACGCAGCTATGGAACACAAAATCCAGTGCTCTGAAACGCAAGGGTCGAGTGTAAAAAAGAAGCAACACTCTTTACCACAAACACAACAGAGTGAGACATGTGGAGAAGCTAATCCTGAGCATCAAAAATGTGCCACGGAGGCTCACAGAACAGAGCCGGCAACCTCTCACACACTGGTGACCGGACTCCCGTTCCCCGTGGAGTATTATGTACGAACCACACGTAGCATGGCAAATCGCCACAGTCAGGTGGATCTGCATACCGTCATTAACAACGTCTTAAAAACCAGGTGATGATACCGTTTTTTTAAATACTTTCATAGATATAAATTTGTTATATTGCTGCTATATTGAAAGTTGTAATGTTCTCTTAAGTTCTAAACACACTGAACCTAAAATGTTGATCGATCAAGCTGGGTGGTTTTTTCACTTATTACACTATCTACTGATATACTTATTAAGGATATCAGTTTATTTCAATTGGTATAGTTTTAAATATATATTTCAACCTGTATATGTACATATTATTCTAAGCATAGTCAAACATTCCTTATACTATTTCCATGTAATTCATAATATTAAAATTTCGTCTATCCATGGTTGCCAGCAAAATGCTTCAATATCTTTGGGGAAGCTTTTCTAAGGCTGAAGCAATGCTTTAAGAAGACATTACTCACCATACAAAAATGTTACTGTGAGTCACTGATGTTTGAACCTGTTTGAATGTGGTGTTTAATCCATGGTGATGTATGTTATATCTTTACTAGGTGTTATGAAGGTGATGAAAGAGCCTCAAGAGTCAAGCTTTCTCGAAGGAAAAAAATTGCACCAGGTACGAGCGAAGAAAATACTATCCCAGAGACTGAACAATTGTTTGCAAGCTCCAATTTGTCGGAGTCATCAGAAAAGAGTACAGCTTCCTTACCTCTTTCTAGTGAAAGTCATCATCAGCTGGTGGAGGTGTCTGGTCTCAAGTCTGTTCTTTTGAATGACACTGCTTTGCAGACTTTAGTTTACACACCAGTGGCAGCAAGGGAATACCTCACAGACACTGAGGTTGATTGCAACACTGGGATCCTGAAACGGCATGTACTGAGCATTAGCCGTAGACGGAAGGTGAAAGGGAAGAAAAATAGATGCAGGCTATCTTGGCAATACAATTATATTGAACCCTCTGGCATCCAGAGTTTGCCATTGTCCTTAAGCAAAGAGGAAGTAGGTTTATCGGTGTACGAGAATACAACGGTACCATTGAAAATACAAGACATGAGAAAAGACATCTTGAAATTGGGTTGTCATAATGAGAAGGGCATCAATATTGATAAAGAATTTTCCAATATTGGACCTCCAACTGCAAGAGATTCTGAAAGCCAGGTATTAAAATTTACATTATTCACATTTTGTTTCAGAAAAGTCCAGAATTTTAAAATATTGTAAATTTAATTTATAAATTAAGTGATTTATACTTTTATTGGACCTGGAGTTTTTATATTACGTACATATTACTGTAATAAAATTGTCTATTCGGCTAAAATTAACTGGTATTTTGTTAAGTGTTAAATAAAAAAACTGCATAGGGGAAATTTGCCTCTAATCTTGAATTGTGTTGCATTTCTATTAATTGGATCGGGCAAAATACAGAACATGCAACATGAAGCGTGTTCCCCCCCCCTAATTTTATCCCAATTATGCCGATGCCATTACATGAGAATAAGTATTTGTATCTCAGAATAGTACAACTTTTCCTGTTAGGAAATGGTGCACAAGTCACAAAATGGTGCACAAAATGGTGCACAAGTCACACAATGGTGCACAAATTGTGACCCTCGGGTGAAAAGCGCTCTATAAATGCAATTATTATTATTATTAAGTCTATTTTACAGAGCTCCGTGTGAGATCCCTTCTATTGACCTGGTTGATGCAGTCGAGGGAAGTACTTTACCACATGCTCTGCCATAGACTATAAAACCCCTCTGTTAATTATCAATACGAGAATTTATTAACATACAGTAGAGAACCAAATTTAATATGATGGTGTTTTGTGTGCAATCATTGGCAGTCCAGTTTAGATGAACTCGCTACAACTCCAGACCAGGTTCATTCAGAGGAGACTTCCTTGATACAAATTCTGCATCTACGCATTACCAACTTGGTGCACTCCCTTGAGATACCTGACTGCCTCAAAAATTTGACAATGTAACAAAAAATCCGATGGTGTTTTGTGTCTCAAGCCAATTAAAGTGTCATAACCCCGTGCATCTACTGAGTCTTGTTTTGGGTGTTGCCAGAGTGAGGATTTGATCCTTGACACGCAGTGCAGCAAATGGAGTCATGGATCTTGTGGGCGCAGCTCATCACTGAGCATCGGATCAGAAACGGAGAAACAAGGGTCCCCAGTGGCGACTGCACAGGGACAGGGGAAGCATGGACCTGCTGGTAGGCACATTCTACCGTCTTGTTTTTTGTCTTAAGTCTTAAAATGGTCACGCTTGTACAATAAACATGCAATGGGAAGCAGCGGTGACACAAATGTTCATGCACTATGCTGTGAATTATATGAACTGTGTTTAAATCCACGGCACAATTACCATTAATGGTGAGTGATATCAAGACTTTGTCCCCTAGTCTTACCAACTTGCACTGATCGGCATGGTGAAGTTCGATCAAACACCCCATAAACCAATAAGGTTTGGGGAGGCCTGACTGGCACATTTAATCGTAAACATCTACAGTTGTTGGAGATTTATATATTTTCTACATATTGGCTAATGTTACATTTTGTTGAATTAATTATTAGTCTTTAACAGGATGATGTAAGTTTATTTTTTCATGCATTTTTAATTTAAATATTTTTGGTGCACTTGTGTCTGGTGAAGAGTTTGAGTGTCCAGATGTTTCGACTTGTTCTCAAGAGCTGGCATTCTCACTGGGCTTGGTTCTGTCATGCCTGCAAACCATGTGCCAACGCCGTGTTGTCCGTGAGTTCTCCCTGCCCGACAATGAGTTTGCGCAGCTTAAGCAATTCCACGCACAGAGAGAAGTCTGCACTCCAAACTTGATCGGTCCACGACGTTCCGCTGATGAGGTCAGGATTTACATGTTACTTTTGCAAAAGCTTAACAGAGCACAATAGTAAATGGATGTGTTCACATTTAATAAAATGAAGTGAATGCAGTTATATTTTCCCAGTGATGTTAAAATATGTGTTGGTGGTCTCGTGTTTCCACACAGGGTGAAGTAAATGTTAATATTGCCTTAGGTGTTCCATGTGAAGAGAAATGCTCAGTTACATATGAAGACGGCAGCTTAGCTGACCAAGAAGGTAGAATCTTGGCAAAAGTAGATACAAGTAGCCCAGCTGACCGTGTAACAGATGAAATGTACATGCTTGCCCATGGAGACTCCAGAGAACCGTTGTCCACCACTCTCATCCTGTCCACTCCACTAGAGAGTGGACAGGTGCAACGTGATCAGATGTCTGCTTTACATTTATCACCACTGCAGCCGGCGGTGGGATTAAGCCCTGTTTCACTCTGTCAGAGTCAAGCCTGTGTATTGTCACAGATGAGTGGTTCGGTGAGACAACCTTGTACAAATCATGAACATGATGATGTGAATGGACATTTTGGCCATAATCCACAAGTAAGCGGAGTTAAAGATTTTACCTACAGCGTAGTGAATGATGCAAGCCCATGCAAAGGCGAACTACCACCTGCAGTTATAGCTGCTGCACCAGGTTGTCATGAGAGATGGCCTGCTGTGAGAAGTGGAGTAGAATTATCTTCTCCAAGCTCTGGTGCTGATCTGCAAGATAAGGAACATCAAGATTTTGTGAGGACAGAGCCTGTTCATCCTTCACAGCCAGATAACTCAGCAGCAATGGTACAGATGAGTTCACATGGACTGAACTTTGCTGTCCCAGTGAGTGATGGTGATAACGGTCTTATTGGTACTACCCAACGAGAGTCCAAGCAGGAATTTCACTGGCAGTTAGAGTTCATGGCTACGATTCAGGTATGTTGTGAATACGCTGCCCCCACAGTGAAATTGATGTTTGAAAGTGGAATGGGAACTTAGACATTGACTGGACTTCAATATTAGAGAGTACAATACAGCGTAGAAACATCCATTGCTATGCTGTTAAAAGCTCCAAAGTCTATGTACCTCCATCAACCTGCACCTACCAGTGTGATGAGGTATGATCATATAACCACCGTACTCGGCATTGTGTGGGAATGCTCTCGTACAGCAGTGGATTGGCAAAAGAGCTGTTTGTGAAAAAAATGCCATAATGTATAAATTACACTTTGTAATTCTTAAAAACATGATATTTACCTATAAGATATATAGAAATAAGTTATTTATGCCCTGCGCTCTATAGCTGCAGTTTCATCATGATTCTTCTAAGGATTTTATTTACAATTAACAGTGCTCAGGAAATGGTGGAGTTGAGGCCTTGTGCAGTGGATTCTGGGAGCTTCAAGGACACCCTTGCAGGTGCCTGATTGTTGCCCAGAAAAGCCTCGTCTCCTTGTGGGCTGAGCACTGGGAAGATCGACAGTGGCACGAAATCCATACGTGGGTCTTGGGTGATGTGAGTGCTCATTCTGTTCCTACAAACCTTTTTTTATTCCACAAGATGTCATTGAAAGGCGATTGCCGAGATTGATTTGTGATGGAACTTCTATTTGTGTTACGAAAAGGAAACAGAAGTTTCTGAGCTGCTTCCCATCCAAGACTCTCTATCTCCACAACTGGTGGCACTAGCTGGTAGTGTGAGGTAAGAGCTACTTTTCACCAACCCCAGCTGTTAAATTACAGCGTTCCTCTATTTTTTTTACATGGCAGCCGTAATGAGCTGGTAAGCCCAGGTTTCATGTTTCACATTTAATATGTTTGACCAGGTGAAAACCTTAAAACCAAGGTGGACCTGTTTGCAAGAGGGACTTGGGATACCAAAATGGCAAACACATTGGGTTTTTTGGGGTGGTGCGGTGGCGCAGTGCGTAGCGCTGCTGCCTCACCGCAAGAATACCCTGGTTCGGTCCCCGGCTCGGGTGCCTTTCTATGTGGAGTTTGTGTGTTTTCCCTGTGCCTACTTCGGGTTTTGCTGGGAAAACCGGTTTCCTCCCACTATCCAAAGACACGCTACTTCTGAGGTTAATTGGCCTGCTGAGTAAATTGCCCTCAGTGCCCTGCAATGTACTGGAGTTACGTCTTGCGTATAGCCCTGCCTTACGCCCCCTCTCTGCCGGGATAGGCTCCAGCCCCCTGCGATCCTGTACAGGATCAAGCGGGTATTGGTAATGATGATGATTGGGGGTTTTTTTGTCAGTTGTCGTGAACTCATGTAGACAACCACCAAATCGCCTGAAATGTTCCCGATCTCATCAACTCTCAGAAGTTAAGCAGTTTTAAGCCTAGATAGTGCTTGGATGTCTGGCCACCTTGTAAACGGTTGTTACAAGACTATAAGGCTACGTTGTGGGCAGCAGTGGGCAGTGCAGAAACATTCATTGTCTTGTAATACATCCCACGTTCAGCAACCCACAAAAATGGTAGAGAACTATGCCCATGATCCACATGATATGGAAAGGCCCTAATCCAGCAGTCAAGGAAAAGGCAGTACATGCTCAACTCCAGTACTACTGTTGGCGACCAATGTCTTTCACAGGCTGTTGCATGTGGCAAGAGGCTCGGCAGATGTGATCCAGCCTCTAATTGGGGAGACAGTGGTGGCTGCGGTGGCGCTGCGACAGCAGCGGGTGGTGTGGGCCACACGGGGGAGGCTCGGACAGACGCTAACGTTGCTGTCCCTTGACGAACAACAGGGGTCTGGAACCTGCCAAAGCAAACACAACTTACACATTTTAAAGTCTTATACCTTTTGAAGCCAGGCTAATAGTGGCGAACCTTTCAGGTTATTGGGAGATATGTGGCGTACATTAACTAATTAAGCAATGTACCACTATACATGTACACTTACATGCAAGTAGCACCTCGCATTTATTACTAATACATAACAAATAAATAAGTATGTATTATTAACTAATACATAACAATCACTAGTTTATTCTGAGTCACCATTACAACATGTGTAGTGAATGCCATATTCTGCCACGCAATGCTTAAAGTGCATAATGCATGTGTTTGGTTTCTACAAAAATGCTTTATTTTCGGTTTGCTTACCTTCTTTACCACATTGCAGCTCATTCGAGTCCAGCTTTTCAAGGACTTTGTGTTAACAACAAGTTTGGCTTGTGATGGATCTCAGGCTGCTGTTTAGCAATTAATGTTGCTGTTTGGTTTTGAAATCATTTTTATTTTTATCAGGAGCCATTGTGCGTCACACCTTTCAACCCCGGATGATGATATCGTGACCCTCAGTAATGTTCCTGGAGAGGATGAAGCCCTGATTGGCTCCACTGAATTAAAGGACCTCATTATATGGTGAAACATTTCTCCATCTTGCTTCAGCTGTGTACATGGATTTTACCACTATGTCCATGAATAGCCTTTTGTCGATCCACTACTGATTGAGGGCCTTCTCATGCCCTAGGAATTGTAGGAGTTATTTTACTATTCACCATGCTAGTTGTCGTTGGTGATGACAAGGAGCATGAAAGTCTCACAATAGCCTATAACACCTGTGGTGCATGGTTGTCAATGCAACTAAGCTCTATCCAGGCTCTTGCCTGCTGAGCTGCTTTAGCAATGTACAGTATTGATTATTTGAACAACACTAGTTGATATGATAAACTTCCTGCCATCGCCACACACGCATATTTATTCACTGCCTGATTGAGATGCACACATGAAAGGGAAGAACATTTCTATGAATATGTTTACATGTTATTAAACAATGCTGACTTAAATTATTAATGTCTACAAAATGTGCTTTGTTTAGCATACGGTCCGGTTTCTTTTGACAGGAATGTCAAGTCCGGGAATATAATTTGTCGCATCGCTTTGACATCCCTTGGCACGTGTTCATTGTGCAGGCGTGTTGTTTCTGATTCAGTAGGTACCTCCTTTGTCTTTTTCAACAAATCATATTATGCTATTTCACGTGGCGGACTTGCGACACACCCATGCGGTTCATTTTTCATTGAGTAAATTTTTGCAATAAATGTGGTCTAGATGGTTGTCTGTGTTAGTGTGTGCGCTTTTGTGCTTTTATGTTTGGGTGGTCATGTGTGAGCAAAGCTGTCTGCTTTTTATTTCTCGTGTAACTTAATCTAGGGACTCCTGTTTGCCATGCTGAGTCCAAAGACTGAGATTTCTGAGGAAGAAGATGGCGCAGATCCGAGCGCCTTTGAGAACATGGCCTGTACGCTCGCCGCCATCAACCCAAGTAGCAAACAAGCTCGTACCGTCGCACATTACAAACTGCCTTCAGGGCACACTGGAGGGTGAGTTGCAAACCCCAGGCAATTTGTTTAACAAATATAACTGGTTCAATCTAAGGATCCGTCACATTTTTTAACAATAACACATCAGTAAATACAAAAAATATAAGATTTGTCATCTTTTATGTTCCTTGGCTAGTGTTCACAGTGCTGGCTACTTTATGATTCAGAATGTACCCCTATTGTTTTTTCATGTCAATCGTACAATCCACTTTTTAAGCATTACATCTCATTTAATTTGCACAACAGTATGGGGTTGAAAATAATTTTAAAAAGGGGGAAACAACATTAGGAATAAGCATTAGAGCATTGAGGTTCAAATAAGTGTGGGTCAATAAAAACTGTACAATGTCAGATATAAGGCGAGTACTGTAATTGGTGTTTGTGCACAGCAGCCCTACCTACGGGCGTATCGCTCAGCATACTCAGCCGAGCAGTTGTGGCGCACACCTGTAATCCAGCACTTTCAGGCAATAGTTGGTAAATCCCATGAATGTTGTGAAACTCCTTTCCCATTGGCCGCTAGGTACTATTCTCTTGACTTGGCAGGAGCACGCAGTTGCTGACTGATTGTCAGCATTTTTCTATGCCGTTTTTGCCCCATAATATTCATAGGGTTTTTTCCCAAGTGCTTTTGGTTGCCTGACGCATATATAAACATAAATTAGCTGAAAATATCTCAAAATAATAAAAAGCCAATGCCGGACCCTCCCAGGAAAGTCATACTATTCAAGTTTGGCTCTCCTGGATAAATAAGTAACTTAATTATGTATGTGTATGTAAAAAAAGAAATCCTATGCTTTGGGTGAATGTGCCCTCTTTACTACTTTTCATAGACACTTCCAGATATTCAAAAGTAGTTCAGTTAACGATGATTGTTTTCCAAAGCTGCTGTATCGTGATAGCCGTATCGAGCACTCCTCTCTTCTTCACGCTCGACATGGGAATCATACATTGAGCCATGAAAACTGCACAGTTCAATTAATATAACAATTATTTATATGTTATTATTGCATATGACATTTCTGAACATCTTCAACTATATAGTAAAAGATTGCTTGTTCTGTTCCTACCATTACATAAAGATTTCTGCTCTTATTGGAGCAGAATACGTATGTAACAAATACCATTTTTTTGTAATTAATGGAAATTAATTTATGTTTTTAACAAGACAATGATAGAAAAACACAAGCAGAATACAGATCAGCACCGTTTTCAATGTACAGCAGGCGAGTGGCTCTGAAAAACAATCAAATCCTATCTGAGACGAGAGGGAAATCGAGACGAGAGGGAAATCGAGACAAGAGAAAACAGGAAGAACAACATTAAAATAACAAGCAAAACAGACCTCTTATTCTAACCATCGCTGCCCGACAGATTTGTGTGTGGAGTGCTGTCTGGAGGCACGTTGGCTGCAGCCTTCACCTCCGGTTCGATGGCCTTGTGGGACACCTTCTCGGGCGAGCTCTGTGCAGTGTGGCCCCCTTCGAGCTCCGGGCAGCGCTGGGTGCCTCTTGACTGGGCGATGGTGTCCCACAATCACATGGCACTGTTGGGAAATGTGGAGGGATCAGTTAAAGTTTTCCAATGTGGGCCACGATAAAGCTTTTGCTGCTTCAGCTGGAAAGACGGCCCTTGCGCGATTTAGCCTCTTCCTGCATTGCAAACTTCGCGGCGTTGTTTTCAGAACACTGAGTGGAAAAAATAAATATTTATAATCACATATTTTTTGATTGCCTTGGACCATATACCTAAAGATGTGACCGATCCACTCACATATTGGATGCTCGACAGGATGAGCTTGGATAGTATTTGGGCAGGTTAACCCCATGCACATACATGCTGTTGTAGGACTGCAGGGCTGTATTGGGGGCACCAAAGGGTTGTGACAAATTCCCCTGGTATACTGTACTGTACACTCCCATGTCTGCTCATCAACTACCTGCACTGGCCCTTGTGGTAAAATATGGCCTGAGAACCTCAATAATTCACATGGTATATGGAGGCCCTCATCCAGAAGTGGGTTTATCAAAGGCCTGTATACATGCATATGTTTTGTTAAAAAGTGAACTGTCAGTGATAATCATTTCATAGTGTATAGGCCAAGCAGCTGGATGATATTGGTCGCAGCAAACCTTCTTTTAATAAATGTTAATGTTGTGCAGTGTTTATTACTTTATATTAAATGGTTTGTAAATATAGGATTGTGAAAGCTTTATTGATTATGTCTATTCATTGGGAAGCATTGCACAAAGCCCAATAAATATGTTTTAGAGTTAATCTAGTATAGTTCTCCGCTTTTTATATTTGTATTGTGGTTACGTTGGCTTAATAAAAAGTGATTAAAATGTTGATGTGTGTTGTGATACTGTGGAGATTACATCTATTTGTTTAGCTTGTACATTTAAATAAGTAAAATTACTTAACATCTGTATACTATTGGATGAAAGCCTTTCCATGTTTAACCATACTTCACGCTATTCATTGCAAGATGATAAACGAAGGAGAAACCCCGGAACGGTTCAGATATCACTGACTTGTGGCTGGGAATATTAACTGAAGTTTTCCTCGTTCATAGCACAGTGCAATGATCATTGAGCCACTACAACCCAATTAAGTGGGTATTTTGGTAAAATGTTAAACGCCGTTATTGTAATCTTTAATAGTTGTGCAAGTATAGGTGTTCCTTTCCCCCATGGTAGGATTGTTTGTCTAGGATCAGGACATGTTCTCTTGTAACCCCGCCCTCTGCCCCACAGATGTACTAATCTGCACAGGTCAACTCCGGTTTGTTGCTGCCATCTTAACAAAGGAAGGATCGCCTATTACAGGGGTGCTGTGTTTGGGCTGCTGTGTGTTCTGTGACTGCTGTGTCCGTTCCACCAGCATGTGAATGGTGCACTCATCTTGGGCTATGCAGCCCGATGCCAAGGTACAGTTTAATATTGCAATTTATAACACAGTTTTGATTCAATGTCGTAGGTATTCGTTCAACTAAAGAGACTCGAGGAAACCACAAAGAGGCTGGGGGCAAGCAATCACATGGTTAGCCAGCACTTATTTGCCAGGCACCGTATATTGACTTAAGACAAAATAATGAGTTTTTTTAGTTACAGTGTATCCTCGAAATATTGTGGGCGGATATATTGTGTCTCAATATCTTCTTATAAAGCATTTGGTGATGTTACATTGGCAATTTTGCATGAGTGTAGTGAAACAAATCTCAACACATCAATAGCACTATCTTAAAGAAAATATTTAACATAACATTCTGTGCAGTGGTCCTTATTCACATTAAATTAGACCATTTCCCAAAATTTCGCTTATACATTCTTGGTATTTTTTAAGACCGTGCTTTTGACGAATGTGTTTAATATATTACATGTTGTTGGCTGCATCTACATGCTATGCAGAAGTCCCACGTGCTGGGTAGCCCCAGTTTCATTCTATAGTGTGTATTGTGTATCATTGGATTGTATGTTTCACACATTGGTTGGTGACTTTTGGTGGTTTCATTTGGATTTTACTTTACCATTTGTACTATATTTTAGCCAATGATTTTTAGGACACTGTGTACTCTAATGGAGCCTCAGGTGCTTGGTTAATGACGCTTTTTCTCCAATCCCAGTAAACATGCAACATTGACGTTGGGCTGATGTTGCTGGTTTACTGGGACCTCATGAATTCAACCCCTTACTCTACAATCCAGTCAATCTGAATGTATCTAAAGTGCATGATTGGAATTGCATTGAAAAACTGTAAAGAATGCATTATCAATTTCATATAAGTTAGTCACATATCGTGACTGCAGTTTAAGTAAAGTGGGCTTTGGTAGTCAAAGGGGAATATTGATTGATGCTCGAGGCTAACGACTGAGTTGCAGGAAAAAGTGGAAACGTGCCTGAAATGTGCTGTACTGCAGAGATGGATTGATGCAATCAGCTCATGTGTCGATGCTATGTGGATTGTTACATCGCATGAACGTAAGAAGTGTTGATGCCTTTGGGAATCCTTCATCTGTAAATGGATTGACCATGACTGCTGCTGTTGATATCCCATGTTGCGAATGGTGTTTCTGCATTTGATATTTGATTAATGCTGTCTGTCTCACCTGTGCTCGGTGGTTAGTGATGCCTGGCTGCTCACTATGGTCAAACAGCGGCCAGGGAACAGCGCCAGCATTTGGGGTCGATGCACGGCCATGCACTCGTTCCGTCGCTTTTCCATCACTGCTTCTCCCTCTCGCTTGCTCGCACTGGCCCTGCTTTTGTGGATATACTCGACATATCCTCTTGTCTGGCAGCAATTCGCTCTTGTTTGTTTTTAATTTGTTCAAAAATTCGATGGCAAATTTCATGGTGCTTGGGAGATATGGGCTAGCAGCGGTAGGGGTGACAGGACATGGTTGTTTAAATACGTGGTGAGCTTCAGTAAAGGTGTATGTATGTAGGAACCAATGCTTTTGATGTGGTTTAGATGGGATTACATTTGCTCGTTTGGTTCGCGCCAGTCTACTTGAATAAAAATAGCTGACTCCCTTGCTAATTCAGCAATGTTCTTGATGACCTTTACACTGAGTGAGCGTTCATGGAATGCATAACATGGATAGTCCACTATTAATGTCAGTGACTTATGTAAATCAGTGGCCTAGCACAGTTGGTACCATGAAACCTGCTGAAAGGAATTAAAATGGGCCCACTTTCCAGCTTCCCTGCTGCCCCCCCCTGTTCGTAACCCGGTGCTTGGGCCCCTCCAGACTGTGGGTTCTCGTGCATTTGCACTGCCTGTTATCGAGTGCCTATGCAAGTGATGGAAGTACTGTACTGTAACTCATACGACATCAATAACAGTACTTTATTGAAAGCCTACACAGCGTTAAACGTGCAAAGCGCAGATAACATAAACATACCTTCGAGGTATATAACAACACGTATTGACTCTCAAAAAGTACAATACTGTATTGTACAAACTTACACGAACAAGTGATATATTTATATTTATACTCGAGTTCATGACTGGCCCCGGTTGTTTATCATGTGGATAACCTTGGATGGATCCATGCAAAGGTGCTTCTGTGCTTGTGTGATCTAATACAATGTGAATATCCTTAGAGGTTTATATGGGACTGCATCTCAAGACTGAATATTGCATATTTGTTGTGTAGAGGAAACCCATTATATTGATGTGAATTATAAAATTTGCCAATTGGCACGTTAAACAATTTGGTAATGTTACTGTGTTGACAGGGCGGTGCGGTGGTGTAGTGATTAGCGCTGTCACCTCACAGAAACAAGCCCCTGGGTTTGATTCCCGGCTTGGGTGCCTTTCTGTCTGGATTTTGCATGTTCTGCCTGTGTCTGTGTGGTCTTCACCGGATACTCCGGTTTCCTCCCACCACCCAAAGACAAGCTGCTGCCTAGGTTAATTGGCCAGCTGAGTAAATTATTGTCCCCAGTGTCCTGCAGTATGTTGGCATCATATCCTGGGTATAGCCCCGCCTTGCGTCCTCTGTCTGCCGGGATAGGATTTGCTCCCCCACTCCCATAACTGTACAGGATACAGAGGGTGTTGATAATTGTGACTTTTGACAGTGGTGCACGAGCGCAATTAATTGAAGAAACTCAGCACATTAATCAATAACACCGTCTTAAAATAATAAAAAATAAATAATCGGCACCGCTTCTGACTAGCTTTATAATGTGCTATGAAGAAGGGCCATTATCAAAAATGTTAACTCGGTGTGGAATGATTGTAGAGCCCTGTCGATTCTTACAACTATCACCATTACTGTCCTTCTTTGATTCAAGATATTCTTTTCGTGTATTGTTTACTATCATGATTATTAGGTCTGAAGTGTAAATAATTTATGCTCTTGTGTGGGGAGGGGGTGCCCTCATCTAGCAGTGGATTGACAGAGGGGGATGTGTGTGTGGGTGCATGATTAATCAATGCTTTATGGGCTAACAGGCCACTTCAGCACCCGTGCTGTGGACAGCGACTCTTGGTGCCACGTGGAGAGAGGAGGAAGAAACACGTAGACTCTTTGGCGTGGCCTCTTCACACCACGGTGAGTGTTTCAGAGACACAACGACTCGGGCTGTCCTTAATTTGAACTGGCTTGGGCTAAGTTGCAGAAAATATTTTTTGGCCACTTTTGTCTTTCTCAATAGCGAGGTTGGGGATTTTTAGGGGTATAACTGTTTGCAGAACCCAGGAAAAGCTACCGACGTGGTGAGCTGTGGTGCATGGTGTGCCATGATGCTTTATTAATAGTACAGAAAAATGCTTTAACATTTCGATCATTTCCCTTGACTGCATTAACATATTGAAATCATGAGAGCGCTATCATTGAGTACTTGTCCTTATACTTTTATTCTTTATTCAGTAATAAAGCCTTCACACTCGTGTTCGACAATGCTAGATCTGCAACATACAGTATTTACAACCGGGTAAACGTGCAACATTGGTTTACGTTGGCACTTGGTTGGAACCGTTTAGCCAATTAGTCTGAATGGGTATTCGAGTCCTTGTCTATAATAGGGGTTTAAGGAGGGGGCCCTAACAAGATACACATTGGGAAAATGAAATCACTCGCTGAAATTCTCCATACGAGTGTGCAATTAAGTACCGACATATATGGAGTGACAGATATTGTATATGACAGGCGAAATTGTCTAGTTCGTTATTTATACTGTCAACAACGATGTTAATGAATTGGTAATGCTGCTGCATTGGCAGTGTTTCACCAGCACAAATAACATTAACAATTCAATGCATTTGTCAACAGCACTGGCCTTAAAATAAAATCTATATTATAGATGGTGCTTAGGCCAATTTCATTCATGTGCTGTGAAGAAAGGCCATTTTTTTTAATGTCACCTGTTAAATATTTGTCATTTTAAGGTCGTGTTATTGACAGATTTTTTTTAGGTCTTCATTATTATACAGAATTGTGACTTATGAATGGCATCTGTCACGTGCCAGGCTGATTTAGTTTAAAAGTTATGCTGTACAGTAACCCACTGCCCCCCCGCTCCTATGTACATGTACAAATAGGCTATGTACAATACTCTAATGATGTAGGTTTTCATGGCTCGATGCATGATGATTGTTTCGAAAAGCTGCTCTCTCGGGACAGCCGCGTCGAGGTGGAGAGAGGAAGTGATCGACGCGGCTGTCTTTAGAAGCAGATTTTCGAAGCAATCATTAATGTACAATACTCTTTTTAAGCAGGATCCTGCATTGAAATGTTTGGCCAACAGCAATTACGTTATGTGTTCTTAAGCTTTGGAAGGAAAGCTAATAACTTGGACAAAGTCATGCAGAACAGGGGGGAACATACAGACTCCATAACGAAACGTTCCTAAGCTTAGAATTAAACCCAGATAGTTCTTAATGTAGAACACAAGTATTACTACAGGGCTCCGAATCTTCTGCGCAACTGTTTAGTTCGAAAATATTCTCTGGGATACAGTGCTGCTATGATGCGTTTTTTTTTTTTAATCTGGCCTTATGGCTTTCGTTTTTCCCTAGTCTACAGGAACGTATTACATGCTTGTACAAATTATATGAATCCGGAGTAATCTATGCTCATGCACAGTTCAGTTCAATTTGTCGATCATGGACGCCTGTTCGGTACAGTGTTGAGTGTGCAATGCTATAGTATCGTAGCAAGGGTATGTCATGATCATTAGTTGCTTCTGAACCATTACATTTTGCCAAATTTCAGCTGTGGTATTGATCCCATAGTGGTAGATCTCCCAACTGCCGCTTCCACGTGGGGTACAAACTAGAGAGCCTACTCCTGTCGTGCAGTGCAGTTGAGATTATATTCTATGCAAATGAATGTAGCAGTGGTGCAGTTGTTCCTGTACTCTACCACAAACCCGGCAACCTGAGTTCAATTCCCAGCCAGAGCCAACATCAGTGGTGAGTGATAGCTGAACTGGTCCTGAGCCCACCCACTTGTCACCAATTTGCATTGATCAGTATGGTCAAGTATGGTCAAACAACCTCAGTGACCGACAAAGCGTGGTTGGTCCTTCATCCAGTTGTGAGTCAACAATGACTGACTTCTAAATATAATAAATGCAACCACATCTTGGAATGCCGTACAGAGGAAGGAGACATACACTTTGGAAGCTTTATGGGCTATGTTTTTTGAACGCACACATTTTAAATAAATCCTTGTGGACAATTTACAATGAATGATTCATCTATGATGACAGCCTGTCATAAAAATAGTGAACGTGTAAAAATAAATGCTTCAGAAGTCCAAGTGACAGTGCCTGATCCTCTGGCAGTGCCAATGGTTGAAACCTTGTGAAACAGTCACAACTTACCACATGGAAAATGTAGGGCAGGAGTGGGCCGCATTTTCCTTGATGTTGGCTGAATAAGACTATAAAATAATTTGTTCAGGCAACCGTATGCGAACACAAACGTCTGTCACTACTGTCGCTCAATAAACATGCCAATGTTGGGCTAACGTTGGTATGTGGCTGGAAATGTTGCGAAGTTTTGGCAGTGACAAGTGAATTACACACTTACGCCTACGTCATACATACACACCAAAAGCAGAAACATTAACATCTCCCATTTAGTCTGTTGGGAGCCTCTAAATATATTGGCTGTCGTGTGCATAAGAAAATGCTGCAATATATTTTTTAAAAGACACTCGCAGCTGTGTGTACAAGTATATTGACTATCTTAATTATTAAAATTTTCTTACATGTACCGTGGTCACACAGACCTTGTGGCTTTTCGCAGACTGCACTAAATTTTAAATGTCTGCTTAGCTCGAGTGGGTTAATGACCAATGAATGGGACTGACGGATTGGCAGAAATGTTGTTGGGTCCCCATTGCCAATGGCAGACCCACGTCTTCATTACATGTATTTATAATTGTCAAATTTACTGTGTTTAACCAGGTGGTAACTCAATAACTCAATAAACCAGGATGAGTCTTGTTTGCAAGAACAACCCGAGTCACCAAAATGGAAATGCCAAAGAAATAAAATAACGGAGAGCAATGGTGTAAAGAAATTGGAACAGAAATAAATACTGTCACATGAGAAATAGAAACTTTTGTAAGCGTTTATTGGCAATACCATCCTTAAGCTTAGCATTGACAAGGCACTTTGCACCTTCGCTGTCTGATTTTAGTTAGCCTCGTACAGCAGGGATCATAAAGCGGTTCTCACCTGCATTAATTGATATGCAAAACCTATATTTTCCCCATGTAGCACCCAAAGAAGGCCCCCCCTCCTGCAATCTTGTGGGTCCCTGCATGCATCTACTGAAACCATCTTCACAATATTCAATTCATGCCACGTGGAATGTCGTTGCACAGCCCGCTTAGGTTTGTAAAGCGCCTATGATCTAATGTGTCTTTTAGCACATATCCAAAGTGTCTGTGTATACTTGTCTCTTAACCCTTAAGTGCTTCAATACGCATCTATCACCGCTGTGCGCAGTGCTGGGTTTCTTTAATGTAAATATGACGAGCTTTTGTACTCGCTCTTGTGCGTGGTGCTGTAACTTGCTGTCCTCTCGGAGCTAAGCCCTCCATCGATATTGCCTGTCCTCACCAACGGAGGCTTCGTTGTCCGAGTGCTATGATTCTCAGTGGCGAGCAGCGCCGGCACACTTACGAGACCGGCACCACGAGAACTTCTTGGCTTGCTCTACGTAGTCTGGTATTTTTTGTTTGTATGTGCGTTGTGTCAGTGTGTGTTGTGTGCGTGTATGAATGTGTCACTCCCCACCCCCATGGCTGCCCCCACTGCTGGCGCCCTAATTTGGCATTTCTCCAGTAAGGGGTTTTGTGCCCGGGCGACCATTTTGTCATGGGCTACCATCACAAAATGGCGTCTGAATATGCTGCCCCCCCCCCCCCTCTAGT
>JAZEWT010000002.1:34290137-34364469 GCA_036362905.1 Mordacia mordax | reverse complement strand
TAGTACTGGAGGGTTCAGGGTGATGTCACTGATCGTATCCCAAAAGTCTGTTGTGGTGGAGTCGTTCATTTGGTGATTATGAGTTATTGTAATATTATCCTTCCTAATGCGTTGTATTATTTAACATTTAAAAAATGATTCCACTGGCTCACTTTGCTCGCATGTCTACCTTCACTTAGTGCGATTATTTGGTTTGTGTGTGAAACTATACTCACAACTTCAGCATATGCTTATGTAAAAAGATAAAACAAACCTCGTTAATCTCAAAACACGAAAAATAATTTTTCAAGTGCCAAGCTAAACTGCCATAGGTTCTACCCCCCACGTGAACCAGCATATGGTTTATGTGCTCATAGATTTTATTGAAATTGTAATTTTTCAATTTCCGGTCTTAGCATGTTCTGCATACTTTCTGTGGCAGTTGTGTGCTTGGTGCCCGGATTTTATTTTTTGCAAAGCGGCAAGCGTAGCTAGCAGTGCCAACCCCACTCGCCCTGTTGATGGTCACTTGATGAAATGTTCGATGTGACCTCTAGGTTTGCGATTTGCGCTAGATCAATTTTACATGGGGGTTTTCCCCCAATTCAAAGCAAACGTTTGTAACATAGTTAGCAAGTTGTTATTTTTTAAATATTATTCTTAAATAAAATATAGTTTTGTTATTTACAACATGAAGATCTCAGCGCAAAAATACAGTATTTACTATTTTACTTAAATTTATATTTGGAAACTCTCGCAATTTGTGTTTTGTAAGTTCTTAAGGTGAATGTGCAATATATTTTAATAAACAAAGGAATGTGCTATTTTTTCCACTGCAAAGATGGACCATTGCCTGAAATGTTACATACTCTATATATATTTAATTTTAAGGAAATTATTTTAATGACTTTGTTAACATTTTAGGTAAACTGTGCTTGTGCAACTGTGTAACACAGTAGCATTATCAAATATTTTCTATTAAAGAAAGCGCATTTATTTGTTTTGGAGTTCATGCCACAAACGCATGATAATTTTGTGACATTTTACATTACAAATATAAAGACACTTTTACTGGGAATGAAAAAACCATCAGTATCTCAAGGAGATAATGAGCTGCCTCCTTGTTTTTGCCGTACCCCTCAACATTGTTTGGCATTACCAAAAATGATTGACATTTTAAATATGCCACTTAACATGTTTAGTTCTTTTTCTACAAGTATGTAAACTCACAAACCTTTTCGCTTCAGCAGTTATTGTAATTTCTTGCAGACACTACAGACGTGTTTTTTGAATGTTTGTGAATCCCATTAGAGCCGGAACAAGTACCATACTCGAGCTGGGCGACAAGTTTCCTCTCCAGTGACTCCACTTCATGGGCAATATCGTCCGCTGTCTGCCGAGCTTCCAAGTCGCTGCCTGCAGCCCCTTTTGTCAATTAGTCGATCAGGTCAGTTTATTTTGGCTAAGGCCCATTGAGCTAAAAGGCTTTTTCAATGCTAATCCGGACAAACCAGAAAAAATGTTCAATGGGGGAGTTTACTTGGAATGTATAGAGCAGTGGTTCTTAACCTTGTTGGAGGTACTGAACCCCACCAGTTTCATATGCGCGTTTCACCGAACCCTTCGTTATTGGAAAAATAAAATGTGATCACCTGCAGCCAGTGATGGCCAAGCGGGGCGTGTCATCACGAATCATATGAGTGAGGTGTGTGTCTTGACCTCCACCGAACCCCTGAGACTGACTCACCGAACCCCTGGGGTTCGATCGAACCCAGGTTAAGAACCACTGGTATAGAGCAAAAGCAGATATACGTTATGAGACCAGTGAACAACCAGAACTATGTACAGCAGATATCTATCCAATTATCCAAAATGATCACATGCATAACACTAGCAAGAAAAACTTGTTTACGACGTTTGAAATAGCATTCATAGACATTTGTGAATTATCTGCTGGATGCGGTGCCTTTCCATGTGCAGGTTATGGGGGATTTTAGACATCCTATGTTCTGCCGGCCATTGCGGTTTGGTGAAAGGTGGATGTTAGGTGCATTTAAATAAAATTAACCTGCTTGTAAGTGGTACTGTGGCTCCGTGGCCCATAACACTTTTTATGTATGGTGGTCACCCATCTGAGCGGTGTTCATTTCTTCGACTTACTTGGCTTCTAAAACGTGACAATTTGGAGTGTGTTCCATGTGATCTGGTCACAAGCCATCGTAATTTCATGGCAGCCGTGGTTTAAATCTAGAGTTTGCAGATGGGTGCCATGTGGTCCAAGTCTTTCTGCAGCAGACCGTCCTTTGGTGCTGGTGCAGAGTGATTTATTATTCACGAGGTGTGGTCAGCCGTTTTGTGTTACTGCTGCTGCCCCTTCAGGCAAAATTGGAAACTAAAGTTGCGTGTTAATGTTTAATTTGCGTTTCTTCTCCCTCAATTCCTAATATGAAGTTATGAGTCGAATATTTTCTCTTTCATTTTTTGACGATTTTTCGTCGAGCTGGCAACAATGGCTTGTTATTTTAATTCCTTTTGCCATAAACATCCGAACTTATAGAAAGCGATGAAATTTATCATTGGGAAGAAAGAAAGCTGCCAATCTTGGCTTTGCAACTTTGGCACGGACGGAGGGAGGTGACGGAGATAATCCATGTCATTAAATATTTGGACAGCGTTTGTGTAAATCTTGTTAGACAATGATGCTATACGACCCTGAAGTAATGGTAATACGGTCTGTATTAAGGTGTATAACTTTGATTTTTTTTGAATGAATACAAAATATCAGTAACGGCAAAACTGCGCAGTTGCTTAACTGTATTGCGTGATATGAAAATAGTGGTCTAGGATGATGTAGGCCTCAAGCATTCTCTACTGTCATCTACTGTCATGTAAATTCGAATCCGTTAAATTTAGAAACTTAAATTTCTCCATGTTTGATATTCAGTGCACGATCGCGTAAATGTGTATCTAAGAAACATTTATTAAAAACTCGAATGCTCGTCCGCTCGCCATGCATCTGCACGCTGGCGTCGAGTGCGCATGCGCCAACTCGGAATTAGATGCTAGATTTGTGGCGCATCTCGTGACAGTTCCGTGCTGTGACGATTGCAGGCCAGGTGGCACTTTTCCAAAACCCGCTGCGGTTTTATTTGTCGATTCAAACCCTTCCGTAAGATTGCTTTAAACAAGAGTCGTCGAGACGAGGCGACCGTCGTGACCATAACGGGTAGGAAGCGTATAAGCGAACCATCGCGATCATACATTGAGGCCCTCCGCGAAAACCAGCGCTATCGCGAGGTCGTGGCGGTGGCGTCGCGGCTGCCATCTCTGGGTCGGACGTGTGTGCGGCTGCGTACATACGTACGTGCGTGCGTGCTTGCTCGATCCAATCCCCACGGTTCCTTGACGCACACGGAGAGACGTGCAGACCCCAGCACGCACCACGCCCGCGCCTGTGAGCGGGCACCGCGGAGACGCAGCGACTCGCAGTGCCCGCTCCCACGCGACGTTATTGCGCCTGCTCGACTTTTTATTATTTCCTCACCGCTGCTTCACGTCGGTGATCGGACTGTGCTGTGGTGGCAAGCTGGTGCTTTGGTGCTCGCGACTGAACCAACTTCGCTATCGCTGCCAACAACTCACGGCGCTAACAAAAAAAAACAATCCAGCAACTGAGAGAGAGAAAGAGGGCAGCAGGGGTGGGAGAGAGCGGGGACGCAAGAGGGCGAGGGGGGCAGCCGAAGGAGGAAGAGGAGGGTGTCTCCAGGTCTGGGGGTTTCTCCTCGCACGAGCCAGCCGGAGCGGGGCGGAGGCGGTGGAGAACGCTCCAGCCCTGGCACGCGCGTGGCAGCTCGTGCGGGGCGCGCTGGGAACCGGCGCTCCGTCTGTCGCGTGCGACTGAAACCCTTCCAAGGAGAGCTGTGATAATCGTCGCCCCCCCCACACCCCTCCGTCCGTCCGTCTGTTGCAAAAGGTAATCAACGCTCGCTTAATTAGTACCCATATTTACGGAATGCGCGAACGTGGATTTCTTTCAGGAGATGCAGCGCTTTTTTAAAATTTTGCTTTCCACTCATTCCCTCCCTGACCCCAACCCACTCCCCCTATCCGACTGTTCTCCAACCCATGCCCTTTTACCTATCTTCTTCCGTTACAAGGCTCCCATTTGCACCTCCAGGGTGTGTTTACGACGTGAGAGCGTGCAACGTGGTCTGATTTGCATCGTGGGCCCGGTGGCGGTGGTTGCGATCGTGACTGCTGCCGTGGCTGCGCTGCGCTGGCACGGCGAGCTGGCAGAGAGCGTGCGATCCACGCTCGCCGTTGCCGCTCGGCGCAAATGTTAATGTTGCCCAGTTCCTTCCTCCCCCCCACCGTTCCCACGCTTTTTATTGTGTTTAATTTTTTTTGTTGTTCCCCCCCAATGTTGCGCCGAAGAGTGATGGGCTCGCCGCTCCCTGCCAGTCCCACTGCGCCGCCCCTAGACCTTCCCTCCCTCCTTTGCGTGCTGATTGCGCCGCTCGCACGGCGTCTTGCTTTTCTCTTTGCTATTCTTCCAGGGCAGGCGCTCTGCCAAGAAGTGTGCATAATCGTGATTAGCAGTAATACGCGTACTCGCCTTGTTTGTCTCCCTCCTCTCCCCTGTGCGCTTAATGAAGACCGAAAACAAATAATTGTCTGTGTGGCGGCGAGCGTTGATTGGTAAGAGAACAGCCACGGGGAGAAAAAAATTGTTTTTTTTTCATGGCATTGCTTCGTATCCATTCATCCAACATGGCTGCCCGGCTGTAATGGACTTGGGGAGATATTTTAGGATAACTGTGTGAGAATTTGAGAGTGCGACGATGTGGGGCACTGGGGCAACGATGGTTGGCACGAGCCCCGTTTGTCGTTATTGTTGTATTTTTGTGATTAGATCTCCGGCTCGCCGCGGTCCTGGAGAGAGCAGCACCTTATCGCGATCAGTTGCGACGATGTTCGCTGCCACCGCCACCATGGCCTCGCCGGGGTTTTGCGCGTGATCGCGGTGACGCCACCGGTCCCTGGGCACAATGAGCGTCGCTGCTGCTATAATTTTTTTTAACGGCGCAACCGCTAATTAGCCAGCTAGGGTGCACACTCGCGTGACAGACTTCTCACTGGCTCTCTGTGGTGCCAACTTGCTGGAGCAAATTTGCAATTTTTACATCAGGGCCGAACAGTGGGAGCCACTTCGTTCCTCGTCGTTAATTGGCACCATCATCGAAACTAATAAAAATATGCTCGTACACGGTGTGAGATGTGCATGAATGTGTGTTTACAGTTTAAGGGCGTGGTTGCGAACCAGCACTTCAGCTTCTTAGTTTCTTTTTGTGTCCGATTGCAGCTGCCAGTGCCATGTTGGGAGTTCCGAAGGCGGCGAGGAGTGGGGGGGCTGGCTTTTTTCAGGACGCCGTCTGGCTCGTCAGTATTAATTAACGAGAGCGATTGTCTTGTCTATGTGTCGCATGACCTGGGCTTGGGATCACCGTGGCATTCTGCGCACCACGATTAACGTTAATTCTGGAACTATGCATCTTGTTACAAATTGTTGTTTGTTATTTAGGCCTGGTTATGCGTCCCAGCGTCTGGAACATGTTGAATGTGTTGGTGGCGGCAGTGTGCATTTTTGAAGCAGATTTGCTTGTGCCTCATATCAACGCCCGTGTCCGGAATGATGGCGCTGCATGGGGAGGGTTCACCTGCACACCCTGTGCTTCTGATGCCAGTCGTGGGGAGAAGATTAAATTGGAACGTGATCCTTATGGGGTCAATAAAACAAATGTTTTCCAAGTATACAATTGCGCATTTTAAGTCAAAACTGGTTTTCACCATAGGAATTCGTCATTTCCACCACTGGCACAGGTCTATAACATCAGTTAACCATCGCCGCATGCCTCATGTGACCAGCAAGCCACCAACTCAGATTATAGATTGTGCGGCTGGTGCATGTTGCATAGCCACGGCAGCATCTAGTGCGTGCGGGGTCACGGCAGGCCAACCTCGGGCGGTACTCCAACGGTATTTGCACAGGCGCTACACTGGCATAGCTGGTACTTTGTCGCCGTCCCACAGCGCCATCACACGGGATCTCGGCCATGCTGTTAACCATATGGGTCGCTGTCAGTCGTTGTTGGTCGCATCACCTTGAGCATGTTTGTAGTTTTACGTTACTCCTGGTTATAGTTTTATTACAGTTACCATCAATGCAGCTGCTGTCATATCCAGAGGCTGGATTATAGCGATGCCTAATATTGTCTTTGTTTACTGATTCCGAGATGAACAGCTAGAATTAACATATATATCCACTGATTACTCCACCTACTATTGATATTATTGTACGGTGCATGTCAGTCATGGCAGCTGTTTGACAAACAGCTGCCATGACTGACATGCCCTCAGCTGTACGCCCTCAGCCACGACGTAGTGCTGTTGGCATCGAGCCCCAAGGTGGGTAATGAAATGCGCCCCCAGTTTACTCACCACGTTTCTCAGTATTTGAATGTAATGGCAGGATTGGTGTGGGGGGGGGGTGAGTGGCCATGTCTGGTTTAGTTCATTTCAGGCAGCACCTGCTGCTGATGTTAGCCATGCCTGTGAATCAAACTTGTGTTGTCAGATTCATTGCACAGTGAACTAACCACTGCACCACTGCTCAATGACATTTAGAATGTGGTTGTATCTATCGTCTCTTTATGCGCTTGCAGTTAACGCGGAGGGTGATTGATGTTTTTGTTTATTTCTGTGTTTGTTTTGTCAGTCATTTTGCCACTGGTATCAGTTAAACAGGCATCTCCAGTTCCTTCTCAGAAATCACTGCCGGCATTAGAGCAGTGCTCACGGGCAGCAGCAGCAGAGCACAATTGGCATTTTCCCTGGGGAAGATAATAGTAATGATACTGGTCTATGTAAATATGTGAGTCTCCATGTGAGTCTAACTTAGCGTGGTTGACATGGGCCCTTATGCAGGAATTAAAATGTGGTTCCACCTCTTGTCCGATTTCTCCCCTCTTCATAGCTTGATGCTTAGGCCCTTTTGAGCCATGTCCTCATGCTCATGACAGCAAATGCACTATTTTCTTCTTTCCTCTTATTGTTTCAAATTGTTTTCCTACTCAAATGGACTTGGGAAGTACACATCGTCACAACCGAGTTAGTGGTGGAAATTCTACATTCCCATAGCAGTATCAAGTAAGCACATAGGTTAGTTGCCGATGCAAGTTTTATACCTGTAACCGCTGCAGCACCCAATTGATTATTGTGTTTTATTGAAAGCCATAGACGGTATGTGTAACGTCTGTCTAAACACTGCATATCTGTAGTGCTGCCCTGAGTTTGAGTAACCATCTGAGACTGCATACCATCTGGAATGCAAGCGCTGCCTGCAGTCGAGTTAGCGATTACTATGGGTGGCTGAGTCCTCGCAAAAAGATGGCCAGCTGGACCCCTGGTTCAGACCCTTTTATCAGGAGGGGCGATTGGGTTTTGGGACTAAGAAAGCAGTGGTGGTTCGGTCCTTAGACCATGAAGTTTAGTTAGGAGGGGAGTAACCATAGTTGAGTTGCTGCGTTTGGTCAGGAGCGACAGTTGGGTCCCCCAAGTCTTGGTCAGTAGGTGCGGTTGTGTCCTAAAACTAAAGCTGGGGTGGTTAGACCACTAGATCAGAGGTTCAGTTGTTACTGTAGGTTCATTGATTTTGCCTGGAGTGTTGTCTAGGCTCTGGCACAAAGAAAACGGTGGGCTGTGGGTTTGGTCCTGAGGGATGTCTGGGCTAGCGCGTTCCAGGGAGGGGCGTCTGGACGATGGGTTGGGAGGAACGGAGCAAAGGCTTGATGCGGGGGAGGGGTGCTCATGGTTAGGCTGTTGGGTGCCAGCCAGGGCTTGGCAGGTGTCCAGGTCTGGCGGCCAGAGTGGGGGCAGGGATGCAGTGGTGGCGGCGGTGGTGGAGAGGGGGGCGGTTGTTGATCACAGCAGTGCGTGGAGGGTGATTAATTTACATGCAGAGGATGAGGGCTGAGAAAATGCATCAAACTGGCTTGGGAAGAGATTGAGAAGAGCTCCATTGAAAGAGGTTAAGCCAAAGAGGGAATCACAGCAGATCGGCTGGCAGATTTGATTTCCTTTGTCAGAAACGAGATTGAGCTTCCAAACACTGTGTGCTTCTTAGAGAGGGGAGAAAATGAATGAGAGGACGGATCTCGAGGCTGTGACACAGGAAAAATTGCATTAATTGGTCTGGTGCAATTTATCAGAGGAAACCGAGGTACATCGCAGTAATGCTCGTTCATCCAGGCACAGCCTGTCGCCGCATCGCTCCTGATGGACGTAGCCTCGATCGTAGCACGACACCGGGCCAGCGTGGGAATGCGGTCAGGGTTAATGTGATGTGCTGTGCTTTGCTGCTCACATTCTCACAGTGTGAGGAACTACACAGCTCTGCTGCCACTGTCCGCTGTCCTACTAACCCAAACGCAGGGAAGGCAGTGCTCGCAGGGAAGGCAGTGCTGGCAAGGAATGCAGCGAAAGCGACGGACACGATTTTTAGCACCGTAGTTCCCGTGCTGCCTCTTCGCACGTGCAGCTTTTGCGCCAGATCCGTCATGGGAGTTGGGCGTTGTGAAATGGCCGCTCTGTGCCGACGCTCCGCGCGTTCCGATGGAGAATCCCCGAGTGCTGCGGGCGCCGGTTGTGCCAAGTCAGCGCTTTGCCATGCGCCGTCGGTAGCGGTTACCCTCAACAGTGCCAAGCAAACCTCGTTGGAAAAGCTGAGAGACGTTCACTTACGGCGCTATATAAAGCATCGTTCGATAGTGCTCACTTGTGTTGAGGCACCTGCTCGGTGCAGAGAAACCTTTCCAGTGCCTTGAGGCCAATCTTCCTTTAGATGGGAGAAGAACCCCTAGCCCTGTCCAGCATTGGTTCTAGAAATTATATGGCTGTGTGTTTTTATGCATCTGTTTGTTATCCAATTTGTCTGGCTTTTTTTTTTATGCCAGAGCGACTTGGGAGGTGAGGGAGCGGGGAAGGTAACCCGGCGGTAGGACCTCCACCAGCAGCAACCTCGTACACATGCACAGAGGTTATTTTAAGGCAGCATAGAACATCCTGTCATAATTATTTCTTTCACCATAAGTTACTCTGCACTCCATGGCACAAATGTCAAAACAATGCAATTGTGTCAAAAAATGTATGCAAAAAACATCAAAATGATCTACGGTAATTAAAAAAATGCTCAAAATTCAGGTCTTTTAAAAGTGTTCAATTCGCTTAACGTGGGCACTTAATAAACATTCATCTGTGGGATCAAAAGTAAAAAATGAAGCCACTGCAAATAACAACAAGCATAATCGTAATGACGACGATATCCATCGTGATGCATCACTGACAATGTAAACCTGAGCGTCTCTTTCATCAGAGGTCATTAATAGATATTTGTCTCTGTCCCTTAACCTCTCAAAGACTACAACTGGCCTGGCGCATTCACATAAACCAAAACAAGTGGGTCATAAGACGCACGCTATCATTAAGTTATTGGATTAAACAACGTGGCATATTCGGAACTGGAAAATGTCGATAAACATATTTCACGTCAGGCTGTGTGCATTCATTCATGTGTGTGGCTTTCTGCCGACAGAGCTGAAACTCATAATGTGATTATGTTCTTGCCTGGTGTGGACAGTTTTAATCAAATTATGTCAATTACATGCTCTGTAATTAAATAGACGTCTAATTGACACGCAACGCCCGTACCATGCTTTCCTGAGGCCAGCAAGGATGAATGCAGATCCTTGTGCTGCGTATGCCCAGCTGTGGCAGGATGTATGTGGTTGGTGTCCAACCCACATATGGAAACCTCCACTGCTTCAGAATATCCTTAGAAAGGGTTATCATCTCCCATCTCTCCCGACACCACCGCCCTCCGCGATCGCCACGACCCAGCGCGATCTAGTCTACCTGTCAAGGCCGCTCTGCTTCAGAGTGGTAAACGACTTTGTCAACCGTGTCTCTTGCTCACTGCTAATTCTCTTCGTTTGATACAGCAGACCACTCCATCCTGAGCAGCTCCTTAAGCATGTCGGCTACTCTAGTAAACTGCTCTACTGGTCTCACTGATACCCGGGACACTGCTTCCTCTATATTCCATACCGGGAGAGTCTCTGTGAACTTCTCAAAGGCCCCTGTGCTATTTTCTCCCACAAGGCGTCATCTTTGGCCCTTTGATCATCTCTAAATCTACCTTGGAAAAAAAATCTTCTCAAAAAGTGCTTATGAAATCCAGCTCCACATCGCCACTCAGTCCATTCAGCCAACCTCACTGTCGACTCTCCCATGCTGCCTGAATGTGATCTCAACTATCATTTTTTTCTGTGTTCATCCAGTGAAATGTTGCCAACATGTGACACTATTGACCGCTCATCTGGAAAATGTTCATCTTAAACTCTGGCAAAGGTCGTTTCAAACATTCCAGATGTGATGGATTCGGAGTTATCATGATCTCCCCATATTTTTTATGTGTCCCATGACGCCTCAAGTTGCACAAAATTGTTCACGTCCCCTGCTATGACCACACATGTATATATGTGCCTTTATCACATCCCACATGACTGCTGCAAGTTTATTCTGTATGGCCTTTTAAATTCGTTCACCTCCCTAAATCCCCATTTCCATATATCCCCCTCATCTCCAAATTCCAGATGATGCCAAATACCACTACCGGAATGCTCACCCATATATAATAATACTTATTGCATTTATAGAGCGATTTTCACCCGAGGGTCACAAAGCGCTACACAGAGCTGCGGTGATAATGTCATGTCAGCAACGACATAAGAGCGGAAAATCAGCAGAAATAATGTTTTTTTTTGGTTTGTTTTTACAAATGAAATCATAACCTCAATACTTTGATCCCTCCATTGACTCGCAGTCCTGTCTTGGATCACTTTTCAAGAATACATTCACTGCCTTAAGATCCCCCATTAACTCCCCCCTTCCTACCTCCTCCCATCTCATCTCACTCAGCTCTCCTCCAGACATCCCCACTCTATCAACCAAGCCTTTTTGTAGAAGTTCTCCAGTCAACCTTCACTAAATGGGAGGTTGCTCATTCCCCTCTGCTGCCTCTATAGTCTGGATCTCTGTTCACCAAGCCATCCATGCTGTTGATACTAAGTCCAGGCTCAAGACATATTTTTCCTCTCTGCCTATGCATGGCTGTCTCTTTATAAAACTCCCACCATATCTCTGTGTAGGGCGGCACGGTGGCCCAGTGGGTAGCGCTGTCGCCTCAGCAAGAAGGTCCCGGTTTCGAATCTCGGCTCGGGTGCCTTTCTGTGTGGAGTTTGCGAGTTCTCTCCCCGTGTCCGCGTGGGTTTTCGCCGGGCACTCCGGTTTCCTCTCACAGTCCAAAAACATGCTGCTGCATAGGTGAAGTGGCTTGCAGACTAAATTACCCTCAGTGCCCGGTGGTGGACTGGCGTCCCATTGTGGGTATATCCCTGCCTTGCACCCTGTGTCTGCCGGGATAGACTGTGGCTTACCGCGACCCTGTACAGGATTAAGCGGTTTCTGACAATGAGATGAGATCTCTCTGTGTACAGCGCCGTGGCATTTAGACGTAATATAAATCCACACCATAATACGTTGTTGCATCCTGACGTTGGGGTTTTCGTATATGCATTATGATATGTGAATGAGTATCGTGTCTATGGGGCTACATTCTCAGCAGAGGGCAGAGTAGCAAAATCCAAGCTTTCAGATATTCTCAAACCCAAGTCAAGCTTTCCTATAATTCGTAGGACTTGCACTATACGGGAATTATGCTTCAATTTCAATTTTTTTTATTTCATTGCCAATTCTGCCATATGTACAGGACATATAGTAGATCGAAATGCCATTTCTCTCAGACTCCTGTGTTGACATATACTAGGATTGAAACACAACCACAAAGGTTTAAAAATACTAGGATTAAAAAAAAACAATACTAAAGAAGTACGAACAATTTTAATATTTACATGTTAAGTTAAGCTGGGGGTCGGGGGGGATGGTAACAAGGCACAGATTAAGAACGAAAGCTGTAATGATAACATATAATGCAAATAGAACAAATATAGGGTGGATAAAAATGTAAAGATGTGCAAATAATATGCCATCCACAGGATGAGTAATTAGCAGTCTTTTGTATTGTCCTGTACAAGGTGGCTAGTGCTGAGTGTAGGTGTGTGTGCGCATATATGTTCTGTAAAAAAAGTTGTTATGGCTGGTGCTGTTGGACGTGATGGGTAAGTTACAGTCCAGACATTTTGCAGGCAGAGGGGACCGTTCAGCATCCTGACAGCATGATGTATAAAGCTGTTTCACAGTCTGGTGGAGCAGGCATGGAGGCTCCGGTAACTTCTTCCAGATGGCAGGAGACTGAAGAGACTTTGTGAGGGATACGTGGGGTCGCTCGCAATGCTGGTGGCTTTGCAGGCTAGGCGGGTGTTGAAAATGTCCAAGAGGGAAGGGAGTGAGGCGCCAATGATCTTCCCAGCCGTGTTCACTCTGCGCTGCAGGGTCTTGCAGTTGGAGGCAGTGGCAGCTCCCAAACCACACAGTGATGCAGCTGGTCAGAATGCTCTCAATGATGCCTCGGTAGAAGGAGCACATGATGGGTGCCGAGGCTCTTGCTCTCTTTAGCTTCTGGAGGAAGTAAAGATGCTGCTGGGCTTTCTTGGCCAATTATGTGGTGTTATTTGCCCAGGAGAGGTCCTCGGTGATGTACACACCCAGAAATTTGTGCTGCTCATCAGTTCCACAACAGTACCGTTGATGGTCAGCGGGGGGTGTTGGGTGTGAGCTCTCCAGAAGTCAAATCAGAATCTCCTTTGTTTTCCCTACATTTAGGGAAAGATTATCTTTGTATCACGTGGCCAGTTGGTTCACCTCATTCCTGTAGTTTTGTTCGTCATTGTTGTTGATGAGACCCAACACAGTTGTGTCATCAGAAAATTTGAAATAGTAATTGGAACTGTAAATTGGTGTACATTGGTCAGCAGGGTGAAGAGCAGAGGACTCGGCACGCATCCTTGGGGGTCCCCCTTGCTCAGTGTGGTGGTGCTCGATGTGTTGCTGATCGTTACTGACTGCAGTCTCTCTGAGACAGTCCAATATCCAGTTACAGAGTGAGATGTTCAGGCCCAGCAGGTCTAGTTTCCTTATCAGCTGCTGAGGGATGATGGTATTGAATGCTGAACTGAGATCAATGAACAGCATTCTCGCATAAGAGCCTTTCATGTCTAGGTTAGTGAGGGCTAAGTGGAGGGCAGAGGAGATTGCATCGTCAGTGGACAGGTTGGCACGATATGCAAACTGAAAGGGGTCCAGGGTGGGAGGAAGGATGGATTTTATGTGGTGCATGACCAACCTCTCAACGCACTTCACAATGGTGGAAGTCATTGAAGCAAGATGGGAGTGACTTCTTTGGCACAAGTATGATGGTGGTGGCTTTGAAGCATGTGGGGACTGACTCAAGGAGGTGTTGAAGATGTCCGTGAGGACATCCTTGAGTTCTTCTGCACAATCTTTCAACACACGACCAGGTATGGTGTCCGGACCGGCAGTCTTGCGGGCGTTAATCATGGAGAGTGATTTCTTCACGCTGGCAGAGGAATGGCACAAAACCTGGTTATTGAGAGGGGGTGGTGTCTTCTGTACAAACATGTTGGTCAGTGCTTCAGAACATGCAAAGGAGTTGTTGAGTTGGTTCAGCAGAGAGATGTTGCTGTCACAGGCCTGTGGTGGCAATTTGTAGTCCGTCATCGTCTGGATTCCCTGCCATAGATTCCATGTGTCTGCTGTCTTTGAAATGACGGGTTATTTTTTTGCTATACAGACGCTTGGCTTTCCTGATGCCACAGGACAGGTTGGCTCTGGCTGTTCTCAGTTCAGCTGCATCACCAGCTCTGAAAACAGCGTTTCGGGTCCTTAACAGTCTATGAACCTCCCCCGTCAGCTATGACGTCTGATTAGCCCGAGTGGTAATGGTCTTAGTAACAGTCACATCATCAATGCATTTGGTGATGTTGGCTGTCACAGTCTCGGTGTGCTCTTGTATGTCAGTGTATTGGTTGTATGTGGTTGCTTGCTTGAACATGGCCCAGTCAGTGGTGTCAGAACAGTTCTTGAGCGCAGAAGTGGCACCCTCAGGCCACACACGTATCCGTTTCTGAACTACACACGTATCCGTTTCTGACTTTCACCCGTGGTCTGTATGCTGGCTTTAGCATAATGGTTATGTGGTCGGAGAAGCCGAGGTAGAGGAGGGGTGCAGCCTTGTATTCTCCTTTGTGGTTTGTGTAAAAAAAGGTCCAGTGTATTATTTCCCCTTGTTGGAAAATCAACGTGCTGGTGGAGTTTTGGTAATACTGACTTTAGGTCATATGGTTGAAACCTCGAGCAGGAATTAGTCCTCTCAGCAACAGTTTGTCTGCACTGGGCTGTACATGTATGTGGCAGCACGGCACATGCCGTCAGTCTAACCCCAAGTCCTTGCTGGGTGCTCCCTGCCAAGCGGGTGCTGCCGAGCTTGCCGCGGTGTCGATGCCTTCGAGAGTGGAAATATGCGTTGGGAGTCACATTTTGCTGGGCCGCAAGGGAGCCCTCTGGTGGTCATTGAGTCAACCCCTCGCCTTAACTGGGTGACAGTGGCATGGGTCATCAGAGACCAAGTTGCCTTATATAGGAGTTTGTTTAATGTTATTGTCGCCTCCACAGAGCATGTCGGAGCATGTGGGACTGCTTCTCTCCGAACAAGAATGGTGAACCGATAATAGTGCTGCTAGCATGACACCTCCTTGGACGGCATTCCAGTATTGGTAAAACTTCTGGGAGCATGGCTGTGCGGACACAACATAGTACGATAATGTATTTTTTGCACTTTCCTCTACTGCCTACAGAAACCCATAAAACATGTTTTCTGCTCAGGTAGACACTACTAACAAGTCTGAACTCTGCTTGACTTCTGAGATCAGGTGAGATCTCATTAATTTCAAGTGATTTGGTCATAGTCTACAAAAGTGGAATGCGAGATTCGACCGAAAAGGGACTGCGTTGGCAGTAGCGGACAACAGTGAATCGCTAAAATAATTCACAAAACAAGCACACCCCTGTACGAGGTGTGCTCGCTTATAGCCACTACGTGAACACATTGTGTCTTTATTGTATTATGCCGAGGAAGATCCAGTTGTTTAAAAGGGCAGGACAATCTGCAGTGACGGTGGCAGCTGTCGTGGAATGTGCGAACTGTGATCTCCAGGACTAGCACTCCACGTTCCCGCGACGGCCGCGCCGACATTGGATCGTCATCCTCTCTTCAGAGTCGGCATAACGGGACTCGACTCTCAATCCATTATAGCAGTCAGGATGTTTATTGATTGACGTTGAACCAGAAAGACAACACACGGTCAATATGCAAAATTGCACCACACAGGTCTGGCTTCAATCACCCCAGCGAATCCGACGAACCCCTCCCCGTGCCCCGCTTTATATCCCCACTGACGTCATACCTCATCTCCCGCCACATTCTTACTCAATCGCCTTCTCCCACGACCACTCTCTCTTCCCACCACCTCTTCAGCCCACGTGATGCTTACCACGATGGCTGATAAAGCAAAGCACTACCCCAGTCCTCACCTGACCCCTTGTCACCCTGGGTGACCCTGTCCACTCAACAGCACGGTGACCCTGACCCCACTTGCTCACTCTGGCATGATACCATAGTTATTATGATGATTGCTTCGAAAAGCTGCTCTCTTGGGATAGCCGCATCGATCGCTCCCTCTCCTCTCCTCGCGACATTTCGCCTCACACGTTAGAGGCATCTTGAGGTGCAGTATGTGTGTGTAGTGCCTGTCGCTCCTATATATATCTGGGTACTATGTATGTGTCGAGTCATCTTTTGTTGTGTGAGGTCTACACCTGAATCACATTCACACTAATCTCCTTATCTTATTCACACCCCGGAACTGCGATAACCCCCTCCCTGCTTTGTCTGTGGCTAGTCCCCTAATTTGCATCTCATGAAAGAAACCTCTCACATACCTGGCAACCCCCCTCTGATGTCCACACCCAATAGTTCTATATCTGTGCATTATTGACTTCAATAACTGGCCTCCAGGATTGGCTGAGCTTTATATTCATTTATTGTTTTCGGTTCATGATCCTTTTAGTCTTATGAATCTCAATTTCTTCACGAATTAATCTAGGACCTTTATGGCGGATGGCTGCTAGTATTCGTCTTTTATCAAAATCGATTCTATGTTGTTTATCTACACTATGTGCTGCTGTTGCTGATGTATCCGTGTGCCACAAACGTACTGCTGCCTCGTGTTCTGTTTTTCTTGTGGCTGTTCTTCGTGTTTGTCCGATGTATACTTCCTCACAGTTGCTGCAAGGGATGCAATATACACCTTCTGTCTGTAGCGGTAGTCGGTCTTTAGGTGATTTGAATACGTCTTGTATCTTCTGGTGGGTTGTGAAGACTGTTTTTATTTTATATTTTTCTAGGTATTTGCTAATTTTGTCTGTGGTGCCTTTCACATATGGCAGGAAAGCGTGGGTCTTGATATCTTCCTCCTCATTTTCTTGCTGTTTCTGTCTACGTTCTCTCGTTATGGCACGTTGGATTTCTGTTTTTGTGTATCCATTGCTCGCTAGTGCTTGTTGTAGATGTTGTAGCTCATCTCTTAGATGTTGTTTGTCTGAAATTGTTTTTGACCGGTGGGCTAAGGTGTGCAGTATCCCCCGTTTCTGTTTCAGGTGATGGTGAGACTCGGCGTGTAAATACCTGCCCGTATGTGTTGTCTTCCTGTATACAGTGTGACTGAGCATCCCCTCCACGTTTCTCTTCACCAGTACGTCCAGGAACGGGATTTGGCCGTTTTCTTCTGTTTCCATGGTGAACTTGATGTTCGGGTGTATGGATTTTAAGTGACCAAGGAATTCCTCTAGCTTCTGTCTTCCATTATTTTCCCCGGCGAGGACCTCTCCGCCGTTGTCTCGGCAAGACTTGACCATCGTGACCTAGTCCCAGAGGCACTCTGGGACCCGTCTCGGCTGCATGGCCACCGAGGAACCGCCGGTCGCTCCTGGGACTGTCACAGTTCCCGAGTTTGTGGGGGAGCTCTCGGAGCCACCCGGTCCGTTCGCTTTGGCGGAGTCGCAGCGATAGACGCAGAGCGCGTTGGGTATCGAGGCACCGCCACCCAGCTCCATCACCACACCCACATGGGCCACCTCCGTGCCTCGTCACCATCACAGTCCGACTCAGCCCCGGACCTCCCTGTTTCTTCGGACTCCCCCGGGGCCGGACACCCCCGGGGTGGGGTCTCCAGGCCTTCAGACGCCGCATGTTGATCACGTGCGGCGTCCGCCAACCCTTTCCTCTCATCGACACCGTCCACGGCGTCAGCTGCCGCAACACTGTGAAGTCTCTCCCAGGGCAAGGCGAGTTTCCCCACCTGTCCCGAGCACACCCGCGGCGAGTACACCCACACCCGCTCGCCGGCCCAATATTTAGTGGCCTCGCCTCTCAATCGCGCCGCCGCTGCTTGCTTAATGTGGGCCTCCTTACCGGCCTTGTAGGCCCAGCCGCGGGCCTGGCGCAGGGTCTCCAGGCGCTGGGCGAGCGGCTCCTCTGTTTCCGTTGTATAGGACGGGACCACCCCGATGAGGACATCGGCCGGCAGACACGCCTCATGCCCGAGCATGAGGAAGTGCGGTGTCTGCCGGGTAGAAGAGTACCGTGGTGCAGTAGGCGAAAATAGCATATGGGAGGTGTACATCCCTGCCCCACTGGTGCTGGTCTACGAGGCACCGCAGCTTTCCTGCGGGGGTCTGGTTGAGCCTCTCGGCCATCCCGTTGGTTTGGGGGTGGTAGGCTGTGGTCCTCTCTTGCCAGATCCCCAGCTCCGGGCAGAGGTTTTCGAAGAGCTCCGCCTCGAACTCTCTCCCTTGGTCAGTGATGACTCGTTCGGGGACCCCTTGCCGCAGGATGTATCCCTCCAGGAAAGCCTTGGCGACTGTGGCGGCCGCCTTGTCTGGGATCGCCACCGCTATCGGGTACTGGGTGAAGTATTCCACCACCACCATCACGTATCGGTTACCACGATGTGACGTGGGGAGAGGCCCTTATAGATCGATCGCCACCATCTGATTCATCCGGCTTACCCGTAACGGTCGTAATGGGGCTGTGTGGCGCGGTGGTCCCCTCGCCTCCTGCTGGCACTGCTGAAACCCCTTGACCCAGATGATCACGTCCCAATTCAGGCCGGAACACAAGTACCATTGCCGCAGAGTTACCCTGGTGCGTTATTCGCCGCCATGTCATCAAAAGGAGTGGTCGTGCACCAGGCGCAATAGCTGTGATCGTGTCGTGGCCGGGATGCACACACCTCCCGACTTCCTGATTGGGCCCCCATTCCCAGACCACCCCCTCTCAAGAGTTCCCAGCTGTGGGTTGAGATTGCCCATGGCCCTTGACGGCTGCCTGGTCCCGGGCGAGGGCATTCCTCACCCCCGCCAACTTGGCATCACATCCCTGGGCCTGCTGTAGTTGCTCCTTCGTCATTCCTGGGAACTCACAACCTACTTCCCGGATCCAATTGGGGTTCGTCGGTCTCTCCCACTCGTTGTACGACGGCGTGGGGCTCTGCCATCGCGAAGGTGGGACCATCCTCGGGTAGGCGGCACCGACCTGTGAAATCCAGAGGGGTGTCTAGGCGGATCGCCGGTCGCCGGGAGAGGGTGTCCACATTAGCGTGCACCCGCCCCAGTCCGGTACTTGATCCGCAGGTCGTACTGTTGTGATTGGGTCAGCCACCTGGTCACTCGTCCCCGCAACCCTTTGAAGTTTAGGAGAAACTGCAGGACGTGGTGGTCAGTACGACTGTGGCATCCCTGGGCGTGCAAGTACGGCTGAAACTGCAAGCAGGCAAAAACCACCGCATGCAGAGCCTGCTGAGTAACACAATTATTTAGCTCGGTTCCACTCAGTGTCCGACTAGCGTAAGCGACCACTCGTTCATTCGCCCCCTCACCCTGTGACAGGACTGCCCCTAATACGCATCCACTGGCATCGGTGTCGACCACGAACTTTTGGGCGAAGTCCGTGAAAGCCAAAATAGGGCTATGCACTAGCCAGTACTTCATGCCCCAAAACGTGGTGTTACAGTCCTAGGTCCACTCGAAGGGCCTCTTGGTTTACGTGAGCTGGGTGAAGGGCCAAGCGACGATGCTGACGTGTGAAACGAACCTTCTGTAATAAGTGGCAAGGCCAAGGAATGAAGGCACCTCGGCCGACGTACGGGGCTTTGGCCGGTCGGTGACCGCCCAAACTTTGTCGGGATCTGTACGCACGTCTTCCTCGCTCACTCGGTGTCCCAAATAGGTCACCTCCCTTTGGGTGAGGTGGTACTTGTGGGATTTCAGCTTGAGGTTGGCTTCCCTCAGCCGTTGAGAGACCTCGCGCAAGCACCCCAAATATTATTGCATTGTCCTCCCATACACGATGATGTCGTCTAGGTAAATGAGGCACTGCTTCCATTGCAGACTCATCACGTGCTCCATCAACTGCTAAAACATAGCCAGGCCTTGTACATGCCAAATGGCATCTGGAATTCAAACAGTTCCAGACGGGTGGTGAATGCTGTCTTCGGACGGTCTTCCTCGGCCACCCCGATCTGCCAGTAACTGGATGCCATGTCCAGCTTTGAGAAGTATCTGGCCCCGCTTAGCCCGTCCAGCGTCTCGTCCGAGCGCGGCATCGGGAAAGCATCCCCCACCACCACGGTGCTGAGACGGCGGTAGTCCACGCAGAACCGGGTGGACCAGTCCTTCTTTGTGACCAGGACTACTGGAGCTGCCCATGAACTAGGGGATGGCTGGATGATTCTGGATGATTCCATATATCAGCATCTTGTGTACCGCCTGGTCGACTCTCCAGCTCGGGAGCTCCCATGGGCAGTGCGGAACCTTCACCAGTCGCACCCCTCCTAAGTCGATGCGGTGCTGCGCACGAACCATCCTCCCAACGTCCGCGCCATGCCGACTGAAGGCGTCTGTGAAGTCCTGCATAAGTCTTTGAAACTGCGTCACTTCGTTCCTTGACATTCTCCCCCAGTCCACACGCACCTTGTCGAGAAGGGATGGGCCTGGCTCCCGGGCCGCAGGTCCCATCTGCCAGGCTATGTCTCGCTCGTCCTCCGTGGGCCATTCTGCCTTTCCAATCCATAGAGTGTACACTGCCCCCGGATCAGCCTGAGCCTGCAGTGGATGACCTGCCACCGCCGTCACAGTGCAGAGTCGTACTCCACGTAATTCAGCAGGGGTTCGCCCGGGCGCCGGCGTCACCGTGCCAGCTCTTCTTGCGCAGCCGCCGACACCGCCCAGTCGAACCGCTACCCGAGTACCTGTCTGAGCAGGGACCAGTCAACCCTGATCTCGGCCTCCAGCCTGTCCATAAACTGTGGCCATGCGTCCCCCCGTAGCTACACGTGGACGCACATCGCGGTCTCTGCATCCGACCAACCTCCCAGGTGTGGGGCGCTCGCCACGTGTCGTTGGAAGTCCTCCCAGGACTCCGTAGCGCTGCCCCCATATGTCAGCGCGATCTCAACCTTCGTTCTTATCCCCGGCATGGGTTCGGATTTTGTGTCTGACACCAAATTGTCGCGGAATGTGTGAACTGTGGTCTCCAGGACTTTCACTCCACGTTCCCGCGACGACCGCGCTGATGTTGGTTCGTCATCCTTCTCTTCAGAGCCGGCACAACGGGACTCGACTCTCAATCCATTATAGCAGTCAGGATGTTTATTGTTTGGCGCTGAACCCGAAAGACAACACAAGGTCAATACGCAAAATTGTACCACACAGGTATAGCTTCAATCACCCCAACGAATCTGACGAACCCCTCCCGCTTTATATCCCCACCGACGTCATCACCATACCTCATCTGCCGCCACGCTCTTACCCAATCGCATTCTTCCACGATCACTCTTTGTTCCCACCACCTCTTCAGCCCACGTGATATTTACCACCCAGAGAGATAAAGGAAAGCTTTTCCCCAGTCGTCCTCACATGACCCCTTGTCACCTTGGCGACCCCGTCCACTCACAGCGCGGTGACCCTAACCCTGTCTGCTCGCTGTGGCACGGGCGTCGCGATGCACCTGTCCTGGCGTGGCGCGAGGCTTGACACCACACAGCGCTGGTGCCACCGGCGATGGTGGTGGACACGATGTGCGCCGGCACGCATGTCCTCTGTGTGTGTCCATATGTGCCATGGCGATATCCGTGTGTGACCAGTGGGTGGAGCTGCGCTTCCTCCGCCGCGGAGTACCACCGCGAGGCTGTAGAGAGCGCACAGAGACCAGTACGAGCCGGCTGGGTCATGCCGAGCTACACTCTTATGGTTTAGTCTCTCCCCGGCCATCACCACAGGTAGACTTTGATTTTGAAGTCCGATTATTTTGCTCTTCCGAGCAAGTTTTCCAACAACAAAATATACAAGAAACACAATATGTACAACCATTTATACACCCCGTGACCCATATTCCCTTCAATACAGTTTATAATGTATAATACGTACACATTCAATTTGATTCGAATATATACGTACCTCAACTCAGAATGACCGCAAATTATTAGCAGTATTGGCACGCCGCAATGTATATGACCAAGACAGTATGCAACATATACAATTGTTTACAGATGAAATTGATATTGAACTGATAAGAACCGATACGACACTTGATCATAACCAAAAGGCCAAGAGAGCGTGAGAGAATGATAGGGTCTGAGAAAGAGACGGTAAGAGCCTCAGAAATGAGTGCAAATAAAAATGTGAACTGGAGCATAGGTAGAGTGAGGCTACCAAATGTATTGGTGTGACCACGACAGTCGCAGTGTTTTTAGAAAGCGCTGTCCGTATCGCCCATGAAGCTTTTGTAAAAAAATGGGATTTTATCCCCAGTTTCATGCTAGCACTGTCATGGCCATGTGGTTTTGTGGCATCAATGTTTTTTGCCAATATGACTGGTTGCACTTTAATATGTCTGGTGTCATAGTTTGAGCAAAGGGTAGAGCTACCTAAGGGGGAGGAATCACTTGATCAGTAGGAGGGTCTACCTGAGGAGTGTGGAGCGAATGCATAAGTCGGCACGGTTTGTGTTAGATTAAGGTGATCGGTTACTGGGTGGTGCAAGGGATTGAGGGGGCGTCGTTATGTTTGAGTGAGCATGGATGGCAGAGGGAGATAGAAGGGCTGCCAGCTCAAAATGTGTCCCCCCCCCCCCGATGAACCTTTAGCACTGGGGGAGACAGGCAGCTTGGCAGGGGTAATAGCAACACCACTCTCTTGTGCATCTTACCGACCTTCATAGGTTAATATAATTACCTCTTATATTTCTCCACTTTGGTTCACTGAAAGAGCCACAAGGAACCACAGAGATGTGGAGGATGGGGGAGTGGTCATGCAGTAAGTCGGTGCCAACATTTTCCAGACATTTGCAAAACAATGATTTTTTTTTAGCTATGAGTACTTTCCCCAACAGCCTGTGTAGCTATGTAGGGGTTATTTGTCAATGGGGAGAAGGTAAACAGTTGAGGGGGGCTGGCAGAACAAGGGTAGTCTTTTTCGCTCTGATTTTCCAGGGCTACACATACATAAATCCAGCCCTGGTTGTGTGACACCATCTAATGTGGCCGATGTCTGACACCAGGTAATGTTTCACTGCTCATTGTGAGAGTTTACGCACAGGTCGTTATTCATGTCGTGACGTGACAACCTGCAACGCAATCGGAACCTTATTCGGAGAGAAAAAAAACATGAAAAGAGCAGAGTTTGACTGTGGTTGCTGCGGTTTTCTGGTGATGTTTCTTGTGTCATGGAGTGACATGTCTCCAGCACTTGAAAAGATCAGGTCTGACAAGCCCATTTCCCTTTGCAGGTTCATACGCGGAGCAGTGACTGCTACGTCTGATCTGAAGTGAGGACCCAGAAACAATCCCTGTTTGTTTCACTACATGTTCATAACATAATTATAAGCAGCAGTAATAATCCATTGCTTATTAGTGGTTATAGTCTGAGCGTGTAATGTTTCACTCGCCCCCACTCCGCTAGATATTCTATTATCACGACTTAGGGTCCCAATCCAATATCGGAATCCACTCTCTGATACTTGCCCTTAAGGGCTGCTTTTACGGGATACCCGTGTCGAACGTCTGAAGCCTCATGATGTGTCCAATGTGGAAGGCGTAGCGTTGCAAATGAGAGAGGAAGAATATTCGTTACGGCTATGCTGAAAGAGCAACTTTTAAAGGCAATCCTCACACATCGTGCCTTGAAAACCTACATCGATTCTTCATTTATTCAACCTTATTTACATTGATGATTGCTTAGAAAAGCTGCTCTTTCGGGACAGCCGCGTCAATCGCTTCCTGTCTCCACCTCGCGACGTTTCGCCTCAACACGTAAGAGGCATCCTCAGGCACCTTAGGATGCCTCATGCATCGAGCCGTGAAAACCTACATCATTATTTATTTACATTGTTTATTATTTTATTTGGGCAGCACGGTGGCCCAGTGGGTAGTGCTGTCACCTTACAGCAAGAAGGTCCCGGGTTCGAATCTAAGCTCGGGTGCCTTTCTGTGTGGAGTTTGCATTGTCTCCCCGTGTCCGCGTGGGTTTTCGCTGGGAACTCCAGTTTCCTCCCACTGTCCAATAAACATGTTATTGCATCGGTTAATTGGCTTGCAGACTAAATTGCCCGCAGTACCCGGTGATGGACTGGCATCCTATCGTGGGTATATCCCTGCCTTGTGCCCTCTGTCTGCCGGGATAGGCTCCGGCTCACCGCGACCCTGTACAGGACTAAGCAGTTTCAGACAATGAAATGATGATAATTATTTTATTTTGTGTGTGTGTGTATACATATAGAAAATTCTTCATTCCATTAGCCTAAGCTTGTGATTTACATGAATCGTAAATAATTGATAAATGTTGACAATAATTTCCTCCAATTTGATCCCAATAATTGCTATCATTGTCACGTCATAGCTTGTGTGCCTGTGGCGAGCAGGGCATGAGTGTGGAAGTGGGAGGATCTCTAAATGGTCTTTTTGGTTTTTTCGTCCACAGTTTCCGAAAGGGGCTCCGTCGTCAATTGCGTGTGGCGGCCACGCCGGCGACGGAAGTGAGTGCGAAATAAATGCCGCGCTCATCCCGCATACATCCCGTACCCACACATCTACACACGCCGCGCACACTCCACACTCTCCCTTCTGCACACAGTTACATGGCCTGCACTCACCAGACTCACCCCGTGCACATCCCACACACCCCGGGGTCGCAGCCGGTACATCCCACACTCTCCCTTCCGGAAGCTACTCAGAGCATTAAACCAGCAGCTTTCACACAGCATTGTGTAACTGATCAAAAGTTGATGCCAGTTGACTTGTTTTGAGAAAAAAACTAAGTTGTAATGATGTAGGTTTTCACGGCTCGATGTGTGATGATTGCTCTGAAAAGTTGCTTTCTCGGGACAGCCGCATCGATCGCTCTGTTTCCATCGCGACATTTCGGCTCACACGTTTGAGGCATCCTTAGGTTCAGTATGTAGGTACTGTGTAGGTACTACTACATATAAATAGGAGTGACACTCAAGACACACACACACTGTGCCTGAGGATGCCTCGAATGTGTGAGGCGAAACGTCGCGTTGGAGAGAGAGAGCCATCGACGCGGCTGTCCCGAGAGAGCAGCTTTTCGAAGCAATCATCGTACATAAAATAAGCGATAAAAATAATTGTTAAACAAACAAAGGAAGGAATAAGTGTTCCTGAGCAGGTGCAGGTTGGCAGTGAGCTATCATCCCAGCGTAACCACAGTGAGTCGCATCAACAGTCCTAACCAGAGGACTTGAAAGTCTTATGGAACAAGTCAGTCTTGAGACGGGATTTGAAGATACCCAGAGATTCAACTGACTGAATATCCAATGGCATTCCAGAGTCTGGAAACAGTGCGCAAGAAGACTCTGTCACCCACCGAATGGAGGTGTGATCTGGACACATGCAGCAAGCCCGTATTGGCGGATTGAAGTTGTTGTGTTGAGGAGGGTGCCTGAAGTAAATCACGGATGTATGTCGGAGCAGTGCCAGTGAGAAGGAGGATCTTGAATTCGATCCTGTATATAACAGGTTGCCAGTGGAGAGGCACCAGTACCAGAGATATGTGATTGTGGATGGGTGTGTGAGTGGATTCTCGCAGCCGCATTCTGCACACGTTAGAGATGGTTTATCAGGTATACAGGGATGCCAGGGAGTAGTGCATTGCAATAATTCGTGAGGAGATGAAGATGTACATTAGCGTCTCACCATCGCAGGGTGACAGGATGTTGCACAGTGTGGCTATGTTTCTGAGATGGAAATAGGCTACCTTCGTCACCTTGTTGATGTGTGTCTCAGGCGCATTGGTGGATGTGTTTGCATTTAAATAGATTTGGATGTCATTGGCATACAAATGGTAGCTGAGATTGAGGCTGCGCAGTATATGGCCAAGTGGTTATATGTAGATGCTGAAGAGTACTGGGCTGAGGACTGAACCCTGAGGAACTCCAGACAAAACAGGATGGATCTCTGAGTTATGTTCTCGGAGGCTGACGAACTTCTCCATTTGGAGAGGTAGGAGCTCAGCCAGTGCAGGGCACAGCCAGAGACCCTGATGACATCCAGTTGCTCACGTATGGTAGTGTGGTCAATGGTATCAAAGGCAGCGCTCAGGTCCAGAAGGACAAGAAAACTTGGCAAGCCTTCATGAGCGGCAACAAGTAGGTCATTAACTACTTTGACCTTAGCAGTTTCAGAACTATGGCAGAATCTGAACCCAGATTGGAAGGCATCGAGGAGGTCATTTTTGAGGATGTGCTTCTGGAGCTGCGTGGCTGCGGCACCTTCAGAGACCTTAGAGATGAATGGTAGATTTGAGATTCGGCGATATTTATCAGGGATATTGCAATCGAGGCCATGTGTTTTGAGCAGAGGGGTAACTGAGGCACATTTGAATAGCAGGGAAACGATGCTGGAGCGAAGTGAGTTATTGAATAGATTAGTGACGAAGGCGGCAAGAGATTCGAAGAGCTGCTCTCTGTGTCTGGCAGTATCCTGCCCCGAGTGGAGGACTCAAGCCAGAACCTCACAGTCGTCCAGACAGTACCCATCTTGTTCCGAACAGAGAAGTGGCAGCCTCGTTTATGCAACAAGCGTTCATATATTGCACATGGCCAAATGCAGTGGCTTTTTGTTCTCCTCATCGCAGCACCAAATGAGGTTTGGACAGGAGTCGTCATAGATGCTAGTCCCCCCCCTCCCCCCCCCCCCACCTGGGCCTCGGGCACAAGCTTATAGGTTATTTTTATTTGTGATTTTTGGTAATAAAATTGAGGGTGTTGCTGTTAACAGTCCTTTGCACCCATCCAGAGCTCACTTGGCTGCTCTGATTTTTGGTAATAATTTTGAGGGTGTCTCGGTTGTGAGCCCCTTGCACCCATCTAGAGCCCACTTGGCTGCTATGAAGAGATGTGAGGGCAGCCACCTCAGCGTTACCTGTCAGCACCATTGATTAGTTGGCGGTGGTTTAACTGAAAACACAAATACATATAAACATACAATAACAGTTGCCATTCACTACTATGCGGCAGTGATTTAACCATATGGCTTGTGCCAAAATAGGTACACATTGAGGCCTTGTCACGCATGGAAGATTCTCTTTTGGCAGGTCACAGAACTGACGCAGGTTTTTATTTAGCTAATGCAATTACACGTGAGTGTTATATCTAATTGTTATGAGTTGGCTGTGATCACGAATATTCAACCAGTGAGCTGCAGCTTTGGTTTTCCCAAGCGTAGCCATCTACTCACGGGGGGCATGACGCTTAGCTGCATTCCCCCCCTCCCCCCTCCCACTCACGTAGGTTTCATAGGTTTGCTTACAAACATGAATAGTAAGATCCACCACGTGCGCTGCCTTATTTGCTACCTCGCTGAAATTGAATCAATCGGCGTTGTGCTCGTTGCTGTCAGCGTCGCTCTTCAACCGCCCTCTAATTCTTAAATGCAAAACATTCCTAGCCGGACTCTGCTACAGAGGATGCATCACCTTCGGAAACCCCCCCAACACCGCCACAATGCATTCAGTGCTCTGAAATTGTCTGGTTGTACCACGTGTCGTTTGACACAATGTCAAATGTTTTGCGTCAGCACGTGTCTGTCACTAACAACCCAGTCGCGTCGTTCACAAGCCTTGTCGACAGAAGCCTATCTTAACAGCACTCTTACCAGCCATCGGCAACTCTGATCGGCTCCACATCTGTATGTACTACAGACAGGCACAAACACACACAACTTGCCGGCTGCTGCCATCTTACCAAGCATTGCATTGCTTGATGTACAAGTATGTTTGTGCCCATACACCCTGCGTTACCTACTTAGCGGAGTTTTTATTTCCGCTCATGGCCAACATCGATGAAAACTATCTGATCCAGTATGGGACCTCTCCTGGGTTGATTCATTATATTGAGGATGAGAAAGGTGTGTGTCAGGAAATACAAAAAATGCAGAGTACAGCCGTGATTGAATATAAAACGTAGGGAAATGTGAAAGCTGAAGGTTCTGGATGAAGATGCCCATCGCAATTTAGTTGTGCTTGCATAATTTGCCAATTTACTAGCTCAGCGAATCAAGGCTACAGGGTAACATAGAGGAACAGACCTCAACCTCAGCAGGGTCTTCCTCAGTAAGTGACCGGGAAAATATTTCCAGATGCATGTCTATTCCATTATACCAGCGATTCAGAGAGTCAGTCTTCAATGATATACTGAGCCCTGATTGGGCAGGTTGCTTCTGTTAATCCCAGGCGAAGGCCCTTGTTTGAATGTAATATGCTTTTAGAGTTTAACACACGCAGTTGGCGATTTAGCGTTTGTGTGGCATGCATCCCTGAGCGGCTTAAGGCGCGACTGCCCCTGGGCCCCGGGGCTCAGCACTGTGCTCCATGTTGTTGCGTTAAACCCACTTTACTCACCGGGATAAGAAGTGGCCTGGTTCCCATCTAGACTGCGGATCAGCCTGAGATCTGAACGGCTTGCTTGGCTTATTTCACGGTGCTTTCTGACACTATAGGCTTAACGGTGCAGAAATTACCTGGTGCCTGATATGATCATACGGATCCTGCTTGGTGAGGTGTGTTAGGGGTGGGAAGCAGTGGTCTAGCTGTCGAGTGCACAGGCAGTGCAGCTGCAGTGGGACTCCAGTGCCAGAGGAGCCTATGTTGCAGACTGTGAAAAAGGTGGTTTATTTGTTGACAAACAGATCAGGATGATGAACATACCAGCTGGCAGTGGTGACCACATTTCTAAGAGATGCTCAGATTAAGACTGCCCCTCATCAGCCTTTTGTGCATCTATTGAGTGTGTCGGTGGTGCAGCTGCACTGGAGCCCATCGTCTAGTGGGGCCCAGGCACTGGATTACAGAGAGGGCGGCAGTTGGGCCGGGGGAATTGGGAACAGTGAGGGCCCTTACCATCCTCGCTACGCCGCCGGTGAACGCCGAATTGTAGTGATCGGCACCTGGCCCTAAAACTCCGTGCACGCATAACCATTGGGTTGCTCAACCGACATCGCAGTGACACGAAGACAGCTAAATGCTGAATTTCCCACACCATCCCGGAGCATGGCCTCCAGGACGCCCACCATGCTGCCTTTTCGGTGGGCGTTACATATGTATTTTTAATTTTCCAAAGGAGGCAATATTATCACTTTGGACATCGTGCAAATGAGCACAGAATTGAGTGAAATGTCTGGGGCATCTTGGGGGACCGGAGGCTTTGTGAGTGGGCTAGCATTGCTTATGGCAGCCGTATCGTCAAGTGCACAGGTTACAGGTTATATTAACTCTAGGGGCCACGGGAAAAATTACAACCAATATTGGTTCGCATTCATGAATAGCAATGCGGGCGAGGCCCTGGGGTACCATTTCTGATGAGCCCACATCTCACCATGTGCCCCCGCCGTCTGCCCCCACCTGCACTATCCACCTTCCTCTGTTACCACAGGGGATGGGAGAGCCCTTCCAGCACTGCGCCGAGAAGCACAAGGACGACTGTGAGCAACTGGGCAAGAAAATCCAGGTGAGTTACGGTATCAACCGTTGAGGCCACGATCACTGGTGCCGATCACTATTGATTTTGTAGGTTGTAGCGCTGGGGAGCATAGCCGAGTACAGGGGGTGTTTAGAATCCCCAGTTGTTACTAAGCGGCCGCTTGGCACCATTAGTCCTGTGCAGGTGCTGGCTATGTCGTATGGGTGCTTGTGCACGCTCTGGAAGAGTGCGAATGTCATCGCAGTGATTCTTGCTCAACTTGCGTTAAAAGCTGCAGTCCGGCTACGCGTAAAACCGCAACCTTGGCCCTGGAATCTTGCTCTAAATGGCAGAACACGCACCGTGAGACCACAGCCAGTGAAGACCCTCATGACTCAATGACCCTGTGTCCATGTTGTGCGGAGAGCACAGCTCCGCCGGTTCGAGTGACTGGTGGTGTTGTGCAGGGGTACATTTGGGTGCAGGGCCCCCCACACACCCCACTCCTGTACCGTCCTCCCATCGTCCACCCCCACCTCGACATAAAGCCACACATTAATTGCACCTATAAGTCATTGTGTTTCGCTGGGATGTTTGCACTTGATAAAATAAACAAACACAAAACCCCATACAGTGGTTGCATAACGTCTCAATGCATAACACTGAATTCCCTTTTTGTGAAAGACAGAAAAAGAACATCACTTGTAGAGATGAGAGCAGCATTTATTGTACTGGGGGAGAGCACTCAACCAGTGCCTTTTCTAACAAGGTGGAGGAGGGAGGCTGGGGGTTTGGCTGGAGGAGCCCCTTGCTCTCTTCAATCCCCCACGTCGCCGCTGCAAGAGCAATGCTCCTGTTGTAATCTCCGGACAGCAGCAGCACCAAAACTCACCGAGTTAGGTGGACAGTGGCTCAATAAATATGCGCGCGATGAATTTTTTTCTGGTCGGCGTTGGCCATCTGTCTTGGACATTCGTTTGATGCCTGCACTTCTCGTAATTATACGATGTCCCCCGCTGTCTCCTGCTGCCGGTAAGTGCGGCTGGAGCGGGGCACGCCACTCATTACGCCGCAGAGGCGGTCCTGCACAGTGCTCACGTCGCACCATCCTGAGCCTAACCTTGGCCGCTCTCCCTAATTTTAACGGGGAGCACAGAGTGCAGAGCATTTCTCTTCTCCTGGGCAGTGGTGCCATTCCAGGTGGACGCTGCGTACTGCTGTGGCGGCGCTTGCATGAAACAAATGCTGCCTCCCGCTTGACGGTCTCCAGACGCCAGTGGTGGCGGGGGGCGCACACATGTGCTTGCATGCGAGGGGCGGGAGAGAGATGCGAGAGGAATATTTTGCGTGCGTGGGTGTTAGCGGAGAAGTGGTGGTGGGGGTGGTGGGGGGGCGTGTTGGTTGGTTGGGTGAGTGAGACGGACAGACGGAATGATCGGAAAAACACAGAAATGAAAAATCCTCCCCGTCACCCGCTCCAGCGCCATTGACACGGGCAATCGCATGAAACTGGTATTCCTGACCTGCGTTGCCGACGTCCCTTCTGCCCGCCACACCACCATACTGCCCCGCTACACCGTACCGGCACGGCACCCAGTGCCCATCGCGGCCAGCGGAGCCTCCTGCCAACTGCGGAGTAATTCCTCATTAAACGGCGTAATTTGGTAAGTTAATCGCCCCGCGTTGTATTTATGCGCGCAAAAAAAAATAGAGAAGCGCTGGTTGGCAGCGAGCAGGAGGGTAGGGGGCTCGGAGGGGACAGGATCATTGCAGGGAGGGCGCTAACAACCGTTGCTCGTAGCGAGCGGGGGATACGGGTGATTAGTATGCACGGTGTAGCGCCTCACTTGCATACAATCTCGCCGTTGTTACTGAGCGAGCGCGGTAAAAGCGGGTGAGCTGAGCGTCGGTAGGCGGATGGGTAAATCGCCCGATGGTGCCCGTGCCTTGTTACGAGGCTCCATCTTGGCTGTGGCTCCAGCAGCGACTGCGCGGCCGCGATCTCAGCCACCGAGCGCAGAAAAATTAAATGAAGTCGTGGCCCACTCGCGTTTTGTTTGTATATTTATATGTCTTTAGTGTTGGATTAGTGCGCCCCTGTTAGCTGCCATGCCAGGCTGGCTCCCACGATGTGGCTGCCATGATGCCACTACAATAATAATAATTCACACGCTGTCATTAGGGCTGCATTGTCATTGTTGGCAGAGCAAGCAGGAAACTCTTGCCACTGCTGCATTACAGTTTTAAAATTGAGCATTAATATCTTAACTCCATTATGTCAGGCTTTGGGTTCGTTGCACACCTCTTAGCCACGTAGGAATTAACGCGATCATCTCGTGACATTTGGGAGAGACGTTTGAAAGCGACTTTGTTGAGCGGTTGCCCATTTGGTGCCGCGCGTCGAGCAAATGGAAGTGCTGGCTGCAGAACTCAAAGCCCCTTAGCCTTCAACCTGCACCCCTCCCCTTATCTTCCCATCCCTCCCCCTCACCTTCCTAATTTAGGCTCTCATTAACAAGGCTGGAGCATGCGATAATAAGAGACCAATGGTGGCATTGGGCATGTACGCGTTAGCAAGCTACCAGCCTTATGTCCGTGGTCTCTGTTGGGTTTCCAATGAGGTCATCATTTCTGTCGTGGCTGTCCTCAACAAAATGCATTTAAGAATATTGGCTACATAGTCTAGTATATATATTAGTAGTTATGCAATTGTAATTACATGTTTTTAAATTCTGTCTCTAATTGTTATTCATTTCTAATTTAATGCAAAATTTCACTAAAGTATATTAAAATGCTTGTTTATTGCTCATGTTTGTACTAATAATATATTTTTCGTTTTGAAACAATTTTAAATCAAGCTTGTGATTTAACAGAGTATGAGTCTAACTGCATGTAATGTGTCTTCTTGTGTTATTTTCCCATCTTCTGGTGAAATAATGTTTTTGATAACCTCTGTAGTTTACAAATGATGTAATAAGAATACAATTGTATATCGTGTTATTCACACTATTGCATCTCAAAATTCTGTATGTTAATTACACCGTAACTGCATCACAGACGTGGCTAATCCGTCCGCTATAGTGGAGTGCCTGTCATTGGCATTGATGTGACCAAACAATTGCAGGGCTGCACATTATTAAAATCAAAATAAATCATAAGTAATAATAGTAATTTCACTTCTAAAGCACTTTTCACTCGAGGGTCACAAAGCTCTGCACAGAGCTGTGGAGAGAGTACATTTTGTATGCGAGCCGCTTTCATAATGCTGGGCAGTCAACACGAAGGAAGGTGCTGCTAGGTTTCATCCAATAGAGGCTTAACCCTCTACCACCCGACATGATTTTTTGCGTGACCTGACCCAGATGAATGGATTTTATTGATAACATTGGTCACAAAAGCCTTCGAATTAAGTTTTACCTCGCTATTCCTATTTTAGCTCAACTGGGCATGTGTACAGATAGCCTCATGCTGGACATTCTGCGACACGCTTTTGAGCTGTACGGCATATCGTTGGGCAAGGTGTCACAATGTCGGAAACCACGAGGTCGTGATCATAATGCCCAATATTTTGCTGCATCTTGCTCAGAGCTTCGGTTCCGTGGAGAAGAAATAACAATAACAACTGTTCAGTCCTTGCCAAGCAGTGCATCGCGAGGCAATACAGATAGTTAACCAATGCTGTTCAATGCACAAATGCAGAGCCAGGACATGACATATAACTCCACTTTGTTTAATAACGTAATATGAATTGTAATTGCATGTATGTATGCTTGGTAAAAGATGATGCTCATAGATTCCTGAAAAACACAATTTAATTAATAGTGTAATAACCTGTTAATTCATCTTTACACGTGGTACTGATATCGATTCGATCCACTGAGTCGATTACCCCTCTTCAATTCCCCATGCGTTGGCTTTTACATTAAGTACTATGGATAAGATATAACATAACGCGATGGGTTAAGACCCTGTGATGATGTTACCCAGACGTGCTGCCCAGGGAACTGCCTGCTACTATGAATTTACATAAGACATTACACTGCCCGTCTGGCATCTCTTAGACATCATCATCTTTTCCCATATTCTGTGTCATCAATACGCAGATGTCAGAGTTAACGCATCAGACTTTGTCCAAGTCCTTCTTAGAAGGATGACCATGGAGACAGGTCTGACGAAGTGTTACTTGATGCCTTGCTTGTCACCCTGACGTTCAATTTGCGGATTTTACCGTCGACACTTGGCGACTCATTCCACGTACCTTGATAGTTTTTCAACATGATAAGATTGCGTCTTGAATGTCAGGTTTGTTTGATTGCCATTTGCTGCGAGTTTTAACTATCGTGCAATACTCATTCTTCCTGTGATGCCAAAACGTCTTCACTGATGTCTATGAAGGTTGGCAATGCTGAGCTCCTCCACTGATGATTAAAGAACGTCCATCTTGGGGCAAGAAGTGTAGTAGGTGTCAAGATAAATGGTGATTCTGAATCAGTTGAAACTGGAACCAAAGAGCTCCCATTAATAATAGCTGAGACCTAGGTGATGAAGTGTGTCAGGACTTAATGAGAGAGCCGCGAATTCGGTTCACATTGCATTGAAAATGCGTCACAATCTCGATCCTGCTCTCTCAAGATCCTCCCATATATTGATGAGTGTGGAGAGTTGAAGAGCCCACGTGTAATCTTGGTCACTCAAATAATTCTTCATTCTGGCCTCTTCAGTGTTTGTTAATTTCATCTTGAGATCCTTGCACCCTTTAACAAAGTTTGTTCCGCAATTGGAACGTAATTACTTAGCTTGTCCTCTGATGGTGAAGAACCACTGTAGTGTGTTGATGAAGCTGTAAAAGCCCATGGACTCGATCGCTTCAATAGCCACTGCTTGTGTGCTCATATCAGTGAAGAGCACAGCCCAGCCTTTTTTGTTGGCTCGCACTCCTCTGGTATGGCATGAGACGTCAATCTGTGGTCCGAAGACTTAAAAACCCACAGATGTGAGAAGAGGCTTCACACTTAGTCGATCAGCTGCAAGGTCTGTGATCTTCTGTTCCTCCTGTTGGTTTTGTAGTTTACGGCTCTTAACGTACGTCGGAATGACACCCGATCTGCCCGTCCAGTTTTTGGCGCGGGTGCCTGATGATGCTGAACATAGTTATCAGCGAAATGTCGTATACATCTTTTGTAAAATATTGTGGGGTCGCTTTTCAGCACACCGGTGGGCTGAGATGCTGAAGGAATTGGCACGTTTTCTGTTCAATGTGACAGCCCCTTACTGATTGGCCGTGTCGGGTGGTGGAGGGTTAAACGACACTATTTTATAATTTTTTACATGACCTAACCCAAAAATGGATTTCATTGAGGAATGACACATTTGACGCATCTTTTAGCTCCAATAATTCAAAAACCGGCAGACAATTTCTCTATAAAATGTCAAGCTTCATGTTCAGCCTTCTCATGGCAGTAGTGCACAAGTAGAATGGCGACATGGCTTTGACATGGAACTATAAGGGGATTTCGTTCACTCTCAGTTATATTCTTAGTTATTCATCGACTGTTTGAGCAAGTAAAGTGGATTCAACTTCCAGAGAGGGCAAATGCTTGAAACGTCTTCTCCCTGGCTAATGCACTTAATCTCTTGTGCATATGATGCTCGCTGCAGCCAATAGATGATAAGTGTCTTCGCTTTAGAAAGATCTTTGGTAGTAAGTGGCTTCGTGCAGGAATGCTGCAAACGGCAGCCATCACTTATTACATTATATAACTGACTGAAGCAGTTTGCTGCATAAATGAAGCACGCCGTGACACCAAAAGGGTCATCCATCGGGAAAAGCAACCAAAACGGTTCGGAATCAGTGGCTTTTTTATTTGTATGCTAGTGACTTAGGTCACAACCTGTGGATGAATGTCTTTATCGATCTTGGGTCCTTCAAGTTTTAAGGTTTTCTCAAAGGTTTGCAGGGCATTGTCATGTTGTAGTAAGAGCCTTGGGCCCATTAGCCACATAGTGTGTGCCAACTGGGTTACGGGAACGGATATTGTCGCAAGGTCTACTGATCAGTTAGAACCTAATGCAATTGTCAACCTCCTGATGTGGTCAATTCTATTGCTAATGTAGGTGTGGAACATTCTGATTTTGTCATGTATGTGGTCCAGTACCACCTTGCCATCTGAGCAAACCTCTGGCGTCTAGTTGCATGTAAATTTCCTCCGAAATTAATTCCGCCATGTTGCTAAAACTGCTCCACATAGTTTGAACCTTGGCACGGTGTGCTCTGGGCGTGATGCCAACTTTGCCGTGCCCAGTAGGAACCCATCATGCTTAGGTTCCTTCCTACAATTTTGAGGTAGGCCACAGCTGTGAAGATCTTCAATGAGGCATCTGAAAAAAACATGCAGCTCCTTACGTTAGGCAGTAAGGAGTGATGCAGGTATGTAGGTACGTGAAATTATAAGTTGCTTGAGAGCCTGCAAAGAATTCCTCCACTTGTCCCATTCCCGTTGTCTTTCTGCAGGCAATGGGCTGTCCTAGTCCCTTGTGTCACTAAGTGGGAATCGGCCTTGTATAACGACCAATGTTGCAAATGCCAGCGGATCATAGAGGCTGTTGACTGTTGACAAAATGCAACGTTGAGTGTACATCTTTTAAATGACGTTTATTCGGTGTGTTAGCCTTCACGTCCCAACTTAATCCAAGGCTTCTTTGGGAGTGGCGGTGGATCAATGCTTAAGTCCAAGTCATTCAATTTTTCTGCACCATCACTTGGGTGAAATTCTTTCATTACCTTGACACTGCTGGACATTATTTTAGGAAGTCATAGTTTGGCAGTGGCCAACATGCTATGCATTATTTTAAGCACGTTGACGGCTTCTGATACTGTAGCCACTGATTTGATGCCCCATAGTAAATGTAGAAATCTCTTTCCACGAATTTGGTTGGCATCATTTCCATATTTTTATTATCTGTTATTGGGAAGCCGATATCTTGTATAAAATGGAAGAGGCAATCTAACTCTAGGACTTGTTTTGGTAGAGGTCTCTGTTCATTACTTCCAAAAACTTTTGATTTTTCAGTGAACGGGCTGCTTTATCATCTTCCTTTGTTCTCAACCTCGTGTGCCCCAAGTCGTCCTTCCGTGTTTCCTGGGTTTAGGTTTCTTTGTGTTTTGTGGGCTTGGACGGCCCAGCTTTCACTACTTCTGTAAAAAGTTTGTTTTTCGCAATGAATACTGCATTAAATGTACAATGCGCACATATTTAATGAACCACATGCACGTTGATGAATTCAGAGGTGCAGAGCCTAGTTCGGATTTTTGATGTGCATTGGTGAAAAGGTGAGTTTTAAGAGTTTTTTTTTAAGTTGTGGGTTATTTGGTATGTTGAAGTTGTTGCAGTAAAGCTTTATTGATTTTTGGTGTGGCTATGGAGACGTGGCATTGTATGAAGATTGTGCGTGAGCGGGTCTGTAGTGAATACACTGCTTGAAGAATGGCGTGCATCTGTTTGCGAACACTTGTGTTAATGTCATACCTGTCTAATTTGTGTGCTTTATCGAGGCAAAGCTCACCAATGATCACTCATCTTAGATCGCGTCTTTGAGCATAGGGGGCATCGTGTTGTCTGTTGGGTTTTTCTCAGATCTTGAAAACTCGTAAATTGTCTCCACCCGGTAGAAGCGAGATCTTTGCGTCTTCATCCATAGTTGGCATGAACTTTGCTATGGACTTCTTGTGTGGATGGTTCTGTGCAGTTTCGGGCATAGGTCTCTCGCTGCTATTGTCCAGTATCTCACGACATTCTGTGAGCATAGGGAGGGCTATCTTCTTGCTATCTGCCATATTCTCTATAACGTACCTACCTACTTCCCTCTGCGTCAACTGTATCGATCCTGCATCTGTTCTAAGTCTATATGAGTGAAAGTCTCCTTGTATATTCAGTAGTTCGAAGAACTGCGGTCTTGCTAAATACTTACAGCTTTATTAATCATCCTGAACTCGCTGCATTTCTACAAGGAATGGGTTTTCTATGCAGCGGACATTGCTTTTGTGGATCCTCTATTTTCTTGTGCCTGTTGGGTGTGTAAATAGAAGATGCAGGCATTGCAGTAGCGACTTCAAACTTGGGCCCAGAAATTAGTGACCTTGTCACTCCCCATCTGTTTGAATTCATCTTTGACTTATGGAAGCCCAGACAGGAGTCTCTTTTGTGCCAACCGTAAAGTTTCGGGTGTTTCTTTCATTACTCGGTTTTCTTAAAGTTCATCCATGATGAACTTTCCGTGATGAACTTTAAAACAAATGAAGGAAGTAACGTGACCCAATTCTCTTCTGTGTATCTCCAACCTCGTGTTCTCCATTTTTCCTGCACATCAGCAGCATAGGAAAGGTTAGCAGTTGCTGATTCAGCTGCTGCACATACCCGAGCAGCAGCTTTGTGAATGGATGATCTGCCAGATTAGCTCATAGAGTTGGTTGATCCTTTAGTTTTTAAGGTGCTCTTGGATGAGGTAGAATGACGAGATTCTGTTTCCCACAGGTGTTTGACAGAGTCCTTTGATTCTTTGATCACCTCCTCAACCCTATCATTCAGCAGTATGAAATACGCATTTGGATTACTGATCTCCATTACAGTATATTCTGTCCTGAGCATCTACAAGAGCGAAATGAGTGTGCAGTAGCCATGCAACTCCAGAAACGTGTCTTTAACAATGACCTCGTCTATCCCTTCCAATTTGGATTTAGATCTGGTTATAGTACTTTTTTTTTACTTCAACGGCTCTGGTAAAAGTAGTTAATGACTTGCTTGTCGCTGCTGATGAAGGCTTGCCATATATTCTTGTCCTCCTAGACCTGAGTGTAGCCTTTGATACCGTTGACCATCCTACCTTACTGGAGCTACTGGAGGGAAGCAGTTCATTAGCTTCGGAGGATATAACTCAGAGATTAATCCTGTTTTGTCTAGTTCTTCAGGGTTCAGTCCTCGGCCCATTCCTCTTCAGCATCTACATAAAACCACTTGGCAATATTCTGCGCAGCCTTAATCTCAGCTACAATTGCAATGCCGATGGCATCCAAATCTATATCCATGCAAAACCATCCATCAATGCGGCCTGGTCTTTGCATGTCGTCCTCACTGTCAACTGTGAAGGCCTGGCTCAATTTACATTTCCGAAAATTAAATGGCGACAAAACAGAAGTTTTGCTTGTCAGAGCCCCAAGGCTGAACCTATGCATGTGATGCTTGACGACCAGACAGACCATCGAAGTTGCTAAGGCAGTCCGGAGTCTAGGAGTGATTCTTGATTCCTCACTCAGCTTCGAGACACACATCAACAAAGTGACGAATTTAGCCTATTTCCATTTTAGAAACATAGACAAACTGCATAACATCCTGTCACCCTCCGATGCTGAGAAGCTAATCCACATCTTCATCTCTTCACGAATTGATTATTGCAATGCACTCCACCCTGGCATCCCTGCATACTTAATCATTTGTCTCCAACGTGTGCAGAATGCGGCTGCTAGGGTATTCACCTGCACACCCACCCACGATCACATATCTCCAGTGCTGCTGTCTCTTCACTGGCTACCAGTTATATATGGGATTGAAATCAAGATCCTCCTTCTCATCTACAGGCTCTTACTGGCGCTGCTCTGACATACATCCGTGACCTACTTCAGGCACCCTCCTCAACAAGATAACTTCGATCCTCCAATACGGGCTTGCTGCATGTGCCCTGATCGCGCCTCCATTCTCGAGCGCCGCTCCCAGACTCCGGAATGCTCTTCCATTGTAAATTCGGTCAGCTGAGTCCCTGGGCATCTTCAAATCCCGTTTCAAGACTCACTTGTTTTGTGAGGCATTGAAGTCCTTTGGCTACGAAAAAAAGACTGTTGATGCTGCTTACTGTTGTTGTGATGATGATGGCTTGTTGTTGATCTGTGCCTGCCCAGGGACACTTATTCTTTCCTTTATTTGTTTAACAATGATTTTTTTCTGTTATTTTATTCTTTCATTGATTCATAGCCATCATTTTACTTTAAGGGCGGCACGGTAGCCCAGTGGGTAGCGCTGTCGCCTCACAGCAAGAAGGTTCCGGGTTCGAAACTCGGCTCGGGTGCCTTTCTGTGTGGAGTTTGCATGCTCTCCCCGTGTTCGCGTGGGTTTTCGCCGGGCGCTCCGGTTTCCTCCCAGTCCAAAAAACATGCTGCTGCATAGGTTAATTGGCTTGCAGACTAAATTACCCGCAGTGCCCGGTGATTGAGCTGGCGTCCATCGTGGGTATATTCCTGCTTTACGCCTTGTGTCTGCCGGGATAGGCTCCGGCTCACCACAACCCTGTATAGGACTAAGCAGTTTCTGACAATGAGATGAGATGATTTTACTTTAATTGATCTTCGTTGTTGTTGACATGCCGTTCTCTCCACAGCTCTTTAAAGCGCTTTGTGACCCTCGGGTGAAAAGCGCTCTAGAAGTGCAAATATTATTATTGCCTGAGGCTAATTGTGCTGTTTCTACTTATGCTTCGGCCTTCTGGCAGGCCCCTTCAAGCTTGGTATTGCATTTGCGTATCTGACCTTGATAGCTCTCTAAGGCCTTTTGTGATGTGGAGACATCACGCTGAGGTTTTGAGCCTGATGGCTCCTCTCGAGATGTTCCAGGAACTCCACCACCTCTTTGGAGTTTCCCCCCTCAGCATTTTTCACTGACCATATGTCTGCTTGCGTGGTGTGACATTTGCGAACGCTGGTTTACTAGGAGCTGCTGTGAAGGTGCCCACGTAGCACCTGCTGGTTCTGATGTTAAGGTAGGATCTTTGTCTTAAATAAGAAATCACTGGGGCTCCAGGGAGGACGTTGAAGGAGGCTGTCGTTAGGGGCCCCGCAGCATTCAATAGCTCTTGTCACTGCGTCTTTATGCTGTTATATCCTCACCACGCCGTGCGTCGCAAGGCTCTACAGAGAAATGATGCTTTTTCACGTACAGACGCAGAGGCAGCATACGTCTCACTACACTCTGCTTGTTACAGAAGCATGAATTGCAAATCAACTGAATTGTAATTGCTTGTGTGTATGTTTGGTAAAAAGACGTTGCTCTTAAAATTATGACAACACAAGGAATTATTTAATAGTATAATATCCCGTTGCTGCAGATAAACACGTGATACTGATATTGATTTACCCATTGAGTCGATTCCCCATGCGTTAGCATTGAATTTTATTTTCTGTTAGTCAGCCATAGCAATCGCTTCCTCAAGCCATTTATATTACCTACTGTGGATAAGCATATCACAACGATATGGGATGAGACCCCGTGATTACATTATCAAGCAAATTTGCTGCCCAGGCAACCACCTGCCCTTATGAATTTACGTAAGACGTGACAACAAAAGATGACGGCCATACAGCCTAAATACGCATCAGAGAGCTGTGCAGCACAACCTCAAAAACCGATGCAGTAGGACAACCACTTTGTGACACTGGTACGCGGCGGTGCGCCCTTGCGCGGTTGAACCATTCATTGCGCTCTCTCTCTCCACCGCAGGCTGGAGACCGCGTGCGCCCCACGCGGTCGTTTTGCCAGGCGGGTAACAATTGGCAGTGCATGCGTGCGTTGTAACGCCGGTGACGGTGACATCTCAGGTGGCGGATTATTAAGCTTTGCGCGCACGCACGGGGCTCCCTCCGTTCTCTTTATTGCGTTCGCACTCGCGTGGCACCAACGCATGCAAAGGCGCGCGCGTATGGGCGAGCGGGACTCCTGCGAGTGCTCTTTCCGCCGCGATTCAAACTTACCCGACCCTTCGGCATCCGTGTGCCACGAGGAGTAGAGGAGAAACGCTGAACGGAATGATTGTTTTCTCTCAAAACAAATGAATAGAGGGGTGGGACGAGGTAAGATTTGTGAGAGGGCAGTACCAAGCACAGGTGACAACTGCTGTTGCAGTTTCAATCACAGTCTGAAAGGGCGAAACGGTGGCGCAGTGGGTAGCGCTGTCGCCTCACAACAAGAAGGTCCACGGGTTCGATGCCCGGCTCGGGTGCCTCTTTGTGGGCAGTTTGCGTGTTCTGCCCGTGTCTGCGTGGGTTTTCGTTGGGTACTTCGGTTTCCTTCGACCGTTGAAAGACACGCTGCTGCTTAGGTTAATTGGCCTGCTGAGAAAGTGTCTCCTGTGCCCTGCGATGTACTGGCGTCACATCGGCGGTAAAGCCCCACCTTGGCCCCTCTGCCAGGAAAGGCTCCGGCTCCCCGTGTATTGATAACGATGATGAGTCTTTAAAGGGGAAGCACGTCAAATTGGAGGAAGGGCAGCACAATCTCGGCCTTTCATGCCTTAACGCCCACTCACAGCAAGGTGTCTCTTGGCAGTGCTCAGAGTTCCCTTGCATCTTTCCAGAGGTTCATTTACTCTCAGTCTTACTTAGTCAGCAACTGGAATATATTTTCGCATCCGCCACAACATCCGGTAAGTACACCTTCAACTAAGACTGACTATTGCTAGTCCTGAACCACTTACTGCATTAAGGAGAAAGTAAGCGCGGCGCATCTTTCCCACGACTTGCGCGGACGCTTTCGCGCACCACCCCTTCCCTTCACTGGCGGCCGTCGGTCCTTTCAATGGTACGGCCGAAAAAAAGACCGAGGCTGTTGAGAGCGGAGGAGGCAGTGCTACGTCTGTAACCAATGTAATTGCACTCTTTGGAAGCGTCAATGCGCCGCGGTCCACTGTGACCTTTTTTTCGCGACACTGAGGGATAGCTCCTCACTCGCTGGAGCGCGAAGACATTTTAATGCTCTGACCTGTGCGCTAAATGTGGCCACAGCATGCGTTACGGATCCGGGACGATTCTGTGGTTTCAGAGATGTCCCCGTGTTCTCTCCGATGCTTTTCTGAAAAAAAAAATGGATTTTGTCTTGGTTTATAATTTTGTGGCTTTGAGTCATAGTCTGGCAAAGGTAGAGGCTACCTGAGTAATGGGCAGGGTTATCTGGAGCGACATGCACTGATCATTCAGTTAGTCAGTTTGTATCGAAATTATACGGAACCATTGAGCTATGTAACTATTTTTAACAGTAGTCCAGTGAAAAGGGGTAAGAAACAACTTAGGGCACCGGGGGCAATTTTGTTTGGACAAATAACCTGGGCAGCGTGTATTTGGACCGAAATAGTGAATGGGACGATCTTAGTAATGGATGGAGCTACCGGAGTCGTGTGGGAAGGACCTATGTTAAAGCGAAGAGGAGGCTGTTCCCTGTGTGGGCACGGTTTGTGGTTGAGTGGGCAGAGCTATGTGAGGAGGGGTAACTCAGTGGTTAGTGCCCTGGGCTACAAACCTGGCAATATTAGTTTGAATTCCGCTTATGGCCAACACCAGTGACGATTTTCTGAACTAGTCCTGAGCCTTCTCTAGGCGACTGTGCCTAAAATGAATGCCTCGTGCGGTATGTAAACATCGCCAGTTGGGAGACAAAGGTAGCCAGGCATGGAGCTGGTCATCCACAACCTCGTGTACCGTGTCCGCCTGCATAGGTGCTCGATAAAGGCACATACTCCTTCAGTATTTTAAGGCTATAACAGGGATCTTTGTGGCTATGTAAACGTGGGCAGGGCTGATGGAGGCAGTGACTGCTAGCTCATCCTGTGTTTTGGTTGAGCTTCCTATAAATGTTGGAGCTTTACTCCGCCCTATTGGAGACAGCGTCCCCAAGTCTCTAACAGCAAAACTACGCAAACTCTCTTCTATAATGATGATTGCTTTCCAAAGCTGTTCTTTCAGGATAGGCGTGTCTAGCACTCCTCTCTTGAAAAGCCTATCCCAAAAGAACATCTTTGCAAAGCAATCATGCATCGAACTGTGAAGACCTACCATCGATCTCTTCTGAAATATTTTCGTGACCAACAGACCTCAACATTGGCCTTTAATTCCCGAACACTGCTGCCATACATAAAAAATAGAATAGCAGTACTACATCTGCGGCTCTATGATAGCTGGTTTTCAGCTATATTTTACATTGTATCATTGTCTACGTTGTATATTTTAAGTGTTTCGTGTCTAGGGATAGTCTACTTTAAATATTTCAAGTAATATTAACCTGCTGTTTATATTACAGTGAGTACAGTGTAACACGTGTTGTAATGAAGCTTTTCAATGCTATTACTGTTAATCTTAGGGATATTTGCAATTTTTTATTTTATTTAGACGTTAAATTTAGCTCGCTCGCTGTGCACGTCTGCCGAGTACAGTGGTTAAATCCCCCATGACATGATCTCCGTGTGGGAGGAGTGATTGATTCTCCAATCCTCGTGCCTTTCTGTGTGACCGCCATTGCCTGGCCCCGCGTGTCTCCCTGCGTCTTTCTCCCTGTCTGTGTCTTCCTGCCTCTGTGTCTTCCTGCCTCTGTGTTGCGGTCTCCATGTCTGCCTGTCTGCGTGTATCCCTGCCTCTGGTCATGCCTCCGTCTGTATCACCCTGGTTCTCTGCCTGCTTCCCTCTCTTTGTGTCCCTGCCCCCTCCCTCCGTGTTCCTGCCACGACCTCTGTTGTTCGTTTCTCTGTTTCATTACCCGTCTCTGCTTTGTGTTCATTGGCTCTTGTTTTCTGTAAGCAATGCGTGTGTTGATTGTGCCAACACTGACTCTAATATGTGTGCGCGCATGTGTACGTTTGCTGATGTATGCGTGTAAATGCATATTGCGTTTGTTTCCGCGCGCACGCTCGCTTGGCAGCGCGCTCTCATCGGTATGCCTCAGCCGTGTGAGTTGCCTCGGAAACGGAGCTCTCCTCGCCCCTCCCCACTCCCCCCCATCTCTCTCTCTTGCATGTCCCTGGCTTTTCCTCTCCTTTCTGATCTCTGACTCCATCTCTCTCTTTGATATCACTCTCCCTTTCCATATCTTTACCCTCCTCGCTTGCCACCCGCCCTCTGCACCCTCTGCCGTTTTGTCTCCCTTCTTGTCTCGTATTTTAAAAACAAAAGCGATTCTCGTTGTGAATCGCTTCCACTCCCAGTGTTAACCCCCCCTCCCCCGAATAAATATTCAACAAAATGTACGCTCATTGGCCTCATCGCATAAAATCCATACTTCTGGGTGCGATGCTCAAGCCGCCTCTCAGTTTCTGAAAGCGTGAGTGTACGTTCTCTGAATTCTCCGGGAGCTGGCGTTGCCGGTTGCCCGAAACACGGGCATCGTCAATGCGGTCACGATCGATCCTCACGGCTCACGGCGCCCTTCCCCCCGCCCGAACCTTTACTTGCCGCGAACCGGCCCCCTCCTGCTCCCAACACCACCAATTCCATTCAAGCCCCCTAAACCGAAAGAGCACACACCCGTCTGTAATTTTACATCGCCTGGCGTGACAGCGCTAGGGTTTATTCGTAATGTTACCTTTGAAGCGTTGCTGGCGACGAGCAGTGGCTGGCAATAGGGCAGCGTTTTACTCTGTGAATAAAAAAGGCAGTGGTGTGTTGATCGAGTGCACAGACAGTGCAACGGCACCAGAGCCCCGTGAGCAGCCGGAGGTGCCTATGCACTGGGCTAAAAAGAGATGTCGGTGGATGGGGGCGATTGCGATGGGGGGCAAATAATTTGGATAGCACCGTGTTCCCCCTTGTTATTTTATTCCATGCCAACCGCATTAGACCTTCGCTTCCCAATTTTATCTTGACAGAGTTGACAACAAGAACACAGACGTGTACTACACGCTCGACACGGGTATGCGAAAGGGCAGCTCTTGAGAGCAATTTTTATGCATCCAGCTGTGAAAACCTACATCAACGTGGGAGAAATTTATATCATATTTTTTTCTTTTTTTTTCCTTGAACAATCGTGGGGGTTGTTAGAGAGATGCCCGGTGGAACCTGGCTGAGCTGGCTGTCAGGGTGAACCGTCTCCATCTCCTTGCTCGCCGTGCCCCCACTGTGCCACCACGCAGCGACGTTGAGTGCTTTGATGAGCGTCGAGAGCAGGTAAAATAATTTTAGTTTTATGCACTCAGGGGAGGTGTTTACGTGGGTTTATTACGCCGACATGTGACGCATCGTTAAATTAACATGATGGTGCCTGTAATCAAATAAAATGTGATATTGTAATTGGGGCTAGTTAGTGACACCGTTTAAAACATTAATCACGGCAGTGAGTGGCGAGGTCCTGTGAAGTCTCTGGCGCCTGGGCGTTATTAATAAACAAGAGCGTCGATCATTCCCTAAATTGCCTCAAATCACGCCGCCACCATCTGAGTCGGCTGAGACTTGCAGTGCCTCCAATTTGATGGGATCTGCATACCCCACCCCTGCCCCCCTCCCCTCCACCTCCTCCCCCCAGGCACATCTCCGTGAAAATAATACACCGCGTGGTTTTGCAGGATTAAGGAGTCCCGCGAGCAGCCAACGGTTTCCTTGTGAGACGCTTTTTTCTTAACCGTAATTAATAATCATTAATTATGTTTGACCTTTGCACGTGCGTGAAAAAGACATTTTAGACAATCTCCCGCTCGCAAAGCGGGTAAAGTACATGCACGTGCACAGGCAGCACGTGCCCTCCTACCTCACCGCACGGCACCACTCTACCATGCAAGAATATGTCATTCTGCTCCCATCATATCATTGTTTTTGTACTGATTTCTGTTTGCTTCCAGGCTGTACTTCATTTTGCGTTATTTTGTGCAACGTTGTAGTGACTCAGGGGAACTGTTTAAAATGTTTGATTCGTCTGGCTGTCTTAATTTCTGGTTAAACAAATAAACGTATTTGTATGTATGCTATGAAGAAGAGATATTGCCAGAAATATCAGTCAGATTTTATCTATGTATATTTTGCCTTGTGAGGCCACAGTCTTTTGACGCTTGCATTGAGCTTTTGTTTATGGCAGGGTTCCTCGGTTGGTGGCCTCAGGGGCATTATGTGGCCCACTGAGGCTCATGGAGTGGCCCACCGAACTGTGGCCTACTGAGATAGATGGCTCCTTAGACATAGAGATAGAGAAGTGAGAGATAAATGAGAGAGAGAGGAAGAGATGAGAAGGCTGTGGATAGCAGACACTAATGAATAGTCATATGAGGTCATGTAGCCCAATAGGACATGCTAATTTTATTATATGACCCATCCACAAAACTAAGTCAAAAGCCGCTGCCTTATGCCGCTCATAGCTGCATCCTATGCCGTGTCACACATATCTAAATTGTGGCAGTGGCTCCCAACCCGTGAGTCTCTGTCAATCCTCAGCAGAATGGCAGGAACCACCACATGGCAATCATGCATTTTTTCAAAATTATTTGGTACTCTTGATCATGGAATCTGCAATCGTTCCACAGGCAATTTCTCACCAACTTGAGGATCACTATCTTTCCACGGCGGCGATGGACTGGCGTCCCATCGTCGGTATATCCTTGCCTTGCGCCCTGTGCCTGCCGGGATAGGCTCCGGCTTCACCGTGACCCTGTATAGGACTAAGCGGTTTCAGACAATGAGATGAGATGAGAGATCTTTCCACGGACCGCAGGTTAGAAACAATATGCCCTGTAGCAAGGGCACACATTGGACTATAGCATATTGCATGCAGCAGCTTTGGCCCCCCTCCACAGATAGTAATTGTCTGCGTGTGTGTGGTTGTGTGGCCGCGTGTTGCGTGGTGATGGTTGAGTGCTCCGTGAAATGTGTTCTGTCTCTGCTAACTCAGCGTCTAAATGCGAATGTAATTGCGTGTGTTATTATCTTCACGCCGTGCCCATCTCACAAGGCCATGACTAACAATACTCCTCTGAAGGCACCGTTGGTGATTGCGTGTGAGCGCTTATGACGAGCCGTGTCTCGACAGAGCGATGGAAACCTGGCCTAACGTTAGCCCAGGTCCTGACTGCAGCCCAGGCCCTGACCTTCGGCGATCTGCTCCACTGTTGTTGCCGATTGACACATCGTCACGATGTAAACCAAAAAGATTTGATGAAAAATGACCTTTGCCAATAAGTTGATTTGAGCCTGTATATCCTTTCCCGTGTGCTTATTTAAAAAAATAAATACAGTAATATAGTGATAATGAAACATGGTCAGGGCTTAATTTTAGCCCGGTCTGTCTGGGTGTGCGATGTGAAATTATTTTTCCACATATAGAACACCACACCGAGTATACAGTGGTGATTAACATTTTAAAACCCTTCAGAATTTTCTGTATTTCTGCAAACTTTGATCTTAAATTTTGTTCAGATCTTCATCCAAGTACTCATAAAAGACGAAGAGAACCTGATTAAACAAATAGCACAAAAAAATCTTACTTTAAATTTATTTATTGGGAGCAACAATTCAATATTAAAACAGTTTGTCAGAAAAAAATCTGTGAACCTTTACATTTAGTAACTGGTAGCATTTCCTTGAGCAACAATAACATCAACCAAACGTTTCCTTCACTATTGATAAGTTCTGCGCATCGGCTTGGAGGAAGTTTTCCTCCTTGGTCCTTACATAACTGTTTCAACTCAAAGATAGCAGTGGGCTTTCTTGCATGAACTGCTCGATTCAGGTTCTGCCACAACATTTTAATTACATTCAGGTCTAGACTTTGACTTAAGCATTCCAAATGGTGAAATCTCTTCTGTTTCAGCGATTTTGTTGTCGACTAATTTGCGTGTTTAGGATTGTTGTCTTGCTGCGTGACCCACTTTCTGTTCAACTTTAGCTCATGGACGGATGGCCTGACAGTCTCCTGCAGAATTTGCTGCTGCAATCCAGAATTCATCTCATCTCATTATCTGAAACCGCTTAATCATATATAGGGTCACGGTGAAGCCGGAGCCTATCCCGGAAACACAGGGCGCAAGGCAGGAATACACCCGACGACGGGACGCCGGTCCATCGCCAGGCATTGCGGGACAATTTTAGTCTACGAGCCAATCAACCTATCCAGGAGCATGCTTTTGGACTGTGGGAGGAAACCGGAGTACCCGGCGAAAACCCACGCGGACACGGGGAGAGCATGCAAACTCCACACAGAAAGGCACCGGAGCCGAGAGACTCGAACCCGGGACCTTCTTGCTGTGAGGCGTCAGCGCTAACCACTGCGCCACCGCGCCGCCCATCCAGAATTCATGGTTCCCTAAATGATAGCAAGCCATCTGGGTCCTGAAGCAGCAAATTTGCCCCAAACCATGATATTCCCACGATCACATTTCACGGTTGGGGTGAAGTTTTTATGTTAGAATGCAATATTTAGTTTTTGCCATACATAACTTTTCTCATTTAAGGCAAAAAGTTCCACTTTCGACTCATCTGTGTGTGAACTCTTGGATTATTGTTGGCCTTGCTGTTGGGGTGATCTTCGTTGGACGACTGCTCCCAGAAAGAGTAACAAACGTGTTGAATTTTCTCGATTTGTACACTCTCTTCTTACGGTCAATTGGTGGGGTCCAACGTATTTATAAATGTAACGCTTTCAAGAGCGATGAGCATCAATAACTCTTTTTCTGAAGTCCTCAGAAACCTCTTCGGATCGAGGGCATGACATGCTTCCACAAACCTGTGTGGTGAAGACCAGACTGATGGTGACAACCAAAGTATATGTTTTTCATATAGAGCAGGGCCACCCAAACTTACTGTCATCCCATTGATTTAAATATCTAGACTCTTAATTACCCCCTTCATTGAGCCGATTAACTTCGACGTCCATGCACTCTTTCCGACAAAGCAGTTGAATGTTTTGTATCATTTTGCTTAAATTGAAAAGGAGATTTTTCGTGATATTTGTTTAATCAGGTTCTCTTAGTCGATTATTAGGACTTGAATGAAGATCTAGTCACATTTTGGATCAAACTTATGCAGAAATACAGAACATATTAAGGGATTCATACATTTTTTCTCACCACTGTGCCCGCCTTGCTTTTGCCACTATGATAATAAGCCCCAAGTGTGGAACATTTACGTTAGTTATTAAGAAATTACCAACTCAATGGCTGTTTGTGTCCATGCCCCTGTCCCTGACATGGCAAGTACTTCAATTGTAAGCAGGAGGAGATCTGAATGGCGGTTGAGCGGTTGCAATTGTCTTCCAACGTGTGTTCAGCTGTTCACGTCTGTGCTCGACAAGACCCCACAGTTAAATATCCCATTGGCTTTGTTTTGCTCGGTTTGCCTCATGCATGCGAACGAGCCTAATAAGACGGAGCATTTCGAGTAGAAAACATAAGAACGTCACGGAAAATATTCATATTTTATTGCCACCGTCGTTCCAATTTCCCGTAATTCCTTATTTCGCTTGCATCCTACGTGCACGGATGGGGTGACACGTGGAGCCACCCGTGACAAATGAAACAGCGTGCCCAGTAATGCTCGCCCATCTTGATCGCGGTGGACAAGTCGGATCCACTCCGCTAAATCAGGGCTGCCTTGACATTTTTACGTCATCAATAAATTAGAGGCAGAATCGTTAAAAAGGAACGAGGAAGGGGGTGGGGTTATAGGGTGCATGGATTGGATGAAGAGTGTGCGTCTGATATATGGATTATGTGTGCGGGAACAAGGGGACGGGATTTGTTTGGTGGAGTCGTCTCGTTATGAGATTGCCTATTGGGAAACCGTCTACACATTTTAAATGTTCTCCTTTTTACATTACTTTGCTTATTAACCATGTGCTGCAGTCACTATGTTTTGCCACTCGTCGGCTAATTGTAAGCTTGGAAAGGCCACGTTGTCTTAATGCTACGACGCTTTTGTGTGTTTAGGGCCTACGCATGTTTGTTGCTCCAATGAATAATGCGCTCGTGATTTTGAAAGCGGCAGTGGATTTTTGTAAAGGCTGTCTCCCGCAGAATGGCCTATGGCACAGGCTCGCTGGCCAAGCCTTTACAGACGATCACAGTCAGAGTCAAGGGCAAGGGTCACGGATGCCACGGGGGAGGGGGATGGGGGTCATAGGTTACAGCACGGCCACAGCTGTTAGGGGGAGTTAATTAACTGTGCCTCTGAAGCCAGATGAGTGGCTGCCCAGAAGGCGACGCGATGTTCTGAAATCATTATCTTAGGCAGTGATGGAGTTGCGTGAATTGAACCACGAGTGAAAGTACTGAAATCACCAACGCAACTGCAATCCTGAAATTTCATACATGGCAGAGAGGCTCCCTGCACCTACAAATCCACATCTTTGAGGTCCTCCTGTATCCCTGTCTCGTACAGCTACACCATTTCCAGATTCAACTCCCAATGCTCCACATTTTGCTGTTCCCATAGAGCCCTTCCACCTTCAATTCCACTACCTCTATCTTTACTTCTTATATCTCTGCCACCGAGAGCTCCATCATCTTTGTTTCCACCTATATCACGTCCACCTCCAATTCAACTATCCACGGCTCCCATCTGCTATAGCTCAATTTCTTACTGCTGCACCACCCGGAGCTTCTGCACCGACCTATAGCTACACTCCACCCAACTCCATCGCTGAGTTACAGCCATCCTCGGGTGCTCATGCTCGTGTGTGTGTGTCCCTCCCCACACTACCCTGCCCTGAATCCTCCCTGCCCCCCTTACCTTGATGACTGCAGTGGGAAGTGGACAAACCGCGGCACCTGGATCGGCGTAGTGTGGCATCAAGTGAGCCTACGAGGAGAGGGTATGGCTCACCAATCACGGCAACATTAACAACAACCACTACCACCATCAGCACTACTTATCTCACGATTACCACCATCATAACCTAAACGACCAACACCACCCAAAGCATCACCACGTACACCATCACCCAAACCATCACCATTACCACCATTAGTAGCGCCGTACATGTACACGGGTGGAGGCTTGCGGGTCATTAACAAGCTCTTATCTGTGATCACGGTGTGGGGGCCCCGGGCCTTTCATCTCGGCCATCGCTGGAATTGCCATTTCTGTGTGTAACGAAATCTACGAGGAGGACTGTGCTCGAGGAGTGTGGTGGCCACCAACAACAATTCTCTTGTGCTCTTTGCGCGACTACGGTTTCTGAGCGGTTGGCGGCCAGAGATCACATAAAGGGCAACTGATTGTTTCAGGACAGTGATCTATCCGTATGTCCAACTGTACTTCAGCCTATGCATCTAACAGCTCCACGCCATGAGCTCCTTGGCAACGTCGGTCACCAGCGCTCCACGTTGTACGCTAGTGTCTCGTATCCAAGAGTCCCGGCTGCTCGGTTGCTGTGGCGTCGCCCGTGGGGAGGTGCAATGGGTGCCACAGTGTCGTGGCAGCAGTCGCTCGGCAAGTGGCGGCCGCGTTAATTGCCAAGTGAGCGAGCGGGAAGGTGAGCGATGAAAGCCGTGAGCGATGGAAGCTGCTTGTGAATAAAAAATAACGTCCGTCCGGACACACTGCTAATGAGTAATGGGGGAGACTAACATACGGGCGAGTCCCATCAGGAGCCGACCTCCTTCACCCAGATTACTTCATCTATTCTGGAAGAAGCAAAAAAAGGATAATCGCCTTTAAGCAAATCAATTTGCACCCGCGTAGCTGTTGCATGTCCCCTGGCAATTGTAATTTTATTCTTATTTGTCTTCGCAGAAGCGGAAACAACACTGCCACATAATCAACATGCGCTTTAGGCAGCCCCCAACTCCCCATTATAATGCACGCAGCCGAGTGGGGGGAGGGTAGAGGGAGTGGTGAGTTGTGAGGTGGAGGGGCCTGGGGTGTCAAAGCGATCGCCCCCTTCCCCCCCCATCACCTACCGTCAAATCCACCCTCGCGGACATATAATTATGTGTCACGGGGATTGTGGTGACGTGGGTTTATGGCAAATTTGATGCAATTTCACAAACGTGGCTCTGCCCATGCATTGTGAGGTCTGACCTAAATCTGAGCTACGATACCAGAGTCCACTAGTCCACCACGCGAAATGGTGGCCGTTGGTGGGGGGGTGGGCGGACCAGCTCTACCTACCCCCCTCAAATGTCTCTTCAATTCTAATGCCTGCCCTGGGTTTTAATCTTGAACAGCCGTCTGTGATTAAACCGGTTTCTAAACGTGGTTACCCACAGTGACCGTTCACAAAATAGCACCCCCCGTCACATTAAATCTTCTTCTGCACTTAATACATTGGCTAAACATCCAGCTGTGAGAATTAAATATAGTGATCGTCGCGCTATGAACATGAATCTGATAGCGCGTGGGCGGCGAGCGGACCAGAGGTAATTTAAGGGGCTGCTGCCTTACATTCACGAGGTGACGCATTGCTACGCAAGAGGTTCGAGTGGATTCTTCGTCTCGTGTGGAGAAGTGCCTATAGCGCGGTGTGGCTAAAACTCACGGGCGGGGGGGAATGGAAACAAAATTATACACCTTAGTGATGTAGGTTTTCACGGCTTGATGGATGAGAATTTCTTTCCGAAGCTGTTCTTTTGGAAAGAAATTATAAAGCAGCTCATCTCGCGAAGGAGAGCGGGGGATCGCTCAGCACGGCTATCCCGAGAGAGCAGCTTTGTAAAGCAATTCTCTAAATTATACATCAGCAAAATAAATCTCACGGCTGTGGTTTAACTGACTGGGGGGGAGGGAGACGGCAGCTCTCGCCATTGGTACCGTGCCGCGGAAATTAATCGGACCGCCTGCGACCATTAAACCCGCCGAGATTATTTTTATTTACTTTCTTTTGGATGTAGAGTGGCTTTGCGCTTGTGTCGCGGCCGTTGTGAGTGCAGTGTGGGCATTCTTTCGCCCGTGGCTGCAACAACACCAACAGCACATAAACAACAACAGCAGCAAAAACAGCGGAACAGAAATACTGTAACAGCAGCAACAGTACAAAAATACTGCAACAGCAACAACAACACAGAAATCAACAGCAACGTTCATAGCACGAAAAATAAAAGCAACAGAGAGCGTCAATTATCGCAAAACAACGTCAGCAGCAAAGCAACAGCAGCGATGGCGCTGACGCGTACAGCACGACGGCCTGCGACCGCGATGTCCGTGTAAGGTGCACGCCCTGACAGTTTTCGTCCAAGCTGAAAGGGCGGCAATATTAACGCACGTAGTGGATGAGCGAGAGTGTTGATTATGGACCGCAGACACGACTGTGGTCATGACAGATGATGTCAAAATCGGGACCGTAGTTCGATTTGATTGCCGATTCTGCAGTAATACAACGTCAACGAATCGCGCAACTATAGCGACCGACTAGATTGTTTGGTTAGTATCCCTTAAGTGTATTGGGAGGTGGAGTAGCTCAGATTAGCATGTGGCTTGTTAGTTATTTTTTATTTAAGCTGAAAGGAACCATTGAGATATGTAGCTGTTTATAACCGTTGTCTCGAGGTAGGGGTAACCAAGATATAACGTCTCAAGGTACTGGGGGTCGTTTTGTCAGGACAACAAACCTATGCAGCAGCGTGTCTTTGCACTGTGGGGGGAAACTGGAATACCCGATGAAAACCCACGCGACCCCCAGGAGAACACGCAAACTCTGCACAGAAAGATACTCGAGCCAGAAGTCGAACTCAAGCCATCTTACTGAGACAACAGCGTTACTCACTGCCACTCCACCGTGTCGCACCATATAACTGGACATATAAAGACAACGTTACGCCCATTGTCATTATTATGAGGAATAATAATGGTATTATTCTCAGGTGTCTCTGGGGCTGTGTGCGCTTCCCTGCTTGGCAAGTTTATCGTTGTTGGCGCGAAGGTGTGCGAGCGGTCGCCGTGTATGGTTACTTAGCGAACTGCATATCAGTGATGTCAGGAAAAAATGTACACGATTGGGCGACACTTTGGATATAAATATATGGGACATATAATGTGAAATGTCAACAACTGCTTGGCCTTCAAAGTATAATAATAAACAATTGCTTATGTTTAACACGTATATTTTCTTGACTATTGCAATTAATAGTTATTTTTTTCGGGGTCAGATGAGGTAAGGTGTGTGTCGTGCACCCTTTTCCATCTGATACAGCCAATTAATAAAGTTGTGAAGGGAACAAATGTGCCAATTTATTATTGGTTTAGCAGCACCATCGTAAATGTTTGGGAGCGATCCACGGTGTTTAATTTGGTACGAATGTTTCGCTGCTAGTTAAAACCAGAATTATCAGGTACTTTTCCAAAATTGTGCTTTTACTAGTATCAAGATCAATCATTCAAATCAGACATCTGCCCTACATACACGAGTAGGCCAAATACCCTCTACAGAGGATCTCTTGAGCTCCATCTCGTAGAAGCTTCACCACCAGTATTGAGCAGGGAATTGCAGGGCTGCACCTCTGCAGTTCCCTTTTTACTAAAATCAAACAATAACGAAGGTCCCAGTGGGTTTCCTGCTCAAATGCACGTTGAGGCATTGGTGCTGCTCTTCAGTTTGCAGGCCTGAGTCAGTGGTAGAAATTCTGCTTTGTTGTTGCGGGGGAGAATCTATCCATTGTACGACCACTGTTGACTTCTCCCACTAAGTGGTACTTATTTTATCGACTCAATAGGAAGAATGGGCTGAGTCAACCGCCATCCAGGATTTGAACTAGTGTCCTTTCGAGAGGGAACCACTCGGCCTGTCGCTGAGCAACCCCGTCGGTCGAGATAATCGATCAGCGATATGGTGAACGGTGGAGATTTGCTGTTGGCGTTCAGTGTGTGGATGTAGTCACGGATTGTGGGGTCGATAGCTCGCCTCATTTGCACCGACGTTCCCGACTCTGTTCGGATTGGCGTTGCAGCTCATCGGTCGGAGCAGGGCGGATGAGTGATGGGTCTTGCCGTGACGTGTGCGTCAGCGCCAGCACTAACTCACCACTCCTCCCCTCCCCCGTCTCCTCACTACACATACAAACCGTCCATACCAATCAACTTGGCACAAAGAGCTGCGCTCAGGGCAGAACAGGGATGCGTTCGCGTTGTTGTGATGTTAACTTTATCTATATAATGCTTCCCTTCGTGCTGCTTCTCTTATTTATTTACAAAACCGTCTGTAACCGCCATGGGGCAAATTGGGCCACAGATTCGCGCTTTGCTTCAAAACGTTCCTTGATATTTACAATAATCATAATTTACAGCCCTTTGTCAAATGCTGCTGGTTAAAGGCCTTCTGCCGTACTGTGCCGGTCACGGGGGTCTATTTGACCGTACTTCACCACGCCGGTCAGTTTGGGTCAGTGAATGCTGTAGGTATCACATGTCGTCACAAATGTTAGCCGTGGCCTGCGAGTTAACCCTGTCTCTTAGATGTTCTTAAGAGCATGTTTGGTGTGTTGCGCATGATCTGCATCGGTGGGTGCATTGGACACACCGGTCTTCATTTGCAAGCACGTTTATACCCACTGGTGGCGGGCACAATTTCCACAGGAACCCCATGCAACGTCGTCGTTCGTTACAGAGCCGCCCACTTCAATTCTCCTCTTGCCGTGATAATCGATGTGGGTTTTTTTTTACGAGAGACGAAAGCAGCTGGGGATCAGCTGGTTATCTCTGCTAATTTCCAGTGCTATCGACTTTTCTCCCAAGTATGGAATTTAATTTTATTCTCATTCGGTCTCTGTTGCCGCTTCACTGGAATTGAACATAACGAATTCAGTTCCGTCTCTCAAACGGCCAAATGTGCAGGGAATTAATCCACACACAGCACTTAAATAAGCATGCTGATTCTGATGACGATCACGACGTTTTAGTTGCTCCTATTGCAGGGTTCAGTTTCATCCTCTGCTGCATCGGCGTTAAATATTTCTTAAATTAAGCCGTTATTTAATGCCGTCTTGGATACTGCACTAAGACGGTGTCCGTCACGCTGCATCACTTCATTCATCGCGCATAGCTAATACCCATATGATTTCTATTTTCAATGGAGCCACGCCGATTATTATGGAATATTACAGTGCCGCATGGCAAAAGTAGTTTATGCGGTGAGATGGCTGGCTGTTTAATTGCGTGCAGTTTAACCCCATTTGGATGACTGTGGTTTTTATTTGGAGGAGGCAGAAGCGGGAGTTGGGTGGTAGAGGGGGTGGGGGTAGCGATGGGTGTAAATGAGGCTGTCGGTCTCTGCGTGACCAGACTGGCGATTGGCGCGTTGCGCCGTACATGCAGTCTCCTATCTCTCAGCAGCGTAACTATCGTCATTTCGCTAATTTGTCACGCCGCCAGTAATCGTATTACGCAAGTGCGTGGGTGCGTGTGCGTGCGAACGAGTGAGCGGACCCAGAGCTCGCCGTGCCGGTGTATTTATGACGGGCTGTATGTGCGCTTATATGCACGCAAACCCTTGTGTGTTCTGCACACATCATCGCACGAGCTTTAGAAAGCTGCAGAAAACAGCTAGGCCTAATTACATAACGCTTAATAAGCGAACTGTGAAGTGTGGTCTAATCACTTCCCTGTCGTTCGCTTATGCTGTCCCTATTAATCTCCACACACACACACATTTATTATGTACAACCACACACGCGTGCACATGTGTTAGCGCAACACTTCTTGTTTCAGTATGAGCTTTTGCAGAGACTGCTGGGTTCATTGGCCCCGATTCTGTCTGCCATGGCCAAACTGTACTTGTGGTGTTCGCGTCATTCCTCTTCTTTTTGATGCCTCCAGACTGGTGCCTTCAGTCTCCACCTTTTTCACCGTGGATGTCCTCTACCTCTGTTACCTCTGGCGCTCGTTGTGACTGCTTTTGCTGGAAGGCTATTGGATGTCCGCGTTCTCCTTCAAACATGGCCAGGCTTCTCCGTAAATCTCTGACCTTCATCCCCGTTGTGTTGTACTTCTTCCCATTTTACTTTTTTTTCCTCCATGAGCTAATTCCTGAAGGTGTTCCTTATTGGGCTGTTTTTGAGAGCCTGCCGCGAGTAAAAACCGCTGCTGCTGCTGGCCTCGAAACACAAACAATACAGCGCATCATTGACACTTCAGCTGATTTGATGGAGGTATCAGAAGGTCTTTAGTCAGCATCCCCAGAATCTTTTGCGTGGCTGAACAAACCCAGGTAGCTGAACCCTCGTCGTTTGAACACAGCCATAGGCAAGAAGAAGCACGAGGATAAATTCAGAAATGTGGCCCGAGCTTTATCAGTTTGCCACTCACGCCAGGATGCGAGTGGACGTGATCGCACATGAAACCGCTCCGCCAACATGCTACTGATACACGGCCGACATGTCATTAACATGTCACTGACATGCGGCCTTCGCTGTAGTGTTGGCTATAATAGTGAACTTTCCCTAGCTCACGTCGACCATATCATTTTTTTTGCAAGTAAAGTAAAAAAAAACGGGGGGATTTGTGCCGCGGAGTCCCAGAGGATGGAGAATAATTAATCTAACGAGCCTTAATGTCTCTTTAGTTATGACTTTGTCGCCATCACTGCGTTACGCGATTGGTGCCTCTGCATTAGCATTTTGGCAAATTTCTTGTACGGTTTTATTCCCGGCATAATCTGTCATCCCTGGTGGACTGACAGAGCCAGAGAGGTTTTGGGAGGGTGGGTGAGAGTGAAGGAGTGGGAAGGAGGTAGTGGTCTGTGGGGGTTCGGGTGGCGTTTACTGAATGGGCTGTCATGGTGATGGGGTCGAGAGAGAAATGTTTTGGTCGTTATAAGGGGTTGGGGTGGTGTGGTAGATGTGGTGTGGTGAAGAATAATGGGAAGTGCGGTTGCTGTGCTGTGCTGATGAATATCAATGGTTAAAAGGGGGAGATTTTTTGTTATTTTTTTATTTTCATTTTTATGTCTGTTGTTGGAGATTGATGAAAATCCTTCCAAAACCACCGCTAGTGCTTTCCATCTGAACAGTCATGCAGCAGATGCCACCCTTGATGTGTCCTTCCGTGGCAGCCCACTGCGCTATAACCCCAATCCCAGATATCCAGGGGTTATCATGGAGAAGATCCTCATGTTCAAGCCCCTCATAAAACACATTACTAAAAAGATGAAATCACCAATCACCCTGCTTTAGAAACTTGCAGGAATTACTTGTAATACCTGCACTGATTGTCTGCAAGTTGATGCCTTCTCGCTGATCTACTCATTGGTAGAGTCACTGCGATCCAGCCTGATCCGGGAGCTCGTAAACAACAATATTTGCACAAATAAATAACGCGATGTGCATTATAACCAGAACTTTGAATCTGACACCAATCCCCTGGTCCTGGTGAACATCTGGCCCTCAAAATGTATGTGCAAACCCAACAACGTTCCTCACTGCTACCTCAAGTCCAGACAACATTGGTTTACTATATGGTCCATAGCTTGGGTTGCATGGCCACAATCGCACTGATGTGGTTGTTACCATCCTAGAATCTCACCTAGATCTGGAATAACTCTGACGAAGAGTCGAATAACGCCAACGTCTAGCATAAGTACCTCATTCCTGGCCAATTTTTTAGCTTTTGCTTTCTCGAAGGTACTCGAGTAGTTAAAGACATAAGCCATGTTAGTTCGATTGTGGCAGTGCAATGAAAGCCGTGGGTCATCGAGTAAACCGATGTCTGCACTCCTTGACGGGGAGGAATAGGGAAACAGCACAAAATCCCTCCTGAACATCCTGTCGTAGTGAGCCGGCTTCGGCATTGGCGTTTAGCTTCTGAATATATTGCTGTCATCATGGGCAACAGCAGAATGGTAGGGGCAAGTCGTATTGTTGGTGAGCGAGATAACATTGGCTTGGCGAGGAGTGTGAGGTCGCTTAGGCTCATGCTTTGTGGTGAGTGTTGCTGCTGCTCGACGATCGTCGGCAGCTTTGTACGCGAGCAGTGGAGACGAAAAAGCCGCGACTCCAGTACCGAGATCGCGTTGATCGGTCCCAGAGTGCAGACCAAACGCGCCCACATGCTCAGCGCGAGGGATCTGTTGTCCTTATACTGAGCCCTCCCGTCACTATGAGAAGTGGTCGCGGTTAAGGCCCTCGCCAAAACAGCAACTTCCCCGCTCCGACCCCTCTGCTCTCCTCCCCATCCCTGCACCCTCACCCCACCGAGACCACAGTCGCATCCTCTGGCTTTCATACCTCGTGTTCAGTACTAAATTCATGTCCGCGGTACTGCAACGCGCCTTGCCATTTTCTCTGCACTGCTCACCGCAGCACTTTGACCGTAAATTCAACGGTGCTGTCACCATCATTTCTATTGGGCTAGTGCCAGGCGTGCTGCTTGTGCAAGCCGCATCTCATCGCCGCAGAGCTTCTCCATTGTTTCACCCTTTTGTTTCCCCTCGTTTATTATTTTTTGCGCCCTTACTCATACACCCGCACCCCACCGCAAAGCACCGCACCGCACCGCCCCCACCGCACCACACTTCCCTCACCGTACTGCCCTCACACTGCCCCCGTCGCACCACTTCCACCACACCACACTGCCCCTATCTACCGCACCGCCCCCACAACACCACACCGCCTCCCCTGCGCACCACACTCTCCCACCGCCGGCACCGCCACCACCACCACGGCTCCCCCCTTTCCCAAGCCGCGCCGTCCCAGACGTCCGCAGGTTATGCACGCGTGACCGATTTGTGTCTGTTTGCATCGCGCTCGCGCGCGGCATCTGATTTTGTAGAATTAATTGGGTTGGATTGATGAGGATGCTGCCGTGCATATCTGGCAGGCGCGTTTCCCCTCCTACCACTACCAACACCACAGATCGGCTCCCCTCCGTCTCCTCGCAACCTTTCGCTCCCCCGTACATTCCTCCCACCCCACGAGCTCGCGGGGATCTTTTTGTAATCTTGTCGCGTCTGTGCCCCTGGCGCGCGCGTGCGCGTGTGGTCATGTCAGTATGTTTTTCTTCTCTCAAATGTGTTGAATGTAAATTCCTCTGTGAGGCTGCCGTTGAGAATCGGGAAATGCGGCATCTCTGTAAAATATGGGAGTTGTTGTTTTCGTTTTAGAGCTGGCGCCGATTATTGCGTTGGAGAGAATGTCGTCAGGGCGTTGTCCACGGTTAAACACGTCTCAAATAACACACTTTCAGATCGCATCGCGAGTCGGATTTCACAATGCCCGACGAGCGGAGCATTGGATGTAATTCTGAACAATACGCGGGCACGATCTGAACTCCTCTGAGCAGCATCATCAGAGGAGCTGTGTAGCACGACCGCAAATACACCTACGTAGTCATAATACCGCACTTCTGTGTCAGGCGATTATGTGAAAGCCGCTAGACCAACCATGGAAGTGCGACGGAACTGTTCTGTCATCCGAAGCATCAGAGGCTTGTCCGTGATATTAGGACAATTCAATCAGTGCCAGTTTTTTGGCCGCATGGTGCCTGTTGTCCTTGCATTGCCGCTGCGTCTGCACTTCTGGCGGCGGCCACCCATGGGACTAGAATTGTAACCAATGGAGAAAAAATGTGGAACGCTCGTCGCAAACTGCCGAAACTCACGCCCGACATGGGTGGCATCGGTGGTGCTAATGAAGGCCATTACTCACAATCAGCCGGCTGCTTGCATACACCGCGATCAAATGCGACGCATGAGCCACAACTCCCACGAGCGGCTCCGGCCTAAAAGGTTCGCGGAGAATCATCCGGGGAGCTGCTCCCACGTTTGGTAAACAGCTTGCATGCAAGAGGCGCCTGCTAGCATAGGGCTGCGTAAATGAGAATTTGCGGGCGAGTGTTAGAGGGAGTGGGTGGTGACGAAGATGTCAGTGGGCTCAGCTGTGAGCTGCCGAGGCCTCAAAAGGCTGGAGAATCGCGATGGAAGACAGGAGAGTGGGAGGGAGGGCCACAGGACTATGGAAGATTTTCAGTCAGGCGCAACACAACCCACAGCAGCGGTGACAGCAAGGCTGTACACTAACCCACCCGCTTGTTATCGCCAAATGATTGAGGAATTCTTAGCGCGGCGGTCGTGTAGGGAGCCAAGCTGGGTGCCCGGACCAGGCTGACAGATCCGTGGGTCTGAAGCTTCCTGATAAGCTCCAGTTGCTGATGCTGTTTTAGTTGCTGCTGAAGCTGCCTCTATTTGAGTTGCTATTAATTATGTTGCTGTATTTGTTATTGCTGCGAGTGCTGCTGATGGAGGCATATTGAGTGCTTATTTGTTGTGGGTCATTGTCTCCAGATTCTTTAGGGCCACGCTTAGGACTAAACAATTATGTTTACTTTTTTCTGATGGAAGTAAATTATATATGGATGAGAAACAGATGACCTGGGCTCATTGGCCAGGCATAACATGCCAGAGGAGGAATCATGTGTGCATCCTATGACCTCGTTCCGGCCCCTATGAGTCCAGCCCCACTGTAATGTCGCGTTCATCAGTGTCGCTTTCTTGACACTGTCACATATAAAATAATGCTGGCGGTCCACCCCTTGCCTGACTTCCCAACTCCATGATCCATGCAGTAGCACCCCACCTCATCCACGCCCAAGCCCTTCTGTGTTGCCCTCCTATCCAGTAGTGCAGCTTGACTGGTACGAGCCCTGGTGCAAGGATGTTCGGCCCCCGGAGTCCAATTTCTCCCCCCATTTGTAGCCCAGCGCCTAATCCCCTCAGACGTGTGGGCTCTGGTGCAGTTGCGCCTTCTGCACTGTCAATAGCGACTGACCATGCCAGGCTAGCGTAGGGCCCGGCACACTCCAGAAACCCATAACTGGGTGAATGCCAGTGAGTGGGTGTATGTGAGTATGTGGCGGTGAATAGGTGGATGTGATTAGGTGGTTGGATGCTAGTGGGTGGGTGAACTGTGGACTTGTTGGTGGATGGGTCGGAGCCATGGCAAAGAAACGCTGATAATGGGTGGTTGCCCCATAGTGTGTGGTGCTCTTGACCCAAATAGCTATAGAGGAGGGTCCAGGGGAGGGGGAAGGGGGGCTCCCTTAGAAACTCGCTCGCACACTCGCTCGTTTAACCCCCCCGCTCAGTGCTGTGTAACGTGAGAGTCATGGATTATTCATAAACTGTTTCGTACACTTGGCACTAAATTATGTATTGCCTTAAAGTGATTTTTATTTCAAATGGGAGACTTTGCAAGAAAAACTTTGTGTTTGAAACATCCTGAAAATTAGTACCAATTGGCATAAGTGCATCTACTTTACAGCCAGATACCACAGTGTTTGACTTAAGGCCACGGTTTAAAGAAAATGGAGCGATTAACGATGGCTTTTACACGGGGGTGGTGGTGGGGTGCGGACAGGTGGGGGATAGGCCCTGCGGATTCAGCTCATTGTAGCCACGAGTAGTGAGTGCAGTGTCTTGATGATAATATCGACTTTGACGCAGTCACAAAATTGGTTTGCAATTAGAAATTGACTCCGTGAAGAACCAGCCGAATTGGTCCAGTGGTTTCCCAACACTTAGAAACACAAGCCAAAGGTAAAAGGGTCAGCCTGAAAATATGCCAGTGCATGATAATCATTGTGTTGGCCACATGCACACGTGATTATTCTCGTTTTGTTTTGGGCGACACAGTAGGAAAAAACCTTAGCATCGTTTATAACGTGCAAACGTGGAGCACCGGCGCTCCCATCAACCACACACACCTCCACCGGCACTCGCGGTGGTCGCTGTCACAGAAATCTAGTCTCGCCAGGCCCGGAGAGAGATTGATTTCTCCCGCAATTAAGTAGGTGGATGTGTCGAACACGAGACAATAGCGAGGGTTGGGTTCCAGAGATTTAATTTTACACGAAAACCCACACCACCGCCGCCACGGAGCCAGCTTCAGATGGAGCCCGCCTCGCCAGGGTGGCGGCAGCATGGGCCACACAGCTGATGAGATCAAAGGAAGCAGAACGTGGCGATGCTATTGCATTGTCTTTTTTCTTAGAGGCCTCACTATTTTTCTAACGGCGAACACCTTGGCGTTACTGCCGTTTGGGTCGACTGTCCAAAGAGTTAGGGAATCGAATCCCAGTGAATCAGAGCCACAACACTTTGGGGCCCCATGCAATTCAAGGGGCTCCAGATTCTTTGCGATAAAACCCAGAAGGGATGCGTCATTTTAAAAGTTCACATTAATATTATACAGTGTGTATGAGTGTGCGTGTCGTGCATGTGAGAATGTGTTGTGTGACTGTGTGTGCGCTCGAGCTTAGGGTTGGGAGCAGGGGCACAGCAAATTACGCCTGTACTATAAACCTGGCTACCTGGGTTCAATTCCTGGCTATATATAACTCTCCATCAGTGGAAAATGCTATCCGAGCATGTCTTGGGGCTACCATTAGGGCTACTGAGCCTTACATGAGGTTTATTGCATAAAATATAAAATATCAACATTTGGCAAATGGACTAAGGTTGTCACACCCTGGTGTTGTGCCACACCACTACCTTCAGATGCTGTGCTGTCCTTAACGAGTGCTCGCCAGCAGCATTGGCGTCGCCAAAAGTATATGGGGGACATTTACCTTCGTGTGTGTTGTGTCTCACTGGGTGGCCAGATCTTTGGTGGGACGCCCTGCTGCCTGTGCTGTTCGTTACTTGGCCTTTGAAGATGCTTTTAAGCGCCCCTCTGCTTGTAACCACCTCGCCTGTGTCGGAATGGTGCTGTGCGTAATGGGCATTATGTAAACGACGAACGTGTAAACCTGACCGGACTGCCTGCTGTGAATACTGTGCAAATCCTTCATTACGCTTAAGCTCTGTGGCAGGCTTACTGCGTGTTTGCTGGAGAAGGCAGTGCAATCAGACTCCGGAACGCCCCCCCCCCCCCAAGGCAATTTTATTGGCGAGATTCGCTTCCTCGTGCTTTTTGAGACGGGGGATTCACGCACAGCAAATGCTCCCCCAGGCGGGCGGAGAATATGGTGCGATTGCAATGGAGACGGAGGCTTTAAATTAGAAGCCGGTCCTCGCTGTGCTGCTCACCTGTGCACAGCCGCCCCCCTGCCGGGCCACCGCAGCAGCTGTGCCCCGGGGCAGAGAGGCTTTTGCACGCTTCTCCACAATACCCTATTACCCGCCCCCGCCGCCGCCCCTCTCTTCTCGCTGCGGTTAACTTTGCGGACTGGCCGGGTCGGCCAGTCCACCGTCCGTCGTGCCAGATTGATCGGCTCGGTTCATGGCCCAGGCTGCGCGGTGCACGTGGCTGATAGGATGGGCGATTTGATTCCTACGGCGTACGCACCGTGGCAGGGGTTTCGGGGTCGTGGCCAAGTGTGATCGATCACAGCTGCCGCCGTCCCTCGCGTCTCCTCTTGACGCTATTGAGTAACATCAACATCCGTCATTGACATAACCGCTGCGCCGCACGTGCGCTGCTACCGTTGCGACATTAACGCCGATATTCCCCCACGCGCGGTCGCGGCGTGAGGATTGGACGCCTGTTGTTTAACAGACTACCGCCTGGTAACTTTACTCCTGTATCCCTTGGTCTCATTCGTGTTGTTTCTGTGGTGGCGTTCGATATTAAAATGCGGTAACGTCCAGCGTTTCCAAACGTAATTTGTTCGAATGATGGGATATGAAATCAATTTACACAAAGTCATAAAAAAAAAATACGCTAGTTTGCATTGCCTAGAATTATTGATATATTTCACAGCACTGATTTTGTAATCACAACACCAATGAAGCATGCGATTGCAGCCCGCTCCAACCTGCCCCGTCTCTATCCCCAACGATACAGCAGCCGATCGCACGAGAGTCTGCAGGCCGGCGCTTCGGCCAGCTAGAATGTCAAGAGAACAGGTGAACTCCGCGGGCGTGAGTGCACGTGGCGAGGGGGTGATTCTGATGGTAAAGTTCTGCGTTGTGTTCTTTTGTGAATCCCCCTCGCGCTCTGCATATACCGCTCCTGGCCCGCGACACTTGTTACCCTATTTCCCCCACAAGGACTTGATTCCACGCGTATCTTCTCTTGAAATGATGATATTTATTAACTCTGCAGGCACAGCAGCTTCAAACACACCCACCAACATACGAAACCACATAAAAACTCCACAGCCCTCTCTCATGCTTCACTCACTCTAAAAAACGCGCGCACCTAAGATGGCCGCCGCGTGCAGCCACGTGCACTTTGTGCAAAAACCCACAACAGATGCGCCCCCTTCTCCTAATTAACAATATCTCCGTCGAACCGCTTAACACCACGTACCTTCAAACACACCCACCAACATACGAAGCCACATCGAATCTCCATAGCCCTGCAGATAGTACAAAACACCTCATTATTAAACAATCTCTAGGTATATCATTTTATCAATATGTGCGGAGCTCTAGGGCAAGCGTGCTCACCTCTATCATGCTTCTCTCACACTGAGAAACGCTTTCGCAAGGGTGAGCGTGTCCATGCTGACACGTCAGCATTTTAATATGTGCGACCATGCATATGTAGACGTCATTACCATAGCCACCGGTTACACGATATTTTGTTAATGTTAAAACAATAACAGTATGTGGAGTCTATGCATCCAGTGCCATTGTAAACATATGTATAAAGTAGAACAGATTTTTACAATTTCTGGCAATTATACAGGTGTTAAGATCTTGAAACACCAAAATAGACACATTTCACAATGTGCCACAAAATATGCAAACAGATTAACACCTGTTTGCCTATTTTGCCAGAAGTATGTGTGGCTTTTGCAAACTAGACATATTGTGAAATGTGTCTTTTGGTGTTTTAAGATCTTAACGCCTGTATAATTGCCAGAAACGGTAAAAATCTGTTCTGCTTGTAACATACGTACACTGGCAAAAAGTACCCATACCATTGTAAACATACTGAAATAATGTGTAACTGCAGCTACTGCTTCTTCAGCGATGATTTCTACAGCAGCAGTGATTTCTGCCTGCAAAATGATCAACCGTATGTGGATTATTCCTATTTACACCGGTAAATGAATAACTGAAAGTGAAATACTTCATTAAATAGAAACAATTCAAACTGGAGCATATTTTTGATGACCCTGGTGCTCTTGCGCAACATCGAACATTTCGATCCACATGCCGGAAGCTTCTTTGGGAAGTGGCACATGAAGCTAATCATGGTTTTGTGAAATGGTTGCACCGTTTTGTGAGCTTGCGGTTGGAAGTTTTCTTTGTTTGAAGACGTGAAGTTGGAAAAGTGCCCGGATTGGATGGGCAGCCATGGAAGAGTTACCTCGGTCACTTCCAAGGAAATGCTGGCTCTGTTGCCAGGGTCGTGCTGGTAGTATCCGAGGCGGAGGTTGTTTGTGCCGTGGTTTTTTTTCAAACTGTCATCGCCGTGCGGGCGCATCGGCGTGCAGCACCGTCACACGTGCCGGTGAAGGAAGCAGCAGCAGGGCCTGATGGATGGTGGTGGGAGAAGCCATCTCTGGCTGATTAAAAACATAAACCTTGTCACACGGGCTGATTGGAGACCAGGAGAGTGGGGAATTTCAGCAGATAATTTAGCAGCCTTTCATCCTGCTCCCCCGCCTCCTGCCTCAAGCCATGTACCTCACCGCTGTTTTTTATCCTTATCGCATCTAAATTCCCGATGGAGGTGTGAGGAAGACTTTAGGCAGGGCGGGGAGGGGGGGCGCGGGTTGGGAATAAACAGAGGTTAATTATCGTTGCACATTTTAAAAATCTCCTTATATGCAAAACCCCCCCTCCAACAGATGGCTATCAGGCTTTTGACATTTGCCTGACCTTTAGGGGGCACACGGCCACACAGCGGCACGTGGAGGGGACGCCCGAGCGATCCAATAATGCCGCACCTACTGCCCCTTGAAGGTCGAGCGAAAGGCCAGGCCCTGAGTGTTCTGTGGAGTTTGTCCCGACGCTTGGCTGGGAATTGGCGCTAGCCCATTCCGTCATCGTGGGCGCATCGCAGTCCTCCCTCCTGGCTTCACTCATTTGCCCGCGCTGTGCGTTGATAGGGTTGCCACCTCTGACTTGAAAAAAAACGGGGACATCAAGCTATAAACTGAAACATCAAAGCCCTCAATACGCGTAGTGTTATGATTAACCCAATGTGAAACGGTCTCATGTTACACTTGCAGCAGTGATTATCTGCAGGGTGGTCTAGACGTCTTGTGACCCCCATTTTATTGACCCCTAACATTTTTACTTTGCTCATTCATTATTCAAATTTCAAATGGCTCATGGCTAATACGAGTTCATATACTATTGAAGAACGGCTTGTAATGAACTTACGGGCACATGAAAGATCTCATTTCATCTCATTGTCAGAAACCGCTTAGTGCTGTACAGGGTGACGGTGAGCCGGAGCCTATCCCGGCAGATACAGGGCACAAAGGAAGGAATATATCTATGATGGGACGCCAGTCCATCACCGGGCACTGCGGGCAATTTAGTCTGCAAGCCAATTAACCTATGCAGCAGCATGTTTTTTGGATTGTGGGAGGAAACCGGAGTGCCCGGCGAAAACCCACATGGACACGGGGAGAACATGCAAACTTCACACAGAAAGGCACCTAAGCTGAGATTCGAACCCGGGACCTTCTTACTGTGAGGCTACAGCACTCCCCACTGGGCCACCGTGCCGTCCCCACATGAAAGATGACACTGGAAAAAAAAAGCTTTGAAATGGGGGTCACAAGACATCTACACCATGCTGTAACGTAAGGAAATTAGCGCGGCTCAATTGTGACGCTGTCTTGTGCAGATAATTGGCGTTAGCTTTTGCACAGCTATAGCCAATGCAACGCAAGAACTGGTAAATAAGGTGTCCTCTTGCTAATGTATGGGCACGCATGACCTCAGGTTGCAGAATAGCTCCGTGCAGGAAGAGGGGGAAACAAAATGTATAGACATAGTGTGGAGAATGATACTGAAATTAGTATTTGGGATCCGAGAGAAAAAAACGGGATGATTAATGGCTCGGAAAGTATACAGATTTGTCGGGAAAATCGCCTCAAAAACATCCCGGGAAAACCGGGACAGGTGGCAACCGTATGCGTGGCGCACGGCTGGTATCCTGCTCGCGTGACGTTTCACGCGCTAGGAATTACCCACGTTTGCGTTTTTGTCCAAACGGTTTGTTGTCGCCGCGCGATCTCAATGCTACATCGATGGTCCTGAGCTGCATCTCCCTCGGTTGGGCGTTCACGATGTGGTGGTTTGGGGGGGTGACGCACGGAGACGTTCGCATCTGTTGTAGCTCACTGTACTACCAACCCGGCGACGTGAGTTCCAGTCCCGGTCATGTTCAATTACGGTGGCGCAAGGTTTCTGTTTGTCGACCAGGTTGACTCAACCTTACATTAATACTTGGTATGGTTTATAAACATCAGTACTGGAGAGGAAAATGCGGTCAAGCGTTGTATTGTATGCCGTATTGGCCTGTATAGGTGCTCGCTAACAGATGTTTATTACAGCAGAAAACGCTAACAGATGTTTATTACAGCAGAAAAATACCCAGTGAGCTTGCGAGCTCTTTACAGGATTCCTGCCACATAGCAATAGGACGAGCTCCATTGGCCGAGTAAGAGTTTCACAGGGAATCGTTGTCTTTCAACACGTGTGTAAGAGCGTTTGTTAGAACTCCTGAAGGCGTGCATGTGTGTTTGAGATTCGGTTGCATAAACCTGACAGTACCCTCCTGATTAAGTATTCAGACTCAATTGTGACTTTCCTTAATAACGTGCATGTATACTGGATTCATACGTTTGTGTGGCTGGCTATGCACTTGTATACGCGCACGTATACATGAGCATGTATGTATAAAGATGGCACGTCTCACTCAGCCCATGGTACCTAGGTCTGTGTCGTAACCTGGGAGCGAGCTTTTGAAACATCATGTGACCTCAGGTACACCTAGTCTGGTACAAACGCCGTCACCGCCACTTAGTGGCGAAAGGCGGTTGTTGCTGTGTATATTGAGAATGTCGCGGGGAATATTAGGACCTCGGCGATGGACTGGCGTCCCATCGTCGGTATATCCTTGCCTTGCGCCCTGTGTCTGCCGGGATAGGCTCCGGCTTCACCGTGACCCTGTAAAGGACTAAGCGGTTTCAGACAATGAGATGAGATGAGAGAATATTAGGACCTTGACTTTGAATGTTGGTAACGTCACTAGAAATATGTTGGGAATGTTTGCTCGGAAATATTGGCAACCTCACATGGAATATTGGTAACATCACGTTGAATATCGGAAATATAGCTTCGAGTATTGGAAATTGTAGGAATGACGTTGGTAATATTGGGAACGTCAGTGGGAAGAGTGGGAATGCCACTGTGAGTAGTGGGAATGTTTCTGTATTAGTGGTGCTGTGCAGGAAGAGGCATGCCTGCAATGGGGTTACCACCTGTCCCAGTTTTCCCAGGCTCGTTCTCTTATTGAGGCAACTGCTCTCCTGGGAAATGTCAGCTTTCCCCAAGCAATAAAAATCCAGTTTTGTGTCCATTGCTTAATAATACACATATACTAGACATTCACATTTGGCACCCTCCAATCCCGGTATTGAGGTATAATAATAATATTTGCATTTATAAAGCGCCTATATATGTTTACATGACTACAGCGTCATGGGTGGCTCAGTGGTAAAGTGGTAGTGCCATTGCCTCACAGCAAATGGCCTGTTGTTCGATTCCCGGCGAGGGCACCTTTTTGTGTGACGTTTATGTGTTCTCCCCATGTCTGGGTACTTCGGTTTCCTACCATCGTCCAAAGACATGCTGCTGCCTAGGTTTATTGACCTGCTGAGTAAATTGTCCGAAAAAAGTTCGCCCTGCGATGTTCTGGCGTCATATCCTGTGTATCACCCCGCCTAGCGCCCTCTGTCGGCCGGGATAGGCTTTGCCCCCCCCCCTTGACACTGTACAAGATTAAGCGGGTATTGATAATGAATGAATAAGGTGTCATTGTGGCCGAAGATTTTTTAACGTAACCAGAATGCGACCCGATTTATATTTTTCAGTGGTGATGCTTCACGATGGATGTTTTTAAATACAGTGGTTGCTTGCGTCGGAACGCATTTAATTCGGCTACTTATTTTTAGATTTTTAACAAATAATGGATGCGGCTGTCAGCTGGGAGAGAGGACGTTAGCCGACCGTGCGCGGCCCACTCATGGCAGGCTATCCATCAGGGTGGCGCCTGCACCTCGTGGTCGCACACTCCATTATCTCGCCCAGTAATCAGATGAAAACCAAGTGCATGCGGTGCTCCGGATGACAAACTCTCGTTCATATGAATGGTAAACAGACTTTCAAAAAACGTTGCTTTTAGAATTTATTTGTTTTATCTTTTAATGCGCCTTTCAAGTGGCATAAATAATGGCTTCCCCATTTGTTTTCAATCTTAGCGACGGGACCCCGGTGCTGAGTGTCGGGCCGGACCTACCCCCCCCCCCCACGTTGATGTTCATGCAGAGACACAAATCATTCGCGGCCAGGATTGGGCGGTGAAATATAAAAAATACCGGTCGAGCATCTGCGTTGAGAATTATATTTACCGATACATTGAGAAAGAAAATCAGGTTAAATGCTCCAATTTCGGCGGTCGGCAGCGTAAAGGGAGATGTCCGCGAAGCAGAGCGAGGGGGTTGAGGTGCGGAAAGAGAGAGACGCATGGGGAGGTGGGGATCCGGAGAGGGTTTTAAGAGAGGAGATTTGGGAGGGGAGGGGGAAGGTGGAAAGGTGAAGCGCGAGAGGAGGAGAATGAAGGGAAGATGGAGATTGCGGGAAGAGAAAATGGACAGGGAATTTGATGAGCAGCGAGACGGCAGAAGGGAACGAGGTCAGGGTAAATACGGAGGGACCGAGTAGATTTAAAATGCATAGGTGATGAGGTATTTTTGCATTCAGTGTGGCGCTGCAAGGAGACCGTGCGGTGATGTGACAGGTCCGAGGCAGCGTGTGAGCGCCCCATACATTAAACACGCGGATTTCGCCGAGCGCCGCCCGACAGACCATTTCAACGCGGCGCATTGTGATCCGTCTGTAGTCGGCTCCAACCTGCACAGCCTCTCCCTACAGTCACGATACGGCTGCCTATCGCAGCCGAACAAGTGCATAGACAGCCACACAGAGCCTGCAGGCCGGTACCTGGGCCAGTTAGATGTCAGACACCAGGTGAACTCCACGCACGTGAGTGCACACGTGGCGAGGTGGAGATTCTGATGGTAAAATTCTGCGTTGTGTTTTTGTTTAATCCCCCTCGCGCTCCGCATGCACCGCTCCTGGTCCACCGACACTCGATATTCTTCTTCTGCAACAAGGACTCGATTCCACCCGTATCTTCTCTCGAAATGATGATATTTATTAACTCCGCAGGCACAGCACCTGCAGCAATAGCAGTAATACCCGCGCGTTACAATCGCATTAACCCCTCTCGCTCGCCTGCAGACAGTGCAACAGATCTTACTATTAAACAGACCCTATAATTGTTTCTTACATGTACACTCTCATATTATACATGTTTGGCGAAACGTTAGGAGCGACAGAACAATGCGGCTCACCTCGCAACAACTCCTTCCGGCTAACGCACTGTCCGATAAGGGGGGGGGGGCGTAGCTGACTGTACATGGGGGAGTGCGTAACGCGAATACAACCACATCATTCCCTAACATTAATGTGTGCGACATATGTACGTGCAACTCATCTCAAACGTTAACACTGGCTACACTTTGGTCGGGCTACGTTGACGCAACGCGTGTGCATGTAGCACGGGGATATACTCGTTCATCGCAGCGACTTGACATGGCACGGTACACCGGCATGGTAATGACTGAATGGAGTACGGAATAACGATGCACGGCGTGCACATCTTCAGTTACATCGTATCATTACTCCAGCGAGGATATAGTTTACGTTGCGTTTGGAAACCCATTCTCGATGGCTTCTTCGTACGACTGATGTTGGTGTGGAGCAATGACTGTTTGCAACTTTACATTGAAATTATTGTGCCACAAATGCTGTGACGCCTCTTTCACATTAACGAATCGAGAATTGCGTAGTTAAATGTGCCAAGGTTTTGTTCTGGGTGCCTTCTCTAGCTCTTTTCCCCCAGGGGTCACAAAGCGATGTACATAGCTGTGGAGAGGACAGCATGTCAGAAACAACACGAACAGCAAATTAACAACAATAACATGTTTGTGTTTACTTTTTGTACATCATCGAGTTTCTTTCGTCTGATGTTATAGTTTGTGCGGAAGCGGTTTAAGGTTGTGGTCCACAATCCACTTTAGAAGATCACAAGCTGGTGTGATCTTCGATTCCCAGCGAGTGTATCTTGCACACTTGATAGTGCACAAAATACACCCGCCAAATGAACGTAGTGTGGCGTGGATTGGCGCGGCTGCTGTTAGCGTTGTAACACAATCCAGGTCACACAGTGCCGGCACGGTAAACACAACATCGTAAGGGCAGCGGCGTCTCCCTCTCTCGTGGCGCTTTATCTCTCTTCGTCTATCGATTTCGCTCTCCGTGTTTAAGTGCGGTGCTCACGCGCTTACGGTCGGTTATCAGTACAGCCATCCGCCCGTCGGACGTCGTCACATTTCTCACTGCTGTGCCTGCAGTCCGTGTGGTACGAGCACGGACGATGTGGGCGGTCGACTGCTCGTGCCGGGAGCGTCTGCCACGGGGGTGTTGCGGAGGCTGCTGGCACGCGAGGGAGCGAGGTTTATAAAGGAGAGCAAACAGGGTCGCAGTCGCGACGCGAGTAGGCGCTGTGTACACCGTGCGCGTCGCCACCAACGCGGAAAGGCCTCCTCTGTTGCCGGACGTCCTAACGTCATACCAGGCAAATAGCAGGCTGTGCCACGTATTCTTAGTGCGTTAGTCGGCGATTTTACTAACTCCATACATTAATAGGACGGAATTCTTTGGGCAAGAAGCGAGTGACACACTGCAGTACTAATAGACCCCAGTAAAACATACGTGGGCCCTGACCTAATCAACCTGCATGTGCCCGATCTCGACTGTTGAGCCTGGTTGGTAGGTACTGTGCTATACTTTGATGTGAAACTGCCTGGAAGGTGGCGGCGCGGTGGCCCAGTGGTTAGCGCTGTCGCCTCACAGCAAGAAGGTCCCCGGTTCGAATCTCTCGGCTCGGGTGCCTTTCTGTGTGGAGTTTGCATGCTCTCCCCGTGTCCGCGTGGGTTTTCGCCGGGCACTCCGGTTTCCTCCCACAGTCCAAAAAGCATGCTGCTACATAGGTTAATTGGCTCGCAGGCTAAATTGCCCCGCAGTGCCCGGCGATGGACTGGCGTCCCATCGTGGGTATATCCCTGCCTTGTGTCTGGCTCCACCGTGACCCTGTATAGGACTAAGCGGTTTCAGACAATGAGATGAGATGCCTGGAAGGTACCAGATATTTGGCTATGGGCTGTGAAGTGGCTAGAATGTGGCATTACAGCCGTGAACTGAAAACAATCTGTGTGGAGGGTTGAATGCCGCTTATATTTTTCTCTGTTTATAATAATTTATATTTCCAATAGGGCCTTTCCTCCTACATGTAAAACGCTAATATAATTGGCTAAACAAATAATATTGAGACTCAACGAGGCTTTCCTGTGTAAACAAAAGGCATTACAGTTTTATAGATACCTGGTACAGCTTCTGGAATGTTACAGGATATAGTACATGTAATTGTTTTCAGTGAAAGTGGAAGTCTGGACGTGGGGCTCCGACTTGGCCACCAGACATAGAGCAAAAGCCAGTGTGAATGAGAATTCATTAAGCGATAACACGCACGTACATGCTGGTGTTTGCAGCTCTGCATTACCGAAGAGTATCTGGCCCAGTAACAAGTTCAAAGGCGTGGCTGGCACAGGAGGAAATACGTCTGAAGCTATGCATGGAGCTGAGAAGATTGAGAGGTGGTGGGGAGGAGGTTCTTGCTGAGTTGAGATGAGGACCCCGATAGCAAGTGGCGAGTATGTGAGCAAGGGCATGTTTTTGATAGGCGCCACAGTGTGTAGTGTTTGAGATGAAACGGATGGCTGTGGGGCACTGGTTATCGCACTGCGCTATAAATCCGGCGACATAAGTTTTGATTTCCGCTCGTGGCTAAGACTGTTGACGATAACCGGACCCCTTTTTTGGTCCTTCTCTACCTAGGTCGTCGACTCGGCCTTCAATGAGTACCTGGTGATGTGGCCATACCACCCTGTTGTGTACTGTTAATAGGTGCTCTTTCGCAGCTGTTGTCCCAACAGTCTGGGTCGGCCACGTGGGAGTCAGTGTGGGTGTTGGTATTTGGACGTGTGTTTGTGTGCGAGACGGAGGGAGAGTTCTCAGGGCGAGTGGGGTTAGTCTTTGGGGGAGTGTACGCGTGAGTGGTGAGTGTGTTTGGGGCTGTGTGAGCCGTCAGTGGTGAGAGTGGTGGGTGAGTGGTGAGAGTGGGGGTGTGTGAGTGGTGAAAGTGAGTGAGCGTAAG
>JAZEWT010000002.1:34255428-34288306 GCA_036362905.1 Mordacia mordax | reverse complement strand
ACTGTGTGAGTCGCCGTGCGGGGAGGAGGAGGAGGAGGGGAGTGGAGGCGGTACTGTGTGAGTCGCCGTGCGGGGAGGAGGAGGAGGCGGCAGGGCATTGACCGTTAATACAAAATGGCTGCCGTGGAGCGTAGTAGGCGGACTGTGTAACCTCTGGGACTTGTTCGTTCTCGGAGAGAAAGAAGTAAATCGAGATAACCGAGAAGATTGTCGTGTGGCGTGGGGGGAGGGTTTGTTTGTTTTTATCTTTCTGAGAAGATTTTTTTTCTGAGACTGTGAACCACGTTTGCACTTTACTAGAGAAGCTTGTCACCCCCCCCCGCTCTCTTGGACGCCCGTTTCCCTGTGGCCTAAACCGTGCCGCGTTGGCTTCAGCTGCGTGCCGAGCCACGTCGAGTCTCAGGCGATCGTTGGAGGAAACCTCTGGCTGCCGGCTGCTGCTGCTGTTGTTGCTTCTCCTTCACTTCCCCGCGGCATCAGACGGTCGCGTTCTGTTTCACCGACCCGCGCCTCCCTCCCTCCCGGGACCTCCATTTGGCGGACGCGCCGTGAGGGTTTCGACGTCGCTCCGTTCGTTCGGGAGAAACCACTCCGTTACCTCAAACATTTTCACCTTCCACCGCCATCCATTTCAGTTTTATTTTGTCGCGGGGGGGGGGGGGCTACTGTACCAAAGACATTCTAAAGCTGCGGAGAGATTATTAAAGGTGAGTGCATTTTGAATTCCCCCCCCCCAACGTGCGACGAGATGGATTAAGAGTGGATGGACGCGTACTGCTATCTGTTGATTAAAGATTACATCTGTACTACGAGCGCTGCGTGCCCTGCCGGCGCCTCTTCGCATCGTTTCCAGTGCATTCGGTTAATCCCCGATTGCTAAACTTCCAAGTGCGAGCTGCTGCGCTTCGTCGCAACAGACGCGCGCTTGTTTGTTTTTATTGCGCCGCGTGTGTTGTCATCGTTGTCGCATGGTGCGTGTTTGTTTCGCGTACGTTCCGTCGACACGGACGACGCGGTCCCGACATTGTTAGATCGCACTTCGCGTTTGACGAATTCGAAACCGAAACGAATTGCGTGCGCAGCGTAAACACACGAATGAAATGTGACTAACGTTTACGATCTACCCGAGTTGTCCGCGCCTCAAGGTCTCGTAGTCCGTGGCTCCTGTTGAGATTTGTGTTGCTTTATTATGCTTGGGGCTAACAGTCGTGTTCTTTTCTCCCACATTCAGAAAGTTCGCAAGCTTTCAAAATGGCAGTTTTGGTTTTGGGACGCCTGGGTCTCTTTATGCCTTGGTTCACGTTGTGGGGTTTCGTCTTGCTAATAATTCGGTGTTATTGCAGCCACGGCGTGCGTTGCAAAGCCAGAAGCGGTGCCTCAGCATTCATCGCAAAACGCAGAAGGACACTGTAGTAATTATAATATAGAATTGCATTTGTAGAGCGCTTTTCACCCGAGGGTCACAAAGCGCTGCACAGAGCTGCGGAGAGAACGGAATGCCAGATACAACGTCGGCCGATGGCTACTCACCAGACGCCACTTGAACAATAATTGACAGCGTTGCAAATGCTATGGGTACTTTAATTGATAACCTTCATCCGTAATAATAATGATGAAGGTAATAATGTACGTGAATGTTACAACTTGTTTCCTTGCTTGCCTCTCGGCAATCATGCTTTCTTCTCATGGATACAAAAAACCCACTCACAGTTTGGCCGATAGCATCTGTTTTGGTGTAATCTCTAACGCGGTAGAGTCGACCAGTCTCTGTGTGGAGAGTCTGAGTCTGTGTGGAGAGTCTGAGTCTCTGTGTGGAGAGTCTGTGGGTCTCTTTGTGGAGAGCCTGTGTGTCGATGGTGTCTGGGTTTCTGTGTGGTGAGTCGATGGGCCTCTGGTGAATCTGGGTCTCTGTGTGGTAAGTAATCTGACAAACTAATTTGCGGTTAATCTGGCTGTGTACATAATATATTGTCTGCGAATAGAAATAATCACAGGATACTAATGGAGCTTTAGCTTGTTTAGTTAAACCGCATACATTTTTTAAAGCTCTTGTGTTCTTATCTCGGAATGTTTGGTCATTTCTAGGTTGAGCGTTTTGCTGTAATGTGTATTCTGTGCTGCATCCCAGCCCAGTTGGCCAACGCGTGTCTCGTTGCGCAAGCAGACAGCAATGGCCAGGAGGGAGCAATGAGAGGCCACAATGCTATCATAATAGAGCATTTTAAAAGTCAACAAAAATGTCTTGTGCGGTATTGCGTCGTCAGTGGTGCACAATACGGAATAAACACTGTCGTCAATAGCACTAGTTCACTGCTGTACAGAATGGCCATTGCTCCAAAAATAGCCGATTATATAAGTTTACTTTTTATTTTATGGTGGTTGTTAACATGTTTGTCTTTCAAAGGTTAAATGAATCACGACGAGGGCACACTTAGTTTACTGAGGAATAAAAGCTTGTAAATGCGACTTCAAAAAAACATAGGTTTGTCTCAAATAATCGTGTCGTTTTATTTAAATTCGTCAGAGGATTGCTGTCATGCACAAACTCAAAACTTAATTACAGTAACTTTTTGGAGTTACGATAAGATGTGAAGGGCAGTGTGCTGGTGCATTGGGTTGCCGGCTGCACTGAAACCCAACTATCGGTGTTTGATTTCTAGCCGCAACACCAAGCAGTAAGCGATTTCTGAGCCAGGCCTGGGCCGACATTTACTCATACTGACCAGCATGACGAGGTATGGTCCAGTACATAGTAGTCAAGAGGTTTTCATACAACAGTGTATTCGCACAATTATAATAGATTAAGGAACAATGTTGAGTTTAGACATGTGAATTATCTTGCCTAGTGGTATACTAGAGTTCTTGTAAAAAGGTTAGTTGGTTTTCTCGGTCTCTCTTCCGCTTGGTCAAAGTACTCTATCGCTTTTGAGAAAGTTGAGAGCAGTTGTGCTATCAAGACTCACCCCTGCCGTAGTAATACGGAATCTGCCCCTCCGGGGGAATTCGGAAGACTGGTAGTGTTTCATAACAAGTTGTCCAGATAGCAACTTTGACCTTTTGTTTGGATCTAAAGGCGTGGTACATAATCACACTACGTACCTGTATATAGTTCTCGAGTTGTTTCAAGCACAACACCGACACAATCGAATGCCAGAACACGGAATTCACTTTTTTTGGAGAATTTTGTCTTGGGATGATGACTCTAAGCCCAAATCGTGTTGTACTCTACGATATGGAAGCATTAAATCCAAACAAGCTCTGGGGAGCTTTCACCTCGGTTCCGATCGTTATCTTTTGCAGGGGTGACTTGAGAAACCCCTCTCTCGACAGCCCCCAACCCATAGGACAATGCCTCTGATCTTAATTAAAAGCGAAACACTTGAGTCAATAACACTGCCCTGGACAGGAAAAATACGTTGTGGAAAATGTTTTAGGCAGTGGCTCGTTTACACTACTGCTTTGAAGAATAATGGTTACCACGACCATTGCCACTTTTGATGATTGCTTCGAAAAGCTGCTGCTCTCGGGACAGCCGCGTCGATCGCGCACAATGCGCCTGAGGCCTTAACGTGTGAGGCGAAACGTCGAGATGGAGGGAGAGGGAGCGATCGACCCGGCTGTCCAAAGCGAGCAGCTGCTTTTGAAGCAATCATGCATTCAGCCGCGAAAACCTACATCATTACTTTGCCACTTTGTAATTTGGTCGAGAGCCCTTGTTCATAGTCGACAGATAAAGCGCCATTCCCTGAAGCATAGCCGTATCGTTTTCCTTTAGGGTAGTAGTATTGAATGTTTTCCATTGTCACTTGAGTACCACTGTCGATGCAGTATCTCTATAATAGGGCTGGGCATGCGTCGGGTCACCGATAATTTCTGCGCTCATTCGTTGATCGCATTTGTGACGTCACAACCAGCCCACGAGGTGATGTACATCGCCATCAAGCGGTCAGCACAGATCTGTCCTATGCGGGTGCAGGCCACCGTAAAGGCCAGTCGCAAGCTCACGCTTGACCTTAACCAGCTCGGCGTATCGCGCCTGAGTCGACGTGTCATGTGCGTGTCAGTACGGTGATGGCAGAGTTGAGTCGTCCCCTAAAGTAACACCCAATTCGAACGTTGTGTCGCAGGAATCTCGCATCTAGCGCTTGCAAGCTCACAGCATACTTTTCTGCTGTAATAATAGACGTATTCATGGCTTCTTAACTACCTCCGAGGTCCCTTCGTGTCGGTAGAGCGGCGAAAGCTCAATTAGTAAACGGCTCGAATGTTCCCGTACGGCATGCTGAGCCGGCGGCTCGGTCGAGTTTTAATTATCACGGTAGTAATGGCACACGGCCGTACACTTAAGCGATTGTGCCCTGGTGCAGGCTGTTTAATTGTTTATGTGCATGATGCGTCGTTATTTAGATCGTCTGTGCCGTTATTGTGGTGCGCGCGGGCGCAATGCTAATCACACGTGGAACAGAACTGCACGTCGCTCATGTTTAACACAATTCCTTCCCAATCAACTTCTCACTATGAATGTGAAGCTCTCTTGAACTATATCATCGCTGTCATCAGCCATGGGCTCTTTACGCTTCGAGAAAGACCTCTCCACCTTGTCACCGTCTCGCAAACGCTGGCATGCATGCTGATTTCATCGCGTCTCTGCGGTTGACGTTTTCGAGCGTGTCGTCGCCCTATTTTAGAACAAACTTCATCACGACTGAAATCTTGTCTCGCGTGATATTGTTCGATTTCGTAAACCTGAACGCTGATTTATTTTTCATGCTCACTTTAAAGGTTCGGTTGAGTATTGTATTGAGTATAAATTGTAAATTGGCAAACATTTAATAAACATTCACTATTCGGTGTAATATGGAGCGCGCCTTAAAGGGAGAAATAACAATTGCACACATTCAGAATTGGCATTTTTCTCCTGCACGTAATTGTCATGCGCAAGAATATAATAGCATGTGTATTGCATTTATTTGTGAGCCAAGGGCTCCCCGCATAAGCGTATTGGTTTCAAACTGTTAGCTGGTTGAAAGATGTTATGATTGTAGTTGTTAGGCTTATGAGGCTTCCCTTGGCGAGGGGAAACTCGCATCTATCGCGAGCACAAATAACTTTCCTCAAACAACATCGCACTCGTCGCAGCGTGGTACACCACGGGTCTCCCACGCATAAGACTCAGGGAGATCAGGGTAGAAGGCAGACTGATGCACAAAACGCAGAGGGGCCTGAGTTGGCACGCGTCCGAGAGGTGAGTTTCGTCGAGGAGATGCAGCGATGGAATCATCTATGTGTAGGTGATAGGTTGGTTATTAAATCGCAGCATCATGAGCGATGGCAGTGGTTATCCGAGACCTCTGTCCAGCAGTGGATTGATGATGGCTTTGGTTGTAATTAATGACGAAGTATATAGGTTGTTGAGTGGAGCCAGGTAAGGTGTTGTTGTGTAGCATAGCCGCCAGCAGTAGCAGAAGATTGAAAGAACCCATTTATAATGCATCCTTTTCGCTTTATTCTTCAGAGGAGTACTATAAATAAACCCTTAGGTTATGTATTTGTATGCCAGTGAATATAGCCCTTCAAACCTACTTAAACACGTGCGTTTGCCCTTGCTGGGTTAAGATCTGGTAAACGATGAACCACTAAGGTAGCGCGTTGTTTGCATTGCGCAGTATTTTTAGATCGGGCCGCATTTCTGCATTCCTAGCTGGTCGCGGTGTCAGGCCGCGGGACTAATGAATGTCTGAAAGCTGCGTGTTCGACACCCACATCAAGAGCACGTGGCTTCGCTTCCTGAAATAACTTGGCATTTCACAGAATATACCAGCACAGAAGTCTATTCCATATGCTCTGTGTACGGTGGTAAAATGGTCGCCACGCTGCACTCTGACCTCAGCTCACCCGTGTTCGATTCCTGGCCACGGCTAGCATTAGTGGAGAGGGGTATTATAATCGCTTCTGTCCGTGTTTCTCGTTCACCAATGCGCACTGACAAGCGGGGTAAAGTATGGTAAAAAAAAACCCATGGCTGATGTAACATGGCGAGGCCTTTATCACGTGGTAAATTTAGAAAGGCTGGGATTTTTTGTAAGTACGTCAGAGGATCTTTTAAGCCACTGACACGCGCTCACCAAACTCGTCTGATCATATGTCGCAGGGTGCCCAGTTCATGAAAGCAGCACTTCAAATTTGGAATTAAACCAAACCAGGTGTTCGAGCTCCGTGTACACAAACTCACGATGCTTTGCTGTCGAGCACTGTAACCAAACGCATATATTAGCAGAACTCCGTTTGCTTACATACGCAAATATTTTCAGTCGACACCATCATGTGGTAGCATTTGTCCAAGCACGCAAACTCAACCAGTTTTTTGCATAATGGGTCTCAAGCAGTATCGAGCTCGTAGTAGCTTTTATTTAATGTAGTACACTCAGAAATCATCGGGTAACGGCTGTACACAGTACAATAGAGACAATCTCCTGCGATCTGTTGTAGGCGCTGTTTGTTAAGCGTGATGCGAACCTTGGGCCGGGCGAGATGAGCGATCATCTTGCGCTGTGTGGCTCCCCCCCCCCTTCATTCTTGCTCAACGCGGCCGCCGTCTATCATCGGCCCCTTGGCCCGCTTTTGTGCGACTCGCGGGCGCTGGCTGTCCCTCTCGGAGGAGGCAGCTGGTCCCATTGTGTAACCCGCGACCTCCGACCTCGCCCGCGACAGTCGCTTGGGGTTAGAGGTTAGCAGCGAAGGATCATGGGAAGGCTGTTAATATTGGCCTGTCCTCCCTGTGGGTTTTCACAATGGGGCATTATATTGCACAGTTGGTGCCCTGGAAGGGATAAGGATGCTTGCGGAGGGGTTGTTTGTGAAGAGCGTCTGCGCTCGCTCCGGTGTACATAAGTGGAGTGGCGGCTGCCTTTTAGAGAGAGATTAAAAAAAACCTGACTGCGCTATTTTGCTATGATTGTAAACCGAGTATGATGTAAATTAGCTTTGAGGCAAAACCATAATGACCGCAATCACTTGTACAATAGTTAATTTCCCTCTGAGTAAAAAATAACCCTCTGGTGCATTGAATGATGCACATTAAATTGAGATGAATTGGAATGAGTTGCAGATATGAGTGCGGTAGATGTGCGCACTCTGTGTAATTGTTGGGCCCTCCGTGCCGGTGGAGTGTGTGTGTGTGTGTGGAGAAATGCCTGTGGTCGTTCACCTTTAACACGGTGGCCCGCGTTCTGACCACGATTCCGCGCCGAGGCTCGCCGCGCACAGTCTTACGACGACAAACCCCGTGTGCGTGTTTCAGAGAGCGGGAGGAACAGTGGAAAAAAATAGCGGAGGTGGAGTTGATGGAAGAAAAGAAAAAGAGAAAGCAAGAAGAGAAGAAAAAGAAGGACTCCACATCTAAAAAGGTGAGCTGCTGTACCCGACATGATCGCAGTGGCCGCGTGCCAGTCGCTGCGTCCCAGCGGCCCCATATCTCTCTCACTGTCATGTATGCTTGTCTAAAACGCTGTATTGGCCTCAGGGGTGTGTATGACCGTTGTGGGGTTCTGTAGTGCTGGGGTGTCTTCTCCCACCGCTGTTGTATTGTTGGTACGACTGCGACTTACAAACCGGTCCGCAGCTGGGGCTCCCAACTGGATAAAGGGGACGTTCCTATGGCGAGCAAAGGCACATCTCTTAAGTAACCCGCCATTACCGCATCCCCACAATCTGCCTGAGTTTTTTTTATGTCCCTGCTTGACCCACGCTTGGGGTTCTCTACTGAACATTTAATCACTATGCCACTTCACTGTTGTCTCTTGCAGATCTCCGAACAAAAATCCAAAGGTAGGAATTTTTCCTTTCAGTTTTTGGGATGAAATGGGAACGTGTGTGTGAAGAGTAGCTGTTTGGCGTGTATAATACAATAGCGATAATGCTACTGCTAATAGTTTACAGACCTTTATGCTGCTGGGTGATGGCCGACCCACATGTGTATGTAAATACTGTCGTGCGGTTACGAATAAGAATGATCAGGAATGGTAAAATTTTTAACGTTGGTTTGAACACATTGATGTTTTTTTTTTGCGTTCAAGACACCCCAGAATATGAGCTGGAATATGTACACATGCTCTTTATCAAATTAACAGTTGCACATGTCACGTGCGGAATGGCCTTGCATGTAATCAAAACAATCTGAAATGGTGACGGTTTACTTGAAGTGCGAGAGCAGAATTTTCAATGCTTTGTGTATGCAGCGTTTGTGAATCAAATCTGTAAATGGTGAGAAAAGTGGTTGTACCAGAAAAAATATGCTGGACCGTTCATGACATGCAAAATGTGTACAAAGCACTCGGCGTGCATTATAAAAAAAAGCAACTTCCTAATTGATTAAATGTGATCCTGTTGTCATGCAGCAGTGAGCATTTGTGACTATACAATTGTCACTGTCACTGCTGCTCGGCAGTCGCATTTGGGCAAATGGATTTTCACGATGGTCAAAGAGAGCTTTGTGCGTGGGAGTTTTTCCACCGGCAAAGAGATCCCACGCACAAAATGTGCAATTGCTACAATTTGTTATGCAGATATGGAGCGTGCGGCGATCGCGCATTTACCGGCTGCTTAGTGGCTGTGGCTGTCCTTTTGTTGCTCACTGTTGGCTTTTTGGCTAGGATCTGATCACTGGGAATGGCTACGACGCTGTTCCTTTCGCAGATTGCCGTGCCGCGGTATCAGTGTGTATACGATGGGTCGTGCTATGGTTAGCTCTGTGCTACGAACTCCGGTAAAGTTGGATTCCCACACTTGGCCAACATCTGTGACCAATATCTGAACCGCCCCTGATTATTCCCTGGGTATCATAAGTCAAGCTTGCCGAGCATATCTTGCTGGGGTGCCAGTTGTTATTGGCAAGAGCATCCATCTATATGCTACACGCCTCTGTTCTTCACAGTTGGTACTCAATTTTCGTCTCCGGTTGGTTGTGTAAGCGACAATTCATCTGAACCACCTGCCAGCTGTATTTCGTCAGCTTTGAGCAAACTGTATGTAGTTGTATGTTTTTACTGTTGTTTTTGTTGTCATTGCCGTTATCGTGGTCGTTGGGAGGGATTGTTAAACACTGGCGACCCTCTCCCTCGGTTACAATCTCGGGGTAATCTGCCTACAGCTGTTGCTTAGTTTTTTTGGTTTAGGTCACGCACCCTGGACGTTGTCGCCATGTGCAATGCTCAGCACACTGGATTTGCAATACAGATAGATTACCGGTTCGATTCAATATCCCAGGACGGCAGTTGAGAGGGCAGCTTCTGAAATCGCTTCTGTCTACTCGTTAGTATAATTAGGTTAAACCACATTTTGTCTTGGGTACTTTTTGCCAGTGTACATATGTAGTAAGTAGAACAGGTTTTTACCATTTTTGGCAATTATACAGGTGTTAAGATCTTAACACCAGAATAGACACATTTCACAGTGTGTCTAGTTTGAAAAAGCCACACATACTTATGGCAAAATATGCAAACAGGAAGCTTTGATAACGTATGCATTGTCCTTCAGACTGATTGGCCTATACCATTTGCAAACTAGACACATTGTGAAATTTCTATTTTGGTGTTTTAAGATCTTAACAACTGTATAATTGCCAGAAATGGTTAAAACCGGTTCTACTTATTACATATGTACACTGGCAAAAAGTACCCATAGCTTAAACAGCTCCACCTGAGCGATTAAGCATTGAAATTGCATTGTCCTGAACTTCCTAACTTTTGGCATCATTTGGCTGACACTACAATCAGGCTCAAAAGAAAGCCATGTCTGGTGTAGGCCAATCAGTTTGAAGGACAATGCTTATGTTATAATGATGTTGGTTTGCATATTTTGCCACAAGTTTGTGTGGCTTTTGCAAACTAGATACATTGTGAAATGTGTCTATTTTGGTGTTTTAAGATCTTAACACCTGTATAATTGCCAGAAATGGTAAAAACTTGTTCTACTTATTACCCTGTTAGTCAACTGGCGGGTCGTGGCGCAGCAGAATTATACCGTGGGTACACTCCCACCTCTTTCAAGACGTCTGGCCAGTGTGGAAGAGTCGGCTATAATATCCGTTAGAGGGGCTGTCTGGAGCATTGTGTAGCAGAGCGTCGTGTGCCACCAATGGCATGAGCAAGTATGTTGTCAAAGATTAACATTAAAATAGGCTTTTCTGCAGCTATAAACATTGCTTTTTACTTCCCAAGCAAGTTCTGCTTAGACTTCATGTAGACGAGTAGTAATGACAATACTATTTGTATTTCTAAAGCGCCTTTGATTTTTGCGACATTAGCAATTGGCATCTAGTATTATTTTAAATAAACTTAACCTTTTATATCATTCTTCGTTTAGATATGCTTTGGATGCTCTCTATAAAACCCACAATTGTGATTTGTACATTTGCTCAGGATTAACTTCTTACCAATCGTAGAAATATTCACTGGGTTTCATATTTGTATAAGTTGGTGTTGAGTTTCTTAATTTGTGATTATGGTTAGAGTTAAATTTGTTTAGAGATTAATGCTGTGAGTTTAAATGCCATTGTAGTATTTCGTTGGTCATTTCGGACTTTTGTTGTGTCGCAGGAATCACGCATCTCGAGCGTGAAAGCTCCCTGGCTACTTTCTGCTGTAATAAACAACTCAGTAGTTGCAGGACTGCACCTCTATCTTTCAACTTGGAAGAGTCATCAGCATTAGAAACTAGGATGCAATAAAAAAAATATCTGGCTAATTTCACGTTTGAGCCAGTTTTAAATGCATATCCTTAATTACTTTAATGATTAAAAAAAGCCTACTCTTTCTGTGTAATGTCTTTAGATGCGTGGTAACATTTAGATACTATACAAGACCCAGCTGCTGGGATAGGCTCCAGTTCTCCCCCCGACACTGTAAGGATTAAGTGGGTGTTGATAATGATATATGACAAGTCCCAGCTGCATGTGTACTGTTATTTTATTTGTTTTACGTCCTTCATTGATTTATAGTCATTATTTTACTTTAATTGATCTGCTCTGATGTTGTTGTTGACATGCTGACCCTCGGGTGGAAAGCGCTCGCTTTAGAAATACAAATATTATTGTATTATTGTCACCATTATTAGGCTCTGCGAAAATAAACATCAACAAAAACCATATTTTACAAGTGGCATTTCTACAAAATTAGTTCCAAGTCGTCGTGTACACCCATGATAGATATTACCGCATGTGCGTATACACAGTGCATAGCTACAATATTGGCGAGCTAAGTGTGACTGGAGGTTTAAATTCAAAATAATTTTGCACATTTGACAGTTTCATCACATGCGATTGATTAACGTTTCTGATGACAACTTATATCCAGTTTTTCACATTTTCACGTTTTCGCAATTGCTCTTAAGAGCTGCTCTTATGAGTCAGAAGCCTGATAATCCCTACATCTTAGGAGATGAAACGTCACAGGAGAGAGATGCACATTTGACTTGGCGATTCTGAAAGAGCAGCTTTTCAGAGCATTTCTCATACATTGAGCCGTGAAAACTTACACAAATGCATTTTTATGTGTGTGTGTATATATATATATAAAAAAATATTTGCATTTCTGGAGCATTTTTCACCCGAGGGTCATAAAAAGCTGCACAGAGCTGTGGAGAGAACAGCATGTCAGCAACAACAACAACAGAGTAGATCAATGGCAGGCGTTAAATAATTGTTAAACAGTTAAAGAAAAGAATAAGTGTTCCTGAGCAGGCACAGGTCAACAGCGAGCCATCATTCAAGCACAACAACATTGAGCAGCATCAACAGACCTAGTCAGAGGACTTCAACGCTTTACTGAACAAGTGGGTCTTGAGAGGGGATGTGCAGATGTCCAGGTAGCAAGCTGACCGAATCCCCAATGGAAGGATGTTCCAGAGTCTTGAGAGCAGTGTGCAAGAAGGTTGTTACCCATCGAACCGAGGTGCGATCTGGGCATTTGCAGCAAGCCCGTGTGGAGGATCGAAATTGTCATGTTTAGGATGATGCCTGAAATAGGCCACGGACGTGGCCTGTCAGAGCAACGCCAGTGTGAGCCTTGTAGGTGAGAAGGAGGATCTTGAATTCAGGCCTGTATTTAACTGGTAGCGAGTCGAGAGACATATATCTCCCTTGAGCAATGTCACGTGTTGAATGAAGCCAAATAAGTTGAGTGGCCATGAGATCGCTTGCAAAAGGGGCTCTTTGGAGAGTCAACAAGGATGTTGAAATCGCCAAGTATCAGGATCCTTTAAGAACTGGAGCACAGCTTAGAAAGCAGCTCATGTGCACATCTAATGTGGACATTATGTAAACGTAAACAACACTCGGGTATGCTTGGCAACGCTAATTGCCGCACAGCTGGCTTGCTCACGGCTAGTCCCTTTGTTTATGGACGTGGATGCATTGTGACACTCCCTCCACCACCACCTGTTTGGGGGGGGGGGTTTCTAGAGAGTCTTTGTCACGTTTGGCTGGCTTGGAAAAGGTGAAAGTACTCGGATTGTATCCCCACCACACACGACTCATCCTTCGGCAAACTGAAGGATGAACACCGATGGGTGGGCAGAGGGGCAGAGGCGAGGGGATGTAAGACAGTTCGCCAATGTGTTGAACCGCCGCACGCCTTAAATCTTACCGAAGACTTCTACATTTCAGTGCGCTATCCATTACATGCCTTGCAGGGCTGAAATGTACAAAATGAAACTCAAGATCAGGGTTATGGTCCTGCTCCCTCTCTTGTAGTAATTTTTTTTGTCTCCCCGGGGAAAAAGAGAAGGGAAAGAGAATGGAGAAGCAATGCAGCTGGCCTGGAAATGGAGGCAGGGACGGCACCTCTGCTAACGTCATTGCGCTTTTGTAATCCATCACAATCCAGGGCTGCCTCATCTTACAAACAGTATGCCCAGACATGCAGTAGCGGCTTGGCCCCTTTTTATGTTATCTTGTGTAATAAGCTAATTTAATTACATCACAGTTGATTATTTCGTGCCGGCAGGCATAGGGCGTAAGGCAAATTACTCGGTAAGCCAATTAACCTAGGCAGCTGCGTGCATTTGGACGGTGAGAAGAACCGGAATACCCAGAGAAAACCCACGTGGACACGGAGAGAACACACAAACTCTACACAGGCACCAGAGCCAGGGAACTGAACCCAGGACCTTCTTGCTGTGAAGCAGCAGCGCTACTCACTGTGCCACCGCGCTGCCCCATATTTAATAAGTACAAGTGGTAAACACCTGAACACTTACATTTAATGATAGCTCTAATTAATTACTACGGTCTTACATGTTTAGTTATCTGTCATAAATATGAGGCCATGTTACCTAAAAGCAATGTGAATCATATTTACAGCTCAGCAATAACCGTTTTGTTTTGTGTAACGAATAAGGTAGTTGCATTTTCCAATCTCAAGTCAAGCAGGGTTTACCCTGGGTAGTGCTTGAATGGGGAGGGGGGGGGCAGTCACCATGCACCACAGGTTGTTATAAACTGGTTGTGCGACAGCAAAATCCACTGTCGTATTGTACTCCTATGCTCCCTTGTCTCTGCTTCTACCCTGCACCGACACGTGACTAGCTTGGTGAGGGCGTGATGGAGGAGAAAGTGAAGGGTGAGAGAAGAGTGAGAAGTGAGGGATCCAGGAGTATTGTCAGGTGATGAGGGAGGATGGGAATGCGTGCGTGAGAGCGGTGTGAGGAAATGATGGAGTAGGTTTAGTGACTGGGGAAGGAACGAGAGTTATGTAGGAGGGGAGAGGAGGAATGGAAGACGAGTGAATGGAGGAGGAAGGAAGGGTTATTTTGAAGAAGTGAGGGGTTCGTGAATGTTGTGGAGAGGAGTGAGCGAGGTAGTGTTGGAGGAGGGTGGGAGAGTTGGCATTTCAGGATTCTCTCGGTAAGATGAGAGCTACATCTCGGCGGGGCGGCGGCGTTCGCAGGCGTGAGCAGACATTTCCACCATTTTCTGCCAAGCCAAACGCTCCGCCACTGAGGGGAGAATAAAATAATAAAAGCGATAAATTATGAACGAACACTAAAGCCTGAGGCCTGCACTTTACCTCTACTCTGCTGCTGGCTGCACTACGCAAAGTCACCCTTAAAAGATTTATTTTTCGTTAAAATTTCTGCGTTTGTTGGCACCACAGTGTGCACCGTGCTGTTGGTAAATCAAACACATTTGTATTCAATGCTGTTGGAGTATTCGTGTGAGTGCTGAAATGTTGACGTGGAATAATGGTTTTGGTCTTTAGGTTGAACGTGCAGAGTGTTGTGTGGAATATGGCGTATTGATGCAGAGTGTTTATGTGCGGTATTGATCTGTAGATATGGAGTATTGAGTGTTGCTTTAGAATCTTAATGTTGGAGTGGTTTATGTTTACCGTAGTTCATTTGCACTGTGGCAGTAGAGTAAATGTTTATTATTGCAGCAGAAAATGCCAAGTGAGGTTGGAGGCTCTGGATGCAGGATTCTTGCAATGCAATATTCGTTCAAACTGACCAATGCGAGTGATGCAAATTTCTGATGATCATGGCAGTCACTCATTTATACTGTGTGTAATCTACAAGTGGAACTGTCCTAATGTTATTGTTGACATGCAGTTCTCTTTACAGCTCGGATTCGATAAAAAAACCCCAAACACATTTTATTTTTGCTGACTTTCTGTTCTTATGTCGTCGTTGTTAACGTGCCGTTCTCTCCTCAACTCTCTACAGCGCTTTGTGACCCTCGGGTGAAAAGCACTCTGGAAATGCAATAATTGTTATAACGTGTAGCCCTTTCGCCGGTCCACTGCTGGATGAAGGCCTCTCCATGCTATCTCAGTCATGGGCATTGTTTGACCAGATTTCATGCTCATCTGTGGAGGTTGTTCACTTTTGTGGTCAGAACTGGATCGGGTGTGAATTGCCACTGAATGCCAGGAATAAAATTGAGGAAATGGGGTCCGTAGCACGGTGCACTAGCCACTGCACCCTGCCGATTCAAGCAAATATAAATGGAGCTTTTGTGGAGGTTGTGAGCACAGTGTGTGGGGTTTGTTGTTATTAAGGAGCCCCTGTAAACATACACACGCTCAATGTTGTATGCGTGGGTTTTCATGTTATTGTTCAGCTGTGCACGGGAAGGACGGCAATTTCCAATCACAAAAACTGCCCAGAGCTGATGGCCAGTATATTAACCACCTCATGTGGGGCAGGGGGATGGTAGCACAGAAAGGGGGCAGTTTTATATTGACACCAGAGGCGTTCACATCTCTGTTTCGCCTGTGAATGGTTGTTGCTGTTTTAGTTACGGAGGGAGTATTGGCTGAAACCTTTGCCCAAGTGAAACAGGGCCAAGAGGGGGCAGCACGGTGGCCCAGTGGGTAGTGCTGTCACCTCACAGCAAGACGGTCTCGGGTTCGAATCTCGGCCCGGGTGCCTTTTTGTGTGGAGTTTTCGCCGGGCACTCCAGTTTCCTCCCACAGTCCAAAAAACATGCCGCTGCATAGGTTAATTGGCTTGCAGAGTAAATTGCCCGCAGTGCCCGGTGTTAGACTGGCATCCCATCGTGGGTATATCCTTTCCTTGCGTCCTGTGTCTGCTAGGATAGGCTCTAGCTCACCACGACCCTGTACAGGACTAAGCGGTTTCTGACAATGAGGTGAGATGACCTCTATTATTTTCACAAAAATATGCCCATTGACAACTTATGCATGACAGACTTAAAGATACTATCTTTCAAGGAGAGATTCATTATTCGGATGTTCAGGAAATGCCATTTGTAAGCATTTGGCTTCATGTGGGAGGATACTGGGGTACCTGGAGAAATCTGATACATTCAAGGGAATGACATTCTTAAGTTTTGCACAGATTTAGAATCTGGAATCCATTCATGTACTGACTTTCAAATGGTATTTCATAAGTTCTGTATTAACTTCATCTTGTAGTATTTAGCGAATACGTGCTTTTTCACTGCCGAATTGTGACGCAGGCTTGAGTTGGTGCTGCTGATGTTCTGAATGGGTTCATTGTCGGGCCACCCCTCGACTCCGTTTCCATAAATGGATGCGGTTTGCGGCAAAGGTGTTGAGTACTCGCTGCATTATTTTAGGCTCTAAGTTGGGCGGCTGTGGGTGCTGCAGCTTTGCAGGTGCCTTGCCTTTGGTTAAACAAGGGGCCCCCTTTCTTGCCACATGACTGAAACCACTAAGGCGTCGATCTGCTCTCTGAACATGTCCCTGCCTACCGTGCTTCCTACAATATCTGTGATGACTTCCTTCCACTGTCCCCCGCACCGCTCCGACCCCCCTTCTTGACAGCAGCTGCTTTCCTTCTGCCAGGTTTTTTGGAGAATTTCATCCTGGCCTGCCTCCACGTGCCAAGAAAATTTTAACAGTGAAAAATAGAGCTGTGTGTGGAGATTAAACTGAAAAAGGCAGGAAAACAGTATTGTTGTCAGGGACTTGTCTTTGTACCCTCCCCCCTCTTAAATGGTTCCACAGTGTCCACGACTAAAGTATAACCTAGGTGGTAGTTTTGTAGTAGATAAAGATAACTTATAATTTGTACATGGGCTGCTACCATGGAAATGTGGCGTTATTATTTCAACCACTGTCTCATGGCTGTAGAAAGCAAGTGAACACTGCCTCAATGCACATTTGTAAATAAAAATATTATCTGTGTGTGCAGTACCTTTGTAATATGCGGTTTATTTGTTTAGGTATGGCGTTGTAGCATGCTTATTCTCTACACAGCCAATTAAATCCTTGAAGGCTCGCTTGTCATGAGTGAAAAGAACTTGCTGTTACATTTGTGTTTTTAAAAATAATAATTGCACTTCTAGAGCGCTTTTCGCCCGAGGGTCACAAAGCGCTAATTAAACATTCGTTTGCACTCTTGTTACTATTATATGGAACACGAACGCAAAACTGTGCAATTGCTGAATGATATTCTGAAGCAAATCTTTATAAAAGACTGATGTAGAAATTTACATTTGCCATCGTATTACAACCATATTAAGTTAAGTAAAAGGTTCCATACTTTTTGCAGCATGGTTTTACACCCTTTCGTTGCATGTGCGGCTTGTTTATAACAGTTGTGTTTTGTATGCAGTTCACTTTTCTTGTCAATTTTAGTTTTTGCAACAAAAGCTACTGCAATGTGTGCTTGCTCGGCAGGTCCAATCCTGTTTTAATCCCCTAAATGTAATCAACTGGACACCTTTCTCTCAAGAAGACGTTGTATGTGCAGTGTTGGCCCGCGTTTCTGGACTTGTCTTTGCGTTGTTGGCTACACGGCGGCTGTAGCTGTAGCCGAGGCCTTGGCCTGGCTGTCGCCCCGGGCTTATGAACACTATGCCTGGCGCTGTGCCCTGCGCAGGCGGGCCGTCGTTTTCCTCCTGTCTGTTTCCGCTTCTCCTCCCCCCTTCACTCGTCCGCCTCATTCTTCTCTTCTCCCTATCCTTGTAGTGCTCCTTTGTTTAATCGAAGTGATTGTGTTGTGCAAGAATCAGTTATTTTTGACCGCTGCTCATTATGTGCATATTTTGCTTTTGGCTCTGAAGGAGCAGACAAGATGAACTGAATCAGGCACAGTATGAGGAAGTACAACAAAATAATATGAATGCATCAAAAACATTACTTTACATTTGAGTCGAATCGTGACCCCGACTCTGCTGTTTGATGCCTTCCCTTAACCATACCACCCGTTGTTATTGAGAGCGTGATCTCGATCTGAATAAGCCCTTGGCTCCAAGCAGCCGCACGATCCCCATGGTCCAAAGTTGGCAGTGGAGAGGGAAGTCGGAGGGGCCCCTTTTGGCGGCACGCAGGCGCCGTTCCTCTCTGAGCTCTTGAGCTATGGATTTTTAAAGCGGTTGCTCGCACATTTTCGGATCAAGGCATCATTGCGGCCAGGCGCCAAACCAAAGTCGTGGTCAGTGTTTCTGCTTTTACAACCAAAAAAATAAATGAAAACAAATGCGTTAATACCACAGAGTAAGCATGAGGAAGTCTTTTTTTATCTATGGACATTTTACTTGAAAATTAAAAGTAAGCTTTCACAACTTTCACCCCCCTCTTCTCAAGCAGCACCTACTTTAATCTCTATAATGGAACAATTGCTTGTATGTACGTATGGCTGCACTGAGGGCACTGGCTTTGAATCCTTGACAAATGCAAAAGTCATCAGTGCAACAGCAAGGCTTTTTATTTTATTTCAGACAAGTATTGATTTCTTGTCTGAAACGTTCAGCTTTAAAGTTTCAGCTGTTAATTTCCACTTTTGTACTATGTTGCATTCGTGAAACACGATCACCGTAGGTCAGGTGTTTTGCTAGTGGTTCTAACATCGTTATGTGAAGCGACTCCCTTTCATTGCTTGAAGCTCGTTTCCCTCTTGGGAAGGTCTCTCCGAATATTGCGGGGTCATTCGGTGAACTTTTTCCATGGCAGCAGAGTACAAAGGGATCATGTTTATTCATCAACTCTTGGATTATTTTGGCATGTGCACCATATGAACTACTGGATATGATCGGTGGAATTTTCAGGATATGGACTTGCACTTGTTAACTCTTCATTTGGAATCACGCATGTTAAAATTCCCTTTCAGCCTCCCACCTCCCAGCTCTGACATTACTACTACATATGCCCTCATCACGTGACTGATTGTATGCGATTGCAGCCCTGATGAGCGTTATTAACAGAGGAACTGTTTGCTGTTGTATTTAGTTTCCTGTGTCTGCTGCTTACCTCTTATTCACAAGACTGTCATTTCGCACACGCCGCTTGAGTTGGTGGCTCTTGTGCTTAGCTCGCTCCCATTATAAAGCACTTCCACGTTTTTTATCTTTATTAAGAGCCCTTGACAGCAAAATATAGCAAGAATATATTGCACTGACTCAAGTGGTAAAGAATGCTGAAATGAAATGTTATCACTGAAATTGCGTGGAGATTTTCATGTCGTCGTTTAATAGTTTACAGTCGTTGAATATTTAATGACATGATTTGGGTTCATGCTTCGATGAAGAATATTTTTAAACGTATTTTGCCGCATATATAGCAGGCGCTATTGGCAACAGAATTATCAGTGGTCTGTTTACATAAAAGATACTCATCTAAATTGAACCAATGTTTAAAACAATGTGAAGTATGCTCTTAAGTAAAATAGATAGACAGAAAGTCAATGCATGATCACATTGCTGTGTGGGAACCCACTGTAGACGCTTTGTTCTTATCCCGGTTGGCCTACTTGTTTTACCTTTGTGCTCAGGACCATAACGATTGGATGGGTGCCCGTATCTGTCGGTCTGCTGCACACCTTGCTATAATGACATTTGGCACAACCCAGACAGCGGGACAGTGCAGAGTCTGCCCTTGTCCCACAAGAGGGGTAAAATCCGCTCACGTAACCTTTCACGCATTGTAACTGCATCTCCGGTGGGCGTTTGACTGATGCGGCATGGTCGTAGGGGTCCGCGTCGCCGCCGCTTGTGAGGCGAAGTGTCATTGCGGCACAACTGGAAGACACAGGCCAACGGCGCGACACCAGGAGGCATAGTGACCATGCCCCATCAGCTGTCGCTGGTGCCTGGGCCTGCACGATTCTGCTGAATTGGCGCCACGTCCGTCCCCGCAGTCTGTGTTGTGCGCTCACTGCGGAACGGTCCAGCACGATGTAACAGAAGTGTCCGTTAGGAGAGTTGACGCGGCTGTTGAAAAATTATTGGCCATGGGAAAAATTATTTGTGCTGTCGCATCGCGGTTTAGCCTCGTGCATTTTGCGCGTGCAGCTGGTGTTGAAGAACAGACTGTTGCTGCAGGTGATGTTGATGAGTTATGTTTGACAGGCGGCACGCGTCAGTTTGGACCCGACCTCATGCTTGTAATGTGTTCTCTTATTTCCTCAAATTTCCCAGTGCCAGAGCTGACAAAGACCAAACCAAACACAACTCGGCCCTGCAACCTGAGCAGCAGTAGTAGTGGAAGCAGTATTGCATCAGAGGAAAACAGCACTCCCGCGCTCGCCTGGCCCGGCAATGCCAAGCAATCCCCCGGCCACAGCGACACTTGGGCCGGGCAGCAAAATCCGCAGCAGCAGCCACCTTCCACCGGCCGCTTTCCATCCCGTGACCTTCCTCCTCGCTTCCGGCAGCTGGAGCCGAGGCCTAGTGTGAGACGCGCTAAAGAAGGGCTTTTCGAGGGGCAGCCGCCGGCTTCAGCGAAGTGCAACGGAGGTTCCCGGCTCGGAGACACGAGTGCGGGTGAGCAGCATGAGCTGGAGCACAAACCTCACCTTGGGTCTGTGTGTCATCGATCCTGTTGTTATGTCTGTCTCTCGTTATGTCTATTTTTGTGTCTTTCTCAGTGTCCCACTGTCATCAACCACCTCGGTCATCTCAGATACCCGAGGAGAAAGCTGAGGAGTTCAGAAAATGATGATTGCTTCGAGAAGCTGCTCTCTCGAGACAGCCGCCTCGTTCGCTTCCTCTCCTCGTGACGTTTCGCCCCACACGTTAGAGGCATCCTCAGGCGAAGTATGCCTCTTATCGTGCGAGGCGAAACGTCGAGAGGAGAGGAAGCGAACGACGCGGCTGTCCCGAGAGAGCAGCTTTTCGAAGCAATCATCGTGCATGGAGCCGTGAAAACCTACATCGTTACGTGTTGAGACAATGTTTGTGTGTGACTTGTCATGCGACCGACCTTGCTCACACGAGCATTATTAGGCTGAGCGCTGTGACCACGAAAACGACAAGGTCCCCACAATCATTGGAAAGGCATACTGGTGAAGTTCCAGATCTGGGGTTATGGGTAGGCTAAGGGTTTGTAACAGGACTAGTACTAGTCATTATTTGCTTAGGGTTTATAAAAAGGGCTAGTACTCGTGACGAGCTGGTTATGCGTTGTGCAATGCCTAGCACCAGCGGTTCGTTGTTTAGGTTTGTATTTGGGTTAGCTTGTGCATGCTGCCCCCATTGCAAATGGAAAGGAGGCCTTTGCAGTGTTGGTTGCTTTTGGTTTCTAGCGTAAACGTAGCCTTTTCGTATAGTTGTAATTTATCCATTTTGTGCTGAACTCTCGGAGCTGTGTCTGGTTGCACAGTGCAGTTCCTGTGCTGGTCTCTATAGCAGTGTTACCGGCTGGACGCAGTAGTGTAATCGAGTTAACATGGCGATCAGGTAAAAATGCAAGTCATGCCGGCCTGCATTTGGAGGTTTTACCGCCCATGACTGCACGCAGAAAAATGCAGACATCTTTAAATACCCTCAATTTTATTTTGGTCACTATGGTAATTAATGTTTCTTTGTGTTTTATTTTTATTGTCATCTTCATCACCACCTCTGCCCTCAGATTTCTGTTGCCACTCGCCGAACATATGTCTGTCCGATGTTGGGTCTCTCTCGCTTGATTAAAGGTGTGGATATGGGACAGGTCACTGCCATAACAGCAGGAATGATCAGCCTGTGGGGCTTTACACTGCTTCACTGAGGCATCGGTTAACGACCGAAGTGTTCCGAGTGCCATTGCAGTCACTTCGGCTTATTCTGAAACGTGCGTGTTGAGGCTGGAGGCTCCCAGTATAAATGCATCGTGTGGTGTGGGTGTCCATCTGATCTTTCGTCTGGCCTTTGAATTGTGCTTTCCACAGTTAACATGTGGGCGGCACAGTGGCCCAGCGGGTAGCGCTGTCGCCTCACAGCAAGAAGGTCCTGGGTTCGAATCTGGGCTCGGGTGCCTTTCTGTGTGGAGTTTGCATGTTCTCTTCATGTCTGTGTGGGTTTTCCTCGGGCACTCCGGTTTCCTCCCACAGTCCAAATAAACATACTGCTTCATAGGTTAATTAGCTTGCAGACTAAATTGCCTGCAGTGCCCGGTGATGGACTGACGTCGCATCGTGGGTATGTCCCCTGCCTTGCGCCCTGTGTCTGCCGGGATAGGCTCCGGCTCACCGCGACCCTGTACAGGACTAAGCGGTTTCTGACAGTGAGATGAGATTAACTCATATGTGCACACACAAGGGCATACGTTGTTGTTGCTCGATTGTGTGAGTGGCGTTATCGTAGTTGTGCATTGTGTTTAGAGCTGGATTTGCCAAGATACACTAATGCTGTTAGTCGAAATAATGGAAATATGAGGCCATGCAACATCAAAGTATGTGTATGTGTGCGCTTATTTTTAACGAGCAAAGTTGAGGCTAATTGAACTTAAAAGGGAAGCAAAAATAGGCTTGTTTACCACGTGGACAGAAGGCAGCGGCAACTTATTTAAGCTCAGCCCCTCTTGCTGACATGCTTGTTTGCGACGTTGGGCTTTAATTTCACAAAAGTGGCAATCTTTAAAAATACCGAATACTGTCAGAATACTAAACAGCGGATTAGGATCAGGGCGATTGGTTGTAGCCTGCAAGATCCGGGTGGGGAATTATGTTCGCGCGAATGTGTGTGGTTTTTTATTTTACCACACTGTACACGGACGGGCACAGCCCAGGCAGACGGCAGCGCTCGAGCGTAGAACGGCGGCTACGGGGCATGAGTCGTCTCTTTCAAACGCTTCCCGTCGGCCGGCGTGCGGGGCCGGGCCGTTGCTTGTCCCTGCGCACGCACGCACGCGCATCCCGCGCCGCTGGCTGAACGCTGGTATTCACGGGCGACCTTGGTGTCACCTTGAGTCTCGTACGCTGTCCGCGACCGCACAATCACCCACCCCCACCACCAGTATATTTATTTATTTCTCTTGTTGCCTGCGCCCGGAAAAGAACACAGCCATTGGCTTGTGGCCTGCGCTCACCCAGGGATCTGGGTGGGGCCAACAGACCATTTATGTGGGACCTTTTCAAAGCTTAATTTATTTCCTTTCACGTGGAATTTTAATATTATTACAACCTTTGCTGGCATTGATACAATTTTCCCGAGTGTCCGCCAATGTAAACTACCACATTTGTTTTTAGTCACCAAGGGTATAGTAGCTCATTACACAACGACTGTTGCAGGTAAAAATGCCAGCCTTCCCATTGACATCAGTTAATGGAGCCGAGCAATTACCTACGCACTCGCTACTCTTCCTACATTGTCCCCCACCATTGCATCATTTACACAGTCATCAGAAATACCCCTGTACACATAGGTATACAAAATAATGATTGTTACTGGCCTTTACAGCTGCCTAGACCATATCAATTCCTATGCAAGAGATCAGCCTACAGCTGATTATAGAGATCTTCGGTAGAGTTGTCACCTGACACAAGCACCCAACAGGAATGCTAAAATATTTTGGAATGAGACTCCAACTTTTTTATTCGATATAATAGTAATTGCACTTCTAGAGCACTTTTCACCCGCTGGTCACAAAGCGCTGCACAAAGCTGTGGCGATAACGACATCTCACTAACGACATATGAAGGGCATATCAACAACAATACATTTTTTATTTTAGAAATTGCCTGTCTATCCCATCACCTCCCTGATTACTAAATCTAGTGCTTTCAAGAGTGTTTTCACATTTTCAACATTTGCATTTGACGATGTTCAGAATTATTTTCCTGGACGTTCTTTAACGATGGTTTGCCCGAAATCGTTTCCAGAGCTACTGAGCAGCTCAGAACCTTTGCATCCCTAAACCCTTACACTAGCCTGCTCCAATTCTTCCCCCCCCCACTCTTGCCATGGTGCATTCCACATTTTTGAAGAATGAGTCAGGCGCTCTGCTCGTGTACACTGTTTTGCAGTGAGCCTGTGTGCAGACGAGGCCGCGCACAGCCCCCCCCCCGTTACCCCGTGTTCGTGCAGAAGACTTGTCAGCCACCGTTAAGACACAGACATTTACGTCATCCTGTTTGCTACGCCATAGTCATGCTGAGTCGCTGGGACAATGACGGTTCATGAGTCGAGCATGCGGGTATCTCCGCTACGTCGAGGTTTGGCCGGCAGGGTGGCTATGCGTTGGTGCTTCACAAAGTCCTGCCCGAGGAAGTTTACTTCCTGCTTCAGGGGGCAGTTTCTCTGTTGAGATAGTGTTCTCCCCATTTTCTACATGGTTTTTCTCTGCGTTCTCTGATTTCCTCTTACAACTAAAAAGAAGGAATCAATTCGCCAATAATATATATAGGATAAATGTGTTCAGCAAAGCATTTTTCACCCGAGGGTCACAAAGCGTAGCTGCCTTTCCCCAACCTCTCTGCAGTTTCCTCACACCTTCCAATCGTTCTCTTCGTATACCGTCAGCATGACACTAATATACACGCATTATTAACTGTAGCTATTTTGAAGTAATCTATGAGGAAAGAATCAAAATAGGGATGCAAATACAGAATTGTCAAGTCGCCTTGCCGCGTTGGTCCATTGCCCGCGTCCTTCATGTCGTCATCTTTAAGTCCAGTGGGTGTTGTTTTGCGTTTCCCCACATCCATCCATGTCCGTGTCTTCGCTAAAACGGTTGCCCAGACAGTGGGCCACACACGTCCCTATACTTTGAAAATGCAACCATCGATGGTGCACGTAGGGAAACATTCGACTGCTGAAAACAAACCTTATTCTGCTTTTGACCTTTTTTACACGCCTTAAAAAAAATCGACAGTTATAATGGTTCCTTCTGCATTGCATTTCCCTGTACAATCGTTTGTTTACATCTTGTTTCTTTTTCCTGTTTTCCTCGGTGTTATTCTCCAAGGTCCTTTGTGAGGCATTAGCATTTAGGTGCTACGTGAACGCAAATCCTTATTCACAATATTAATAGGATATAGCATTAATGCTGTTATTTTCATACGCGTGCATCTGTGTTTTGCACGTGGTGGATTATGGAAAAAAAACGATGGTCAAAGCAGACATCACAAATTCTATACCACGAGAGATGTCTTTTGTTGTTTGTCGACTGCATCTAGGATTTCAAATACAATGGCAGTGGTAAAGAGCGCTACACTAATAAGAGTAATGCACATTACCAGGCGTGCTGTTGAATGGCTATTGATTTTTTTCCGCTAAACCTGTTTCCTGCAACTGCCCTACTTTGTAGCATCATGAGCAGGGCATGAACATTAATGAGGTGAAAGGCTTTCAAACGTTCCTACTTTGCTCACCCCTACAGCTCGACGCTAAAACGCTTTTTTTTACAAACGTCGTCGGTAAGTCATGTCCAACTTGCAAAATATTTACACACACAATTGAATGTTCCAGCAACCCGCCAAGAGCAATGTCGCTGTACCGTGTTCCTTTAAAAAAAAAAATTGGCAGGAAGGTAAAGCGGTGTGTACGGAGGGAGAATCCAAATGAAGTCTATTGACTTTCCCTGCAGCACGCGAGCAACCAACAACATTTTCTTGGCAGACTTTCAGAAAAGTGAATTATGCTTGCTTAATAGCATTAGAGATGGGAACACGGGGAGGCGATGGGGCTGGGGATGCGGGGACGGAATAAACAGAAAGCCTTTAGGGGGCGAGGGGGGACACGAACAATGGACAAATGGAGGACGTGAGGTGAGAGAAAAATATTTCCTGCAAATGCTGAACGCGTCTCCCTCATCGTGAAACATGGCCTTATTTTGCACGCGACACCATGCGCAGGGAAACCAAGGCAACATTATGGCATATATCGCAGGGCCCAGCTGCTTTATCTAACTATAGATCAGACCTGGCAATGGTGCAAGAGGCCTTGCACTGGGAGGGTTTTAAGAGCAGCAAATAAATTGAGGGCTTGCATGCGACAGTGTAAGCCATAGCCGGTACCCCGCCCTCCACAACAGCAGCCCCCCCCCTTCCATCTCCGCACTGCCCACAGCTACATGGAGCCCACACCGAGTCTGGCTGACGGATGCATGCAGTGCGTGCAAGGCAAAGAGGGAGAGAGATCAGGGAGAGTGCGAGGGGTAGGAGGGGATGTGGGGTGGGAAGGAGAGTGAGGGTGGGGGGAGAGAGAGCGTGCCAGCCAGTGAGCCAGCCATTGCGCACCCAAATCACAAGCACACGGCCGCCATGTTGAACAGGCAGCGAATGCTGCCATGGCGCGCGCATAACTGTTTTAAACTCCAGTAAATAAGTCCGTTGGCAGGGTCACGGTCCTTTCTGCACGGGAGCCCGTCACATGCAATTGTTTTTATTTTATTTGTACGTGACCCTTGAAAGTTTTTTTTTCTGTTTTGGAGCTCAGTGCCTAGATGCAGCATGTCATCCTGGGCCTACGGTGCTGCTGCGCGTCTGTACGTATGCGCTCGCGCTTGTCGACCTCTGCTAGATGAGGCTTCGTCTGCGTAAACTATTGTGCGGTGCCATTCTGGTTGCCGCCACAGTCGCCCCCACCGCTAGCCTCGACTGGTGCGTCGTTGCGGTTGTGCGCCATCGCGAGGCACCAGTTTTGTTGGGGGAAAGGGTGAACATGGCGCTGCAACGCCAGTGGCGTCCGCTGAGCGGTGCATATGGCACATGTCCAAGCTACGCTGCTTATTGCGAGCGTTGCCGCTTGTAAACACTTCTCGGTCTGCAGAGCTCCACCTTAGAGTCGAATAAATAATAGTTGGCTCATGTTGAAGTTCAAGGGCGGTAATTGTCACACAGGACAATTTGCAGAATACGATTCACTGCAAGCTAATTAGGAAAGTGACTTGGTAGTTCTATTGCCAATGGTTACTCCTTGAATCAATGCGTTTTTATTGTCTGCTAAAGGATATTTCTCATTGGATGAGATCTGTGAATTCAAGAGAGAACACTTGCCCAGTGTAGCCCGGACCATTTTGCGCACTTCTGTGGAGGTGCTGAGCAGCATAGTTATGGACTGACCTCTGACCCGGCTGCTAGCGCTCCCATTATTTCATGTCTACCACACAGCCATCTTCGTTTGCCTAGCGCTGACTCTGGTAGTATCACTTCAGTATTTACCCTTAATTAATCTGATTGTTAAAAGTACAGATTTGGTCTGTGTAGTGTGAATTGATGAATGTTTTTTGATGTGTTATCTTATCACATTGTGTTATGGACTGTGGTGTACCTTGTTTTTGTGGTTTTATACTCTTATATATGGTTCATTGTTGAGTTGTCAACCCAATACTTTTCACCTCCTCGTAGAGCTAACAGTTAGCCTTGTCCCATTGAATGCATTTTTGCTTTGAGAATTATTTAAAATGACATGGTTAAAAAGAAAAAAAATCTTTTGTGTGTTTGGCCTTTGGGAATGACTTGAACCATTATCGTAAATGCATCTGTGACCTATTGAAATATTGTTTAGCCAATGTTTATGTTTGTAAATGGGATTGTTATATCTAAGAGACTCTAAAAATCATCGATTAGTAAACGGATTTTATTTATTAAATTTATAAAACCACTAGCCTCTTCACACTGCTGTCTTTACCATCATGCTGGTAACTTCTGTCTCCTGCTGATGTAACACATTAACTCCTTTGTGTTTTTTCTGCCCCTGCCTAGACCTAAACTCCAGCAGTCTGGCGGCTCAGTATGAGAGCCTGCGCTGGGACCGCTCATCTCAGAACGGCCCGTCCTGCACGCGTGTCCCTGTGACACCCAGCCGGCTCGGTTGGGCGGCCACTTTCTGCAAGGACTCCGAGGCGGCTTCAGCAGGAGCAACGACCACGACCTCACCGGAATGCGCGACGGACGCTAGCCGTGGCACAGAGAGCACCAGCATGGCGTCGTCGGCTAATCGCAATGAAGGAGCAAGCTTGAACCAATACAATACCTCGAACGGCAACAGTGGTGGAACTAAGACTAACAGTAATAATAATCACGGTACCAGCGGCAACGGTGCTCCTGGAAACTGGGACTTTGGGGCTAGGGTCGATGGGAAACACGATGGGGGGAGCAGGTCATGGGGCAATGGAGGGGGCGGCACTCCCTCTCCGAGCGCCAATCCGGCAGCGTGGCCTTCAGTGGGGGGCGAGGGGTCGGGCTTGAGTGTACCTTCAGCTGGTGCCACCCAGATGCACACTTCCTCCGCCTCTGCCGGGAACGGAAATGGGGGCCACGGTGGTGTGGGGCGTGGGGCCATCAGTGGTTGGGGGGGTGGAGGGCGAGGCCGTGACCCCACCAGCTCGGCTGATGGGCCGCCCCGGGGTGGAGCCATCGCCCCCGACAATCATGGACCAAGCAAGAGCGTTGGGCGCGATGCCGGGACCAGGAATGCCGGTGGAACCGGTGACGCGCCGAGCACGGGCGGCGGTTGGGGGCCAAGTTTGCCACCGACCCAGGACGACAGGGACGGAGCCGGCAGTGGTGACGGGGGTGCTGGAGGCTCTGGTTGGGGCTCCCTTCCCAATTCACAGGCCATCGAAGCCAATGGGAGGCCTTCCTCGGACACCGGAAAAGAAATCTCGGACAAGAATAAATCTGCAGGTGGAGACTCCTGGGGAGATAGTGGAGGCTGGGGTAGAGCCAATCAGCCGAGTTCTGGTTTCAGCGGACCAATTGGAATGTGGGGCAGCGGTGGTGGTGCAAACAGTGGCACTGGTGGCGGTGGTGGTGGTGGCAGCGGTGGTGGTGGCGCTGTAGGCGAATGGCGGAGCGGAGAATCTTCGAGCCAGCAACATGTCAACAACAGCAATGTCGGCAACAACAACAATAGCGGAGGCAATGGAGGAGGCAATAACGGGGGTGGCGGAAAGTTTGGTGGTTCTGGTGGTGGCGGCAGCGGTGCCATTTGGGGTGGTAGCAGCAGCGCAGGTGGTGGTCCTGGAGGTGGTGGTGGAGGTGGAGGAGGAGGAGGAGGGACATCTGGCTCGGGCCCCGGCAGCGAATGTGGGAGTTCGTGGGGGGGTGGCAAACCTGGTGGAAATGGAGGCCATACAGGCAGTGAGGGCAGCTCGGACAGCAGTGGCGGCCGTGGAGGCAGTGGGGGCGGTGGTGGCGGTCGGGGAGGGGATAGAGGCAGTGGCAGTGAGAGGGGGAGCGGCGGTGCTCCGGCGCGGCGGGGCCGCCGTGGGAAGTATGATACATCGATCGGGCTGGAGCCCGAACGGCCTGAGACCCTGCCCATCCCCAAGGATGTAGATCCTCGTGTGCTGTCCAACGCTGGTTGGGGCCAAACACCCATCAAGCAGAACACCCAGTGGGACGTGGAGAAATTTGAACGCGAGAAGGCCCATGCCAAGGCCCCGGACGGCTGTGTAGAGCGAGCTGGTGGTGGCAGTGGTACTACTGCCACTGGACCTAGCTGGGGTGGGGGTGGGGGTGGGGGTGGCGGTGGTGGCATTGTCGGTGGCAGTGGCGTTGGAGAAGGAGGAGGCAGTCGAGGAGGCCATCACCACCCCCAGCACTCGGGCCCGGGGTGGGGAGCGAATAAAGGCTGGGACAACAGGTGCGTCGTGCCCACAGCTGGGCCTTGTATGCGTGCGGCACACCCACGGTGAGCGTTTGAGTGTTCGGTTCTGAGGAATCGTGGTCACGAGAATGGTGACATTGCTCTGTGTTTTAAATGCATTCACTATAAGTTATTTGTCTGTTGAATATTCACGTGCTTATATTTTTAAAGCTTCCTCTTCTGTCATTTCTTTGTCTGGTTGTTGAGTCTGAACTCGTGTAATTGACGTTGAATGTGTAATCTCTGCCCCCCTCCCCCTGGAAATGCAGCGGCGGCTATGACGAGGGTCCTGGCAACTGGGGAGATGGGCCCCCACGCAGGCCGCAGCAGGGTGGCTGGGGCGGGGGAGATGGCCCCAAACAAGGTCCTGGTGGTGGTCCAGATAGGGGCGGAGGTTGGGGAGGCTCAGGTGGTGGATGGGAGCAGCAGGCACAGCCTGGCATGAGCCAGTGGGGGGGTGCGGAGCCATCGAAGAGCATGCCTCCCCAACCGTGGGAGGGAGTTGGCCCTGAGAGGAACTGGAACGGCGCCAAGGCCGGGCCCCATAACTGGGCGGGGGATCCCAAGCATGGCTCCCGAGGACCACAGGTGTCCATTCCTACCCCTCTCTTTCTGTCTCAGCGTCAATGCACTTTTGACACAACTTCGCTGCTGTAGCCGTCATTGTTGGTGTTGTAGTTTTCAGAATGCTACTAGTTTTGAGTTCCCATCTTTCATTACAGAGACATGAGTAACTCGGTGTTAGTTTCAAGCCATCGGAAAACATCTCTCTGATTTTTAAACTTAACCCTATTCCATGTGCAACAATATGTCTAGTTCTTATTGACAACATTCATTAATTTTAGATGCAGAATATTTGTTAGTTACGTTTATATTATAGTTCAGCCAGTCCTTTGTATTGATTTTCCAATGAACAAAATGCCTAGCTTTTATTGCTATTTCTCAAACAATAACACTCTGTCATCTCTGCAAACAATCTCTCAGTCGTGGACAGCGTCATGATCTGTGTTGTTGTCATGTGGGTGCAGAGCTGGGAGGGTCCCCCCAAGCCAAACCTGCCTTTGTGGGGCGAATCCCCTGATGGAGGTGGTCCTGGCTCTTGGGGCGGCCCTGGTGCCATGGGCCCGGGTCCGGCAGGACCTGGCGGTATCCCGGGAGGACCCATTGGCCCAGGGGGTGGTCCTCTTGGCGGTGGTGGCGGCAGTGGCCCTGGCGGCGGCCCTGGCGGTGGCCCTGGTGGTGGCCCTGGTGGTGGTGGAGGCGGCGGAGGCGGCGGAGGCGGCGGCGGCGGAGGCAAAGCCAACGCCGGTTCCGGTTGGATCGGAGGCCCGATCCCTGCTGTGGTTCGCGAGACCGAGGCAGATTCCAGTGGCTGGGAGGAGCCGTCGCCCCCGTCACTGCGACGCAAGAATGAGGTGGACGACGGCACGGCGGCGTGGGGCGACCCCACTGCCTACAACTACCGTGGCGTCAACATGTGGGAGAAGGAGAACATGGCAGCTGGAGGGGGCGGCGGCGGTGGAAGCGGCGGTGGTGGAGGTGGTGGAGGTGGTGGCCCTCCACCGGACCTGGGAAAAGAGAGAAAGTCTTCCAGCGCTCCCAGCGGTGGGTCATGGGGTTTGTTGGGCTGCTCCACAGGGAAGACACCGTTGGTACTTTAAAAAAATACATTTTAGCTCGTGACTGGATTAACTGAACTTAATTGTATTAATATGGGTTTTTAGTTGAACTTGGTTCGCTTGTGTATGTGGGAGAGTGGTTAATTTTGGGGTCATAAGGTATCCAGGAGGTTGCTGTACAGTCGTGGTTTGAGCCTATCTGTATTGAAGCCTTTAGCGGCTGCCCTCTTGAAGGCGTAGTTTTTTCTCACACACATCAAACGCTCATGATTGTGGAAATGGCTAAAAATCTTATTAGGACCATTCTGAAAAAGCCTTCAGACTTAGACTTGCCTGGGTAGTCAAAGTACATTAATATTTCAACATTAGTCATGCCGGGTGGCCTCTGCAGTTGGCATGCTTGATGAGCTTTATCGATGCCGTTGTCACCCTTTTGGTAAACTCTGACCTGTCGCATTCATGTCACCTCTAGGGTGGGGTGATTCCAAAACAGATTCGGGCTCATGGGGAGACCCCACATCGCCCGTAGACAATGGCACCTCGGCCTGGGGCCGCCCCCGTGAGGGTGGCAATGGGGGCGAAGGTGGACGTGGAGGTGGAGGCATGGGAGGCGGTGGCCCAGGTGGTGGTGGCTGGGCGAACCCTGACTCCAGCTGGGGCGGCCCCAGCAAACCAGGTGGGGTGGCAGTGGGCACCCGCAGCAAGGGTGGGCCGCAGCTTCCTCGCTTGCTGGCATTCCTGTGGTTTCTTCTGATGTCTGCACGCGTGGGTGTGGAGTGTGAGTGCGTGGGCACGCACTGTGCACTCAAGTCCTGACTCGTCTGCATGCCGTTGGTGCTTAGTCCACATCGCTGCGTGTGATGTCACGTGATATGCTGCCTGCTTTGTCCACATTGCAGGTGGCTGGGGCGGGAGCCGGGAAGACCCAGACGCGCCAGGTAGTTGCCACTCGAGTTGGGAGGAGGAGGATGGTAATGAGATCGGCGTGTGGCACGGAGGGGGAGGACCCCCCCAGGATGGGCCCTCCTTTGGCCCAGGCTCCAACAACTGGGGGGGCCCTGGCGGCAAGAGGCTTGGCCCCAAGGTGAATGTGTGGTGCTTGGCTGGGAAGAGCTGATGGCCCTTCTTGCGTGACATTATTGTGGCTGCATGCATTCTTGTTCTCACTGCCTCCGTTTGTATTCTATTCAGTGTAGACCGTATTGTCTTTGGGAAGGAAATGGATTGGTAGGATGTAACATTTTACCACTTCTCATTATTTGATAAATTGTCGTAATTTTATTTTTGAGTCTCTTCTTGTTTTGCCATCGCGGCCCTTGCATTTATAATCCATTTACTTGAGTCCCAAATTAAATTGATTTTTGTGCGCGATTTGATGGTCATGATATGAATGAAAATCTCAATTGATAACTCGGTCATTACAGGAGGTTAAGTGTGGTCAAACAACCCCCACGACCCATACGCTCTCAAGAGGCCTACATCCAGCGGTAGATTTAACAAACCAGCCTCGCATGCAGTGCTCCACAGAAGCGCGTAATGAGTTTTGACACAGCGCCACAGCTGTGCTGACATCAACGGCGCCAGGGCTGACACTCGGAGGGGCCCATGTGACTGTCAAATCGCAGGGCTCCAGGGTCACTTGGCGACGCAGCTCTTGTTTCGGGAACGCCACGGTTGTTGATTCCATGTCTCTCCTTGCAGGGACCTATTAAGAACTCCACCCGGCAAGAGGAAGTCTGGGTGAACCGACTCATTAAGCAGCTTACTGACATTGGCTTCCCGGTAAGGACGTTTCTTTTTTTTTGCTGCGTGCGCTTTATTTCTACTCTATCAGGGGTTACTTGAGAATTTATGGGATGACCCCTTGTATATCATAATAATAACAAATAATTTCATTTATAGAGGGCTTTTCACCCGAGGGTCACAAAGCACTGCACAGAACTGCGTAGAGATCGGCACATCAATGAGATGAGCGGCAAATCAG
>JAZEWT010000002.1:34226189-34255368 GCA_036362905.1 Mordacia mordax | reverse complement strand
AAACGGCATGTCAACATCTGGACAGTTCAATTGAAAGTCAACGAGTAGCAACAAATTATAGAAGGACGTAAAATGATCGATTAAAAAAATTCTGCAACAAACAAGGAAGGAATAAATGCAACAAATAAGGAAGGAATGAATGATTCCAGGGTTGCCGTGATGTGTGCCATACTCGTCTGCATTTCTCCATTCGATTTAGGAAATGCCAGACACACAACAGTGTGTTATATTTCGTGACTTCTGTATTGCATGACCGTGACAAATGTTCACCAAGAGTCCTGTGTTTAATGTCCGCATGGAGTCAAATGTGCATAAATGGAATTGCCTAAACGCCCCCTGTGAAAGGGTTGTAATGCCGATACATTATTGAGTAGGTAAATGGCATTGTTATCATTTTACTGATGACTGATTGTTTCCCATTTTTCTTTGTTGGAACTGGCAATAGTGATCTTTCACACACAGCTGTATAACGTGAAATAATATTGAAAACACTGCACTGATTGGTGTTGCTTAAAATCAGCTCATCCTTTAAGAGAATACTTTTAAGTCTCTCCTTTAAAATTTGCACAAGCCACGACTTTGTTTATATACAAACAAGTTAATTCGATAATGATGACACTATTGACAGTTATGCAAGTTAAAAAAAATGTATTGTCACAGATCCTCCGTGCTTGCTAGCTAATGCATACAGAGGCATTTCTTGTGCCTAATAAAATAGCTATTTATTTCTGAACATCAACCAGACGCTGGTACCAAACCAACCAGTAATTTACGTATTATCCATGTCGGCGCCCACATGGATAGGCACACGCAGCACGTCCGTTGGAATTAGGCACGGGCAGTTGATTCTCGGGAGTCACGGAGGTTTCGTTTTTGTCTCGCAGAGAGAACCCGCCGAGGAGGCTCTACGTGGAAATGGCATGAATGTGGACAAGGCCATGAGTAAGACATCGCACTTGCAATACAGCCTGAATGTGTCCTCCCATACCCTGCAGGCACACAACACTTACGTGGTGTGAAGCACCCGTACACTGCGCGGACTCTGTATATATGCACATGCACACGTATGCGGTGTGTACACGTACAACGACAAAGGCCCCTCAGCCGTAGCAGACTGTAGGGTTAAGTACTGTTTGCGAGCACCTGTCAAAGCCAGCCCAGCACACGTAGGGGTGGGTGACCAGCACTAGGCCCGGCTGCCTCTTGTTTCCCTAGTGGCAGTGTTTACATACCGCACCAAGTTCTCACATGAAGCTTAGTCAACCCAGGGAAGACTCAAGACCGGTTCAGAAATAATCACTGCTGTTGGCCGTGAGGGGAAATCGCACTCGCGTCATTAGGTTCTTAGTGCATTGCGCCAATAGCTGCAATACACCTGTATAGTACACTCACACATACTGCGTGCTCACACAGTCCACATGCATGTACATGCACGGTCGCACCCTGGAAATGCATACATGTTATAGAAAACGTCTGTTTTTTGCAGCCCGGGCTGGAGATACTGAATATAACAGATTACTTGTCAGATATTATGGGGTATAGTATCACGTGACATTTAAGTGGTTCCCCCCCATCTTCACCCAATGGGAGGTCCTGCACCCATGCGACTGCGCTCAGTCTGCGCCGAGTGCTGTGGCTTGCGTTGAACTGCCAGGGAAACTCGTTTCGCCTGTGCGCAACGTCTTTGTCGCAGACGATGAGCGAGCGAGCGCGTGTCTCTGTTGCAGGCGCCCTATTGGATCGCAAAGGCGACCTTGACAAGCACCGACCCGAGTTCAACGGTGTCATTGGCAAGGGCTTCCCGCCCCGCCCCAACGTGCACAAAGAGTCTTCCTTTGACCACCGTTCTTCCTTCTTCGACAAGGTTTGTATTCTGAGCAGGCAGAGCAACATCACACTCGGCTTCTCTCGGATCGTGGCCGAAACTGGACAGTGAATGTTCGCTGCACTTCACATCCAGGCTTCTTTTTACCGTTGCTGTTATTTAGGCTGCATATGTGGTGCTTTAAGTCTGTATGCTTGATGTTTCAGAATGCTCTAACCCTGTCCTAATTTCTCTCCTTCCCCTTTTTGGACCTTCCCAACTATCACACCATTGTAATTGATTCATTTGACCTAAATGCCACCTTTGTTATTGAACGTTTTTGACCATTCCACTCTCTCGTGAATGGGTTCACTGGTCACTCTCTCTTGATTTTACCTTCTCCTGCTTTGCCTTGACGCTGCTTGCAATGTTTCCCAAATCTGCCATGGCCGTTCTGCTCACGTGGCTCCCACCCTGCCATCATGCTACCCCCTACCCTACCCTGCTTGCTTCCTCCCTCTCCACCCTTCCCTCAGCTGAGCCTGTCTCTAACCAATCTGGACGGGACATTTTGTGACGATTGCCCTGCCTCCCCGTTCCTGCCTTCCCCCGGTATCAAACTACCCCAGGCCACCCCCCCTGCTCCTCCTGGCCAATCGCTCGCCCCCCTCGGCCTATCCAATCAGAACCCTGCTTCTAAACAGGTAACCTCGGGATACAACCCCCCACGCTTTACCCCAATACTCACACTGCCTTGCTGCCCCTGCCCACCTCTCGAGGCACAATTATTGGGGGGGGGGGGTCGTCGGGATCGCGGGGTGCTGGCTGGAAATTGGGCACTGATGTGTGTAAGTGTTCTGCTCTCACAAGTATTGCTGCAGCCAAGCAGTGGCTCTAATCTTATTCTAATCCAACCATACCCCTAACCCCATCCCTAACCACAATTTTAACCCGATCTTAAAATCTAAGCCTAACGCTAAACCCCTACACCTAATTTTATCCTCTTTAACCCAACCCTCTTTCACCCTAACTCTGTCCATAATCCCAACCCTAACCTTAGCCCTTTCTCGATTTATAGCCCTGCCCTAGTGCTTATTTTTAACCCTACCTCCAACGTCAATCCAAATTAATTCAGATTGGCTGTAGTACTATTTGTCACTGCAGTATGGGTTAATGCAGAGAGGCTGCACAGGCGCCTCCGTGCGTTTCACGGTGGTCTCTCGATCGCTTGCCCGGCGTTCTTCACTCAGAACGGTCGGTTGTCCGGGGAACCGGGGGGGGGGACGACACTTCCCACTACGCTGTTTCACCGCGCTTGTTGCTGCTTAATGCAATAAATTTTGCTGCCGTTGCTGCTGCCAGTTTGCTGGTTTCCGGCCACATTGTTTTTATGGTCTTCGGAATATTTGCCGCGATTTGATCTGTGCCGCTAGACCAAATGGCCCGTGCAAGTTATTGAAGCTATTAGGCATCTTAATGACTGCACCGGCCACACCTGACCTGGTGAACGTGATGAACACGAGTCCCCTTCTTTTTGCACCCCTCCCCGTCCACCCCATCTATCATTGGCTCAGGATTTTAGTGTTTGTGTTGGCGACGCGTGAATGAGGTTTTCAGCCTCGGTGGTCCTGTATATTTTTAGCGTGTGGGAGCTGTTCGGTAATGTTGATGACCCGCACGCCTGCCGGGTCTGGCATTCGACCGTATAGAAGGGGGGAGCTGGGCGAGTCGTCGTCATGTTTTGAGCTGCCTGGGAAAATCTAGGAGTGTCGCAAATACAACAGAGAGCACTTTGTGTGATAGGGAAAACAGCACGTGAAGGTCACCTGTGTCTGTAAAGCCAATTCCTCAACGGAGCCCCATTATTAGTGTCTAGTTGTCCTCTGACACCACCTTGAGGGCGCGTGCGAAAGTGTCGTGGCGCTTAGTGCCTCGGAATGTCTCACAGTGCTTCCCGTGTGGTATTACGCCACCCTCAGGCTCTTTGCGATGTGACAGGGAGCGCTTGTGGTACCGCAAGACTTAATGGCCCTGTATTAAAATGTTTTCTGGTGCGACGTGTTGGGTTATTAATAGTGTTCCTCTAGTCATTCTTATTGGCCTATGGAGCCTGTGGTGTTTCAGTGGATTGAGAATTAGGTGTGTGTGCAGTGTATATTAAGCGGTGTATCATGTATATGTTGTTTTTGTTATAAATGCGTTATCTGTTTTGATTTTATGTGGTGTGTGTGAAGGTTGTCTGAGGGTTTGTGTAATGTGGTAACGCTGTGCGTGCATTATTTAAATACGTGTCTGTGTGGAATGCCTCCTTTGTATACATTGTGTGTATTCTTTATGCTATATGTGTTCTTACACAAGGCGTGTGGGATGTCTAAGGTGTGTGCACTGTATAAGACGTGTCATGTTTGTGCTTGACGCAGAAAATATGAATGGTGTGAGCTGTGTTCCCACAGTGTGTTAACGTGTGCCCCATTATGTCTATTAGGTAGGGGCTGTAACTCATGCGATATGTGTAGACAGTGTGCGTGATGGTGCGTACGTTGTAGTGTGCGAGACCTACGATGAATATATGGTGTGTACGTGGTGTGCACCGCGGTTTCTTAACTGGGCGGCCATGTTGCTGTACAGAGTGGCGGACTGGGCATGATGGGTGGAGGAGCCCCATCGCGGCTCATGCAACAGCCCCAGAGCCTTCCCCAGCCAGGGTTGCGGGCCCAGGTCCCTCCGGCGCACATCCTGCCCACTCAGGTGCATCCCCACTGCACATGTCGGGAGTATAGACAATGTAGATATAATAATACCCATTTCTCAAGGCGCTGTATGAACACAAGCGCAACTGCGCCATCGGGGCAATGAAGATGTGTGTGTGTGCGTGCATGTACACATGGGGAGTGGGGGTTCGGCAGTTAGCATGCTGGGCTTACAAACCCGGCAACGTGAGTTCGAATCTCGCTCACGGCCAATACCAGTGACGATTTTCTAAACTGGTCCCAGGCCTCCCCTAGGTCGACTCGACCTCAAGTGAGTACCTGCTGCAATGTGTTAACATTGCCACTCGGGAGACAAAGGCGGCCGGGTTTGGTGCAGGTCACTCACCTCCTCGTGTCCCATGTCGACCTTCATAGGTGCCCGCTCACGGCATTTGGTCCTGAAGTCTGTTCAGGCTATACGGGGGATTTTTGTCTTCGTGTATTTATGTACTACAATTTTTTCTTGGCAGAGAAAAAGTCAGTCGGTAATTATTACAGGGGAAGAGGTGCTTTACTCTTTGGGGTTTCAACCAAGGTGGGGCATCAGCAATGCAGATCAATCAGTCCGTTTTAAAAAGTCTAAGCTGGTAGTAACTGTTGTACTATGTCAACCTGTTTTAACAGTTGTCCAGTGGGGAGGGCTGGGCAAGTAACATCACGTCAGGGCACCGGGGGACATCTAGTCAGAAAAATCAACCTTTGCAGCATGATTTTGGACCGTGGGCAGAAACTGTAGTGCTCAGCAAAAAACCACACTGACACAAAACATGCAAACTCCACACAGAAGGATACTTGAGATGGGAATCGAACCTAGCATGTTCTTGCTGTTAGGCAGCAGAGCTATTCACCATCCTGTCCTAAATGGCCATAGGGGAAGGGGGTCTGTTCCAGACATTCAGGGCAGTACTGGAAAAGGAACATTTTCCCAAAGTGTTCGTGATCTCAGGTGTAGATATAACGCATTGCTTGCTATAATGGAGATCACATGAAGTGGAGTACTGGTAGATTAGAGCAGAGATAATGTTGGGCTGTTAAACCCATAGAGGATCTTAAATATAATCCTTTATGGTAACCTGATTGTGATACGGGATTGGATTGACTCTAACTTGTAGCCGTGACTGACGAACCTGTGTTTCTCTGCGGCAGGTTCAAGCGCAGCTGCTGCAGTACGGCTTCAAGAATGGCACCCTGAACCCAGCCCTGCTCGCGCTCATCCAGCCCCAGATGACCCCGCAGCAGCTGAATCTTCTGAACCAGCTTACGCAGTTGCAAATGGTAAAGTCACTGGGGGATTGTGGCTGTTATGGAACATTCCTGGCCTCTCAACCCCCCTCGCACCCAATACCCGTAATGCGCACGAATCGATGAAGCGCGCCGCATCACCCCCTCCCTGGGGACCGCATCACATTACCTCCTCATTGCGTTCAGTCCATCGAGGGTTCTTCCCAGAGTCGGCACCTATGCTAACAAATCAAATTTTTCTCGGTCCAATGAAAACGGCATTAAGCGATGCTTGAGCGTGCATTTTATCTCCCCTTGAGTTTTTGCTGCGCTAGAGCCTGCTGCAAATTTCGTTCATTATCGCATGTTGCACACGTGTGCGACGCATAGGCGAGTGGGAGAAGGCAGTGATACCCACGCCCGTGCGTCTCGCTGTGCTCCCACGTGCGCTCGTTAGCCGGGTAGCATGCCACTTCGCTGTGTGTGTGCTGCTGTGGCTTTCTTCTCTCGGTAATGCCCACGGCCGGAGAGCTTTGTCCAACAAAACCAAAGTGCTTTTCTGCTCCATTGAGAATGTGACTGTTCTCTGTCGCCTGCTTATGTGGTTCTTTGCGTTAAGTCATTGGTATACAGTCCACGACCCTATCCTATGACAGAGGTCATTGCTTTGTAGGACAACCACTGTTGAATTATCCAAAAGTCGTGATTTATTAGTCACTTGAGGAAATAATGGTTGAGTTAACACATTGATTGTTGAGCTTGAAATAGACTGCTTGCCAACTATGTGTTCTGTCTGCCTGACATCAACTTTAATCGTGGAGGTAGTCGTCTGGCCTTGTGCAAGTTTGTGTTTTGAGCAGTACAGTCTAAATCATGCAGTGTGGTAAACATATTGTCATATTATACGCTTTTTTATATTATAACCCCACCTTTGTGAACCACACCGACCACCAGGCTCTAGTGCAGTTGGGTAACCATTTGGCTGGCATGGGTAGACCCTCATCAAGCAGTGGATTGGCGAAGAGCTTCGCGTGTGCACACACTAACATGGCCCTCCTGTGTGCTGCACAGTCGCCTTGCATTGACCTTTGTATGGTGGCACCAGCTGTGCCCCGGCTTAACTCACCGTCGCTGGGCGTCCCTTGCTTGAACCCGGCACGTGCGACAACATTGTCTCCTCTTCACCGTTACCCCAGGCATACCAGAGAATGCTGCTGCAGCAGCAGATGCTGCAGCAGACTCAGAGGCACGTGTCGGCACCCATCCGGCACCAGCAGGAGCAGCAGGTGAGCAGAGCTGATGTTGTTGGTTAATGAGTTGGGGGTTTGTGGGGTGGGGTGGGGATGTCGTGTCACCAGTAACAAGATTAGACACAGTGCACTGGTACATCCTGACCCACATCGTGTCCCGACTAAGCATCAGCTAATGGCTACAATCCTCTCCATGGAACGATGGAGCTGTCACATGTAATGAATTAGGGATTCCAGTGATTTTACATGCGTTCATGTATTGACACAACGAACCTCATTCTTTCCTGTGAATGGCCTTTGTGCCTGGTGATATCTACTGGTTATAAGCTTCTTTTAGGATGACTCGGCCTTAAATAATAGCCTGATGCATATAATAATAATAGCATTTTTATAGCGCCTTTCACCCGAGGGTCACAAAGCGCTGCACAGAGCTGCGGAGAGAACGGCACGCCAACAACGACAGAATGGATAATCAGCAACAATAAGATTTTTTGCGTTTTTTTTTAAATATACACATCACTGCAGAACAACATGCAATATATGGGCAAACTACCCCCTTTTATAGGGGTGCGCTTGTACTGACATTAATAGGCGCTTTCTAACAGCAATTGTTGCAGCAGTCTGCTAAGCGCTAAGGGAGACCTTTGTGGTTTTGCGCAGGCGGCTCGCACCATGATGTCCATGCAGCAGCAGATCCACCAGCACCAGCGGCAGCTGGCGCAGATGCTTGGCATGAAGCAGCCACCCCCGCCCTCTGGTCCCCCGGGTCCGAGTGGCGGTGGTGGGGGCGGCGGTGGCGGTGGTACAGGCCCACCGGGGCCCCCGCACCATCACCAGCCGCAGCATCCACACCACGGCAGCACCAACAACCACCACCAGCACCACCACCATCACCCGCAGCATCACCACCATCCAGGCCACAAGGCGGGCATGCACGGGCACCCGCACGGGCTTGGAGGCCCCGCCGATGGCCACGCCAAAGACACGCCCGCGCCAGCTTCTTCCTCCATGCCAATGCCACATGGAGGGTTCCCTATGCCCTCTCCTACTGGCCCACCTAGCTTCCCCATCGGTGAGCGGCAGCATCATGCTTCCCCTTTGCTCAGAGTCGCTTGGTGTGTGGTGTTGCTCATTGACGCTTTCTAAAAAAATGTGTTAATGCATCGGGGGAGGAACTATAACTCATATGCAGATAATAAAATATTAACAAACCTTCACTGTAAAACTGTGTTAATAAAGACTTTGCCATTTACATACTGGCTAAATTGAATAAAATATTTTCACATACCTTGGGGGAGACAAACCCACAAGCCTTATTTGAAAATATTTAAATGTGTTTTGTTCTGACAGCCACCCAACGGCTTTCGTACTGGTGCTTGAATATTTTCAAAGACAGATGCATATTGTAAAGTTCTGCATAATGCATGTGTATGCATGACTTTTTTAAATGACTGGTCTATTTATAATTTTGCACTTTTTTATTTTGATTGTGCAATCACTGTCGAGCCAAGAGGAAATGTCCTTTTGAAACTCTTGACAGCATTACCTGGTTTTAGGAAATGGCCCATGATGGGAGACAAGAAAGCTGATTTATTTCTCAAACTAGGAGTTATATATTCCTCTTAGATCAGGACAAATGCTCGTCATGTGGCAAGTAAAGAAAATTTTATTGTAATTAACATTTTGTGATTAACATAATGGCATCTTCGTGTTTGGCAAGCAGACTGTTACAATAGTGAGATGATGGGGGAGGCATTTGACGTGAGTAGGTCACTTTGGTTTTGACAGGCAACCTGTTTGCGTGTCGATGGTGGTGACGGCGGTTTGGCTTTCTGCGCGGCTGGTGTTTGCTCCGGTTGAGAGGAAGGACGCTTGTGCGTTTGCAACGTGTGTTGTAGGCGGTTCCTTGCCCATGGGCGGTGTGGTGGGAGATCTGGGTGGAAAGGACCTGCCCCAGTCACGGCTGCATCAGTGGACCATGCAGCCCAGCGGAGGGACCGATCCCTTCCCCGGGGGACCGGGATCCCCTCTCGACCCCAACCCTTCCAAATTTGGTTAGCAGCTCTGCAGACAATGCTACCGCTGAACTGTGCATGATGCAATCGCATAAAATATACCTCTTGTTTGTATGGGGCAGGATGTGAGATTCATCACATATGCTGTTTTTTGCTCGTGTGATTCGTGACTTGTCGGATGTGCATTCACTCGTTTTTCCCCATTGTATATATTTTAGGTCCTGGATCAATTCCCATCGGACCACCCCCAAAGCCCTCGTTGGATGACGGCCCCTTCAATCACTACGACCTGGGCGGCGACCCCGCCGGACCGTCCGGCACACTGGGTGATGGCTGGCCACGTGACAAGTCCCCAGGTGATAAGATGGCAAACGGGACCAACTCCAGCATCAGCTGGCCTCCAGGTAATTCTGCCGGGTTTGGCCAAACATCCCAATGCAGAGCCCTCCTCAAAATCAGTCTTGACTCAATACAGCATTTGTGGGAAAATAATAATTATAATTTTCAGGTGTTTGTTAATCCATTGGTGGATGAGTGCATTCCCATGCAATGCGGATCAGTGGTAGTTGCAACATATACGTCTAGTGTAAAAATAGCTTTTTGCGAATGTCCTCAACTTCATCCGTGTAGCTCCTGGGTATGGGGAATTGTGAATTTAACTCTAGCATCTTGCAAAGCATACATTTTATTAACCCAGCTCTCAAGGGTCAAACGATCTTTGAGGTTGATAGTCTCGTGTCGTTCATTCTTGCTGTACATGGCAGAGTTCCGTCCGGGGGAGCCGTGGAAGGGCCTGCAGAACATCGATCCAGACAATGACCCAGATATCACTCCGGGGAGCGTCATCGGGTCTGGCCTCACAGTCAGCACCTCGATGCGGGATGTGGATCGCTTTATGCTGCGAGACAGAAACCCTGGTAAGAATACAGGTTTTAATTTTCTGTTTTCATCTCATTTGACAGCTGCATGATGTGAAATGTTTTGTCGGAAGCCACCAATAGGAAAGGCTTGACAGGGATAAGGGGTAGTGGTACAGCGGCCGTCAACACGCTTTCATCACCGTTTCAACCTCCTCACTTTGCAGCTTGACTAGCTGAGGGCTACATTCAAGTCAGCTCAACCTGAATTTATGTCCCAGTTGAAGGCTTCCAGTATTGTATTCAGCATGCATCGGTGGCTCTGTCTTCTCAGCTCTGCATGTAGTGCAGCCTCTCCCTCCCGCTCGTACTGGGACGGAGGGTCTGGCAACAGCTTGAGGTCTCACTTGTTGATCTCTCCATCAGTGAGACAGTGGCTCACTGGTTCATGTAGTGACACTGCTCAGGACTGACCATCTCATCGATTGGTTCATTTACCACTGGTTTGTTTTCTGTTTGTTACTTGCTGGCTCCTGACAGCTCATTCGGCTGGTTTTGGGTGGCAGTCTACTAGAATCACCTTCTGGGTCATTTCTGGCTTGCTGTTGGCTCTCGGTGACTTGCAAGCTTCCTTGTATTGTGACTTGCTTGGTGGCTCACTAGCTGGTTTACTCGGTGGCTCAGCTGGCTTCAGATGGCTATCTGGCCTGAGTTGCTGCAACTGTTGCTTCCCTTCTCATCTTGGTGTGGTTATAACTTCCTTGGTGTGCTGGCTCCTCTTAGGTCCTTCGCCCTCTCTGAACACCACGCTGCCTTCCTCTAGTGCCTGGTCCTACAGTGCCTCCAACAGCAGTTATGGTTATAGCAGCCCGACACCTGCACTTAACTCCTCTGGTAAGTGCCCCCCCCTCCTCTTGAGGTCCTTCCTGCTGTGGCGGCATGTACCATGTTGAGTGTGTCGCACACTAAACTTTATTTGGGCGTGTAACTATTCACCACTTCCCTCTGTGCAATTCGAGAATTGCAATAAGAAATGAGTAGTTCCTATTTTGTTTTTGCTATCTGTGTGTGCGGCATGTTTTGTCTTGTATAATTTGCCTTGTTGCGATCAGGCCTAAAATATGCATTTTAATTAGATAACCTGGAAATAGATAATTGTTATTCAACGCAAGCATTGTTAGCATAGAAGTGGATCTTAGTGGATTAATCTTTACTTGCTTTTGATACCTCAAGTTCATGGCAGCAGCACTGGTAGATTCATTACTTAATTGTTCCTGATTAGTTGCAGTTCCTTCTGTTTATATTAAGCGGCAACATCTGGTGACGTGCTTGGTGGGACTTTTAAAGGAAAGCATGAATAGTGTTGTTTAGTTTAACGAAATGTAATGAGCTTTCATTATTTTCACCAATGGGTGGTGTTAACAGGAAGCGATGGGCTCTACCACTCTAGAAAAGATTGATAGATAAACTTTCTTGTCGTTCCATTCTTATAGAGTTATGGTATATGGAGGAACGCGGCAGAATGTAGATTGTAAACTCTGAGTAACTGCCAGGCAGTGAACGGGAAGAGTCTAAATTAAGGGTGATACCTGAGGTCAGTGGGGAAAGAGTTTTTGGGTGTTGGTCGATGTCAACTTTACCCACAGCGTAGTTGCCACCATAGCCACCAATGCCACTATCACCTCCTTGGCACGGGCACGCGTTTGTGCGCAGTTCTGTCTTGTCAGCACTACTCTTGCTATCATTACCTCCCCTGTCACCGTCACCCCCTCGGTATGGGCGTGTTATTTGACCGCACGCTCTCGATTCCTGTCAGCCCTACCCATGGCACCCTTGCCGACACCACCAAGTACCAGTTCGGTACGGGCACAAGTTTGACCGCTCGCGGTCGTGTCTTGTTTCTTTTGAACAGCGTCGACGCTCTTGTCACCCTCTGCAGCCAAACCCGGCGGTGAGCTGAAGGGCAGCTCATGGCCCGTCAGCAGCACACACACTCCCACCACACTCACACACGAGCTCTGGAAGGTGCCGCTGCCCACCAAGAACTCGATGGCTCCTTCGCGGCCCCCGCCGGGCCTCCCCAACCCCAAGAATCCCTCACCGTGGGGCACTGGTGGATCTCTCGGCCTAGCCGGTAGGGTGCTGCCCATTCCCCCTTACAGTGCCACCATACCCTGAAGTTGCTCTCTCTTTACGCAAGCCGAAGAAGCGCTTATGGTGGAAAACTTTAGCTTTTTTGGGGGTGTTTGACTCTAAAATTGATTGCATGCGAAAACGTGCACGGTCAAGCGAATGCACGCATTTGAATGCACAGATACATCCATGTGTACTAATGTTAAGACATACATTTCATAGGTGCGTCTTATTACGATACATAAAAAAATAATATCGAGGATTGTTCACAAACAGTACTATATATTGGTGTTGCTAAGTGTGACAAATATGGCATTAATGTTTATACTTAACGTGGAAACATTTGAAATGTTTTCAAACAGACAACACAGGAATGAAGTAGCGTCTCTGCTGCTAAAAACACGGATATAATCTGTTCTCTACAAATATTGTAAGAGATATTCGTTACTGATTGAGGAATGTGATTAATGATGGTTGCTCGTTACCTGTACTGCAAGGCAATCATTTGTTTTCCTCGGCTGTTGGCGGTAGGACCTGGCTGGGCGGCAGAAAGCAGTGGCTCCGGTCGAGCGAGCACTTGGCTGGTTCTGCGTAACCTTACCCCGCAGGTAGGGGCTGCTTAACGTAACCGTGTTGCACACTGGTACGGTTGTGGGGGGGGAGCACGGATGAGGCCATGCCGTGCTTGCCTTACCATGCCGTGCTTGCCTTACCATGCCGTGCTTGCCTTACCATGCCGTGCTTGCACGGCCTTATCGACCATGCTTGCACGTCATGGCACAGCCTCATTGATTGACTTCCTAACGTCATAGCCACGCGCTTTGCACGAGCGTCACGTCTGACAATGCAACAAGGTGTGTATCTGTTATGTGCAGCCCATTCTGAGATATTCTGCGTGTACACCTCTGTTACGTGACCTTCCACCAGCGAGCTCTCACCACCTTACAGCAGTCTCAACATACACTTAACCTGGTCCAAGTACTGTGGTGACGTCACTGCTTCTTAATAGGGGAACGGCGGGTGTTCTATTTGTTGGGTAGGTGCTGCCGCATCACCGTGTGATTGAATGTGGTGTTGCATGAGCTACAGTCATGATAAATACGCATCCCCGTTCTTAATGTTCAAAGCAGAATTTAAAACCGATTACTTATCATTGCTCAGAGGAGGGGAGTACAGCACATTGACCAGTAGGTGGCACTTACTTTTTAGCCAATACCTAAGCAAGCCATCATCTTAACACATGGTTCTGTTATGTGCAGGCCATTCTGAGACTAATGCCCTGTATTAAAGTGACATATACCTCGATGTCTTAATTGCTTTGTGGTTTTAAAATGAAAGTAATTATTTTCAGACTTAGAAATATGCTATACTTTTAATAATCACTTGGTCACATTTAGTTCAAAGACTTGTTTTCAACAGAATACCGCATCGCTATGTTTGACCAAGGCTTGCATTAAATGTTTTTAATTATGATAAGATACCGGAAAACCCAGAGGATACCCATGAAGAGTAGTGGGAGAACATATAAAACTCCACACACAAAGGCACTTCAGTCAGGAATCGATCTCAGGACAATCTTGCTCGAAGGCACACGTGTTACCACTGTCACCCTGTTGCTCGTCCTGCATAGGTTTGGAAAAGGGTTGTGAACTATACATTTTCTACAAAAGCTGTTACTGAGTCGAAAGACTTCCTTTCAGGAAGGTGTTTTTTGGTATTGAGTTTGAAATCCAATCCAAGCCCTTGATTCTGTAAAGCATATGTATTAATACACGGGTCGCTGTGTGCCTTGCCCACCGGTTCACCCATCTACCTGCTGCGTTTGCGTGTATATGTGCAGATTGATGGGTCGACTCTGAGGACTCTGTGCATGCAGCACGGCCCGCTCACCACTTTCCACCTGAACCTGCCACACGGAAATGCGCTCGTCAAGTACAGCTCCCTGGAGGAGGCTGGCAAGGCTCAGAAATCCCTGCATATGTGAGTGAGCACACTAGGGGTGCACTGCTTGTCTGCTTGTGTGTGGGTATGGGGCTTAGACTGCATGTGTGTGTGTGTGTGGAGCGGCAGTTTAGCGGTTAGGTAGATGCGTTCCGAAGCCAGTGACGTGCGTTGGATTCTCGCTCACAGCGAATACCGATGACGCCTCTCTTGGGTCAACTCAGATGAGTACCTGATGTGCTGTGAAAACATCATTAGGGAGATGAAGGCAGATGGTCGGGGTGCTGACCACCCATCATCCACGTGTGTGCTGTACTTGCCTTCATAGGTGCTTGTTAACAGTGCTTGACCCCTACTATCTGTTAAGGCTTAACGGGGGGGGGGGAGGGGGGTCGGGGTTGGGGGGGTGTGCATTTTTAGACCTTAGAATGAGTGTCCTTACAGGGCTGGCTATGTAGCTATGTGCTGTGCAGTGTGGATGTACGTGTGAGTGCTTGTCTGGACGTTTCGGTCAATGAATTGCTGTGAAGTGGAATGGTTTTTGATATCTTGATCTGTTTGAAACATTACATCTATTTAACATCATAATTTACAGTTTTAATAACGCACTTTACCAGATATAGGGCTGATGTTTATTATCGCAGTAACTGGCAGGCTACGCCAATAATAACGGACTTTTATGATGGCGATGCACTGATATCGCAATCGATGCACCGTTTGTTGCGCGTCCCTCTGACGGTGCGCTGTCCATCACAGGTGTGTGCTGGGAAACACCACCATCGTGGCGGAGTTTGCCAGCGAGGACGAGATCAGCCGCTATTTTGCGCAGGGGCAATCGTCGGCGTCCCCCGTCTCCTCCTGGCAGCAGCCTCGTTCAGGTGTGGGCTCGGGATCGCACGGCTTCCCTCGAGGCTCTGCTCCCGGCTCCACCACTGGAACGGGCACGTCGGGCTCCTCCTCCGGCTCTTCGGGTGCTCCGGGAGCGGCGGCTGCCGCAGCTGCCGCGGCCGCAGCTGCCGCCGCGGCCGCCGCCGCTAATGGCGGCGGCGGGGGTGGCTCATCGGAGCTGGGCCACTGGGCAAGCCCGCCGGGTGAGGCGAGCTCCCTGTGGGGGCTCCCTCAGTATCCGAGCGGGGGGCTGTGGGGCGCGGCCGGAGGTGAGGAGGGGCGCGGCATCGCCAGCCCATCCCCGCTGCTGCCCAACGACCTCCTTGGCAACGAATCCATGTGATCGCATCACCACCTCTAACCTCATCAGCACTAATTGTGGATACACGTGTTTTGTTTTTTCTTTTTACTCTTCGTTTTTTTGCATCGTGTTGTTCTCAGCGTCCTGCCTGTGGCAAAAAGTGTCCTGTACAGGATTGTGTTAAGGTGTTTGTGCATGTTTTTAGATTTCGAGGGTCAGGGGACAAAAACTGTACGTTATTAACCCAAAAAAACATATCAATTCAAATACTTGAATCGTACAAGCCAACAATAAGTGAGATGGGGGGAAAAATGTGAATTTAAATTTGGTTGTAGTGTCATCGCACTTCAGAGGAAGTGGGGTAGATATAAATTGAAAATATTCTATATATAAAAAGAAAAAAAATTATGGAAAGTTGAATATGCTAAAAGTATATATGTATGAACATACATACACAATACATTTCATTCTCTACGTTGGTGTTACATGTAACGTGGGACTGTCGTGTTACCTACACGTCCGAAGGTGGCGTCTAGAGATATATTTTTTTTGTGTGTACTTGCTGGTGCGTGTTGAATGGCGAGGCTTCTCTCTTTGCACTGATTTTGTCGGTAGCACCTCCAATATAAAGGATTCCCGGTGTCCCTTTAAGAAAGGCAATACCAGGGGGGAGGCGTTTCTTGGGGAAGGGAGGGTGTAGTCGAGTGGTCCGGGCACCTCTGCTGTGTCCACAGTTCACGTGTCCATGTTTACTCAAGGATGTACTTATTACATTGTCGTTATTGTTTTTAGTTTCGACGCAATGTATGCCCTGCGAAATAGTTGCAAATAATTGCGGAGACAGGTGTATGGTAGAAGCATTGCCCTCTCTCTAGTGCTTTTCGATGGACTCGTATTAATGTCGGTAATCTTTAAAACGCCGTGATGTGCAGTGTTGCACCATCTTTTTTTTTGTTTTTCTAGTTGCATATGAAAAAAGTATATATTATAGTCTAGTACATTACAAAATAAAACTATAAAAAAAAGCTAACACAAAAAAATACAAAAAACGTACAAAAAAGAACAAAAAAGAAAAAAAACCCTAAAAAAAATACAACTATCGTCGAGTGTGGTGGAAGCGATGGGTAGCTGTGATGCGTTTTATTTCCAAAGCCTGCTATAGCGCGGCTGTGTGGCCCACGGGCGCGTTCCAGTCGTACAAATCACGTTGTGTCAGGGCGTTGCTCCTTTTATTGCCTTTTTCGGTTTGCCATAAATTGACGCTAAATCGCTGTGACTGACGCTAAATCGCTGTGATTGACTCTTTATGTCGAAAACTTTATATTTCCAAAGGCTTTACTAAACTTCAGAGGAGAACATACAATCAAAACTACGTTGCGGGTGATTGGCAGAGGAGCGATGAGCTTTTCACTGTTTAAGTGGACGTAAGATGCAGTAGGGGAAAAAAAAACAGCACTTCCATTAACAATGTGGGCAGCTTGTTTACTTGGATTGTGGAGCGAGACCGATATCGGCAGAATCTCGTGCTGTAAAATAGGGTCGTTTCAATCACGATTGGCGAACCGCCAACCAATTTACACGAGTGGAGGTTGTAGAGAAACAAAAAAAAATCGATGCTTAAGATTCCTAATTTTTTCGCGTTTAACCGTCGAGGGCGAGGCCTTTATCTTCTAAACTCACCCGTGACCTCACTGTTCAACCGATGCATTTTCATACGAGGGGGCAGAGAGACACAGGGTCGTGGCATCTCTCAGCAATAGTCCGCTTGGTGCGCGACCCACTGGTCCCCCACCCCACCCCGTCTGAACACATCCCACCAGCAGCAAAGGGTTCACCTCCAGAGATGCTGTCGATGCTCGCTCGTGTTACCTTCGTACACAAATGCAATTGTCGTTCGTTTTTATCCCATTCCCATTATCGTGGCTTGGACCTCTCTCTGCCTTTGACAGCATCCCACACTCTGGTGCTTGCTGCGCGTTCAGGCCTGGCAGGCGTAGGCGGTCCCGCCTTGGCATGATCCCCGGGCCCGCGATCGGGCGCGGCGGATTGGCACTTCGTAACGCAATGCACTTTTTGGTCCTGTGATGAGCGCACGTGTGCGTTCCTTCCGTCTTGCTAACAAGTGCCACCACGGTATCTCTTGTGTCGTTGTTTCAGAGAATCATTTTTTAAATTAATGCTGCCTCCTCCGCCTTGCGAGGGGGAAATTGGGGGGGTGCACGGGAGGGGGGGGGGCCGGTGAGGGGTTATGGTGGGGTACGGGTGTGGGGAAAGACGCTTTTCCTGACGTTCATGCAACCATTGTGCTGGTGTCTCGACAGCCATGTGCCGACATGACAACGGAGGCGATTGCATATTGAAACAATCCCATCGGTCAGTTTTTCTGTTTCTTTGTTTTACCGCGATAATAATGATGGCCTTAGAAATGTCAAAGCCACATCAGTGATGACCGTTTGGGAGGGGGATACATAGGTCGTTTTTTACAAAAGCTTGATGTGATGTGAGTGTTGAGGTACACGAACCTCGATATAGTTTCAGTGTAGGTTCTTTAGCGGTGTTTCTTGGTTTATTAAACCACTTGCGTTTCAGTACAGTACAAGGAAATGCAAAACTTAAAGCCAGAGCGACGCTCATCTCACGGGAGGAGGGAAAGACAGACAGATGGTGGTGCATGCCGGTGTGTTTTAGTGAGTTATTGTGAGAGCGCCGATTTGGTGGAAAGTGGAAAACTTGCACATGTAGTCAATGAATGGGAGACACTCAACTTCATTGAGTTTTTAATTTGTATTTAGTTTTTTTCTCTCTTGCTAAAACTGCACAAAAGCAATTACGTTTGTTTTTTCTAAATATCGCAAGCAATGTACTGAAACCTGTAGTGTAGGCGAGAGAAACTGCGCATTGTTCCCTGAGGTAGGAGGGGTTGGAGAAGTATGGTTTTGCACTTTCTTTTTTGAGAATAAACACGTCACATGGGGTGGGGGGGGCTACGCTATACTCTGGGCGTGCGTTTTAAGAAACAAAAAGAAACGGTACATAAGGCCAAAAAACGTTTTTTTCTTTCTGTACAAAAATATATATCGCATGTACGTGAAGTCGCACAACAAGAGGACCCATTATTGAGTGTTTCTGCCGTCCGCTGAGTAACGCTTTCCCAAGTGCTTCGGTGTCCGGTGCAAGTCTGCGTATAGATCGGGAGGCAGTGGGGGGGGGGGCAGCTGTGGGTGACGCCGTGAAGCTGCGTGTGAACCAAGGCTTCACGCCAGGAAATAACAGCACAAAAAAAATAAGAGACTTAAACGAAAGTTTTATCTGTGTTATTTACATTTTTTTAAAAAAGTACAAAAACTAAAAAATGTAAACGATGAGACTAATGTTTTCTTCGTCTGATTATGTGTTGATATGTGCACAAGGGTAGGGGGCAGAAGGCGAGTGGATTATGGGTAGACACTAAGCCTGTAGCATGGACCCATGATGCGTGTCGTCTGTAGCTCTATTATGTCTAGATAGCTGCCTTGCTTACATAGTTACATGCATTAATGTGATCAGCCAAGGATCATTGACATACTGTATTATGTAGTTGATGTTACTTAAACGTAAGACATGTACAAAGGTAACGCAAATTGTGTAAGAGAGGGGAAAAAAGTGATTATACGATGACTTAAAGGTGCCGGGGTTAGGCCAAGACCCACTCTGTTTACAACCTTTCAGGAGAACATAAACAACGTTAATGATTAAAATACAAAAAATATTTAAAACATTTAAAGTTTACTCTTCCATCTGTGTAGACATCGCATGAAGACAGTGCTATTTATAATAAAAAAAACCCATTAAAACTAAAAAAGCTCTGGGTGGTTAAAAAAAAAACAGTGGTCTTTTAATTTTTCATTTGTTTTTCATCATCACGAAGAGGAAAACACGTAGGAAAACAAAAATATGTAAGCACGGATCTCAGGAAACCTAAGCAAGTTGATTTAAAATTAATAATTATCACCTTATTGTGTATACTCTAAGGGTCCTTAGCGGGACCAGTGTAGCGTTTTAGTAGAACGAAGTGCTGTTATATTTCCAGCGTGCTGCACAATATTATGTGTCTTTTACCTTCATTCAAATGTGTTGAGTTTTTTGCTATTTACGGGAGTTGGGAGGGGGCCGGAGGGGGGTTCGTGGGGTCTTTTCAGGTAGTTTGAGGAATGCAAATGGTTTGTAATGGTGACTTGCCACCGAGTCGAGTCTTTTGAGAATAATCAGTAAAGCTGTCAACGTGAGACAAACAAAACGATGGCATTCTTTGGCGAGTTTGGCGGCTTAATTATAGTTCGGGGCATATTTATAACAAACTCGATTCAATGAAAGAAAAGTATCATAGTGTAAATACTCAGATTGTGAGGCATAGTGCTCCTGTGTACATAGTCGTGGTTTTGTGCAAGTTTTCCCGTTTTCTTGAAGGGGTGAGATAATCCCCCCCCTGCCCAACCCCCCACAAAAACGTTACACACGAAAAAAAACAAAAAAAAATCTTAACTCAGCACTTGTCCGGTGTTGACTCCTTGACTGCTCGCATTTCATAAAATATCGTGCTGTTAAGTATTCAGTAGCAGCAGACAGGTAAAAGGAAGTACAATTATATATATGGGAATTCATATATGTAATGGGTCCGTCGGCGATCAACTGTTGCCAGACTGGGGTCACTGGCGGCGGTGGTGACGGCGGTGGCGGCGGCAATTGAGCCTTGCGAGAGTAGGTGGTGTTCGAGGTAGTGGGGAGAGAGGGGGGGGTGTCGCTGTTCGTTCACTGTGCCGCCTTGTGTCTTGTACTAGACGGGGTGGACTGCCGGCCCGACGCGGTGATCTGGCCCGGTGCGGCTCGGAGCCTCTCGTGCGTGCGATGACCCCGCTCCTACAAATGCCGGTGGCAGGGTCGCCCCACCTTTACTACCTTACTGCTGTGGTCGCGGCCGATTAAAATAATGATGGCGTGAATTTACGTAACGATTTCACACGAACTTAATGGACGACGGGGCAGAGAATTACACAGTAGTGGAGAGTTACGGTGAATTGTAAAGGATAAAACTGAGTTTTTTTAAAATTGTAAAACGTTTGTGTTTCTGCTGTGACCAGGCTGTGAATGCGGGTGTCATGATGACTTGCAGGGGACCGTGGTTTTTGTCCAGTTGCCTATATAGTATTGATGCTGGTTTCTAAGCAAATGACAATTATAATTAACGAAAAATAAATAACTATGCATAACTGAACTGTGGAGAGACAGCTCATTTTGTGTTATCCTTCTACGGGAGAAAAAATATATACAGATGACTAGGTCTTAGCGGGACGCAGCTTGGTGTGGTGTTTGTCGCGTGTATGAGAGGAGATGACACAAATAAGTGACTTGCCCAATACCTTTACGTTCGTTTTATCAACAGGTCACTTGAGGTGTAACTGCTTGAAATATGTGTTATTTAAAGATTGATCTTCTATCTTCAAGTTAATCGCACACTCGGTATAACTCCAGACTACTGAAATGAAGTGTATAGTTTGTGTGCTTCGTGTCAACACCCAGAGCGTCCCCTCCACTTTACAGACACCTGTCAGCCCGTGGGCTCAAGTGTGCTCTTATCGTTTGCTTTTTTTCTCTTAAGTGTTTACACTTGTGGTGTTTAAAAAAAGAAAAGATAGTTTTGCTGTGGTTTTGTGTAGTGCATCTGACTCGGAACAATACCGTATGATTACCATATTTATTGCAATAGAAGATGCCACGCACAGGTGTGAGCCTCCCTCTCTCGACTCCAGGGACCGAGACCGCGGCACGGGAGCGTATACTGTCAAGGTGCACTCAAGTCGGGTTTATTTTTTAAATATTCAAAAGTATTTAGTAACACATGATGTTCTTATTATCATTTGCATGTTTTGTTCTGTTTTACAATGGGGGAAGACCGCAGACCGCCAGTATTTAAGGCGAAAACTAGAGGACTGCAGATTTCAGTGACGAGATTGCATCGTTTATTTGTTAGTCGTCGTAGATCGAAAGCGTTTCTTTGTAACAGCTGAGAGGGGCAGGCTAAGGGTGGCCAGACATTCGTGCCGTCATCACGTTGGGGTCGGGGAAAAAGCTGTGAGCTTTTCCAAAGAGGGGCACAGATTAATTCCCCCCCCCCCAACTTCTCTGCCCTTCCCGCTCAGTGATGTTTTTATTACGGGGCAGTATTACGAAACAAGGTGCATGCGATGGTAACAGACCGCTGATTGTAACACTTGGCTCTGCCAAAAACAAGTTTAAAAAATCACGTTAAAGAAGGAGTTAAAAAGAAAAAAAATAAGAAATCCGCATATCTATTACAATGAATATGGTAAGTACTTGTAGCAAGGGCGTGGATCTGGAGCTGGTCGTACCACAGGGCACGTGGTTGTCGCTCCTGGGGGCATTGTAGGAGTAAATTTTTTACTTTGCACACTGCGGAGTTGTGCTGCAGTTTGCTTGACACTGAAACAAACTTGATTTCCTTACAGCTGTGTGTTTTTTTATTTTGTTGGCGAGTGGCCCTGCGTTAAGGCAACTCCGATCAACAGGCCACGCTTTGCTTTACAAACCAAAAGTTTTTTTTCAGTAGCATTTTTGCTGTCCTTGATATAAAAACACGGGGATATGCAATCGCAAAGGATGTTTCTCAAGTTTTTCTTGTTTTGGGTTCTGTGTGAAAGTACCTTCGTTATTTTTAAAGAATGTCTTATATGCAAACGAAATACAAATGCGTCAAAAATAAGTGCTTTGCTGTTTAAAAGAGAGCGTAAATAAAATGCTGAAAATACAAGCAAATATTGGGGCCATTGTGACAACAGGAAAAACGCTTACAGTCACTTTTACTCGTTGTTCAAGCTACAAAAGCAAGATCGACATGTCATCAGGTTTACGCCATCCAGAGAGGAACTTTATATAATCTTAAGAATAAAAACGACAAAAAAATCCAACAAAAACCACAAAAAGTAAAAAAAAGAGAGTGTGTTGTTACTGTGCTGTGTGTCACCTGTGCTGCGGACAATGTGTGGAGGAGCTCTTTTTAAAAATAAATAAATCTGTGCAAACATTCACGCTAGAGATGTCGGGATGGCGTTGCTATCTCGAGTCCTCACGCGGTCAGGGTGCGCGCGAATGAGCAGGAGGGGGGGAACACAACCTTTGCAATCGCAAGTGCTGTCTGTGACCTAAGAAACGGCATTTATAATTTTTTGATGGCTTTCTTTTATTGTTATGATATTATTTGTGTTTTAATTTCTTGAAAACAAATGTCCTTCCTTTGATAGAATGTGATTGTAATACTGTATCTGCTTTCACAAGTGTATGGAGATTACTGAAACTTTGGTGATGCATAATAACTGAAAATAAAATGTCTGCTGCTCGGGACAGCCTGGCATGTGGCTTTGTTTTATCTGTGTGTATCCGTCTCGAGATGCGGAGTGGGGAGTGCTGGCAATCAGAGTTCAATTTCCTCTCACGGCCAACATCGGTGGCAGTTACCCTGAGCAATCCTGATCTTTCCTCCATCAACCTATGCCATACATGGGTACTTCATGCGATGTGTCCACATCTTGGGGGTCACTAATGCTGCCCAACGTGGTATCGACCACACCACACCCTCGTGCGCCTTGTCAGTCTAAATAGGTGTTCGCTCGTTAACAGCACTTGCCTCTCGTCTACATGATGATCGCTTTGAAAGCTGCTCTTTGGGGATAGCGCCTGAGGATGCTTCCAGCGTGTGAGGTGAAAAGTCGCGATGGAGAGGGGCAGCGATCGACGCGGCTATCCCGAAAGAGCAGCTTTTCGAAGCGATAGTCACGCATCGAGCCATGAAAAACTACATCATTACATTCTAAGCATGTTAGAATTGCTCTTAAATGCTGCTCTTTGAGGGATTGCCGTGTGCTAGATTCCTTCACTACATTTCACATCGCGTTGGAGGCATTAAGCTTCTCAGGCAGGCAGAACGTTGCGGAGATAGTAACTTTCGAAACGGCTATCCTAAATGAGCAGCTCCCAAGCGCAATTCTCTTCGAGTTGTGAATGTACGTAAATCCAGTGTTAGAGCATCACACGGGGGTGTGTTTGACATTCATGTCCTCGATCCCACAACTCATCTGCAATGCTCATTGATCTGTGCAAATGTAGTGATCCTCATGGAACCGGTGTCCACACTGACCTCATCCACCCACGGAAGATGCCAATAGAGTCCCAAACTCTGCGAGATGTACGAGCGCATAGTGGACAACCTGGAACTACTTATCCACGAGGAGTCTCAAACTACCGAACAAAGCCACCTGTCAAGCCCAGGTTCCCCCCCCCCAAGCACTTGGTTATAGCCCTCGGGGCATGGCATGAATGGAATTGGATAGTCCGCAATGAACTACCAAGGTCACCAGAGCCAGACCGTGGCTCCCGTGGCTCAACAACACTGCCCTCTACCGTCGATTGCCGGGTATATCACCCACGTCCACAAACCCCCCGCGAAAGCCATCAAATGGTTTAACTACCTCAATATTACACACATGTAAACGTGCCATTTCCACAATGCCATACATAGGATGGGGGGAGGGTGGTTTGAGGTGGTGCTGAGTGTAAAAATGGTATAGCGGTTAGAGTGCATCATCCAGTTAACAGCGTTACAATCCCCACCAAGATCGTCCTCTAATTCAAAACCTAGTTGTTTGGTAGTTAAACGTACAGTCCTCCTCTGATTCTATTAAACGCCACGATAAACCCCGACGTTTCGTATCTCGGCTAACATCGCCGTGGTAACGTGTGAGCGTGTGGAAGTGAAACCGAACCCCCGCAGTGTGTGGACAAGGTCGAGGACACCATCACCAGGCTGCATTGTCTATGGACGTTGCGTTCATGAAACATTCTCAACCACGACAGCAATCGACCGTACACGGAGAAGAGGTTTCTGTAGCCATGTCTTTGGAATAGCCGTGCAGAGTGTTCCTTCTCTAGACACTCCGCCTCCTAGGCTGCAAGCAGACAACACCGAACGTCAGTGCAGTGGACTTCAGCGCAAGCTGAGCACCCGAAACGAATGTGGAATTACATCTCTCACAATGGAGCGTTGTTAATTGCTCTGCATTATACTGATGGCTGTGTACAATATGCTGTGTACAGATAGGCGAGTAGGTTTATATTGCTGTAGGTAGGTTTATATTACTTCATACATATGGGCTCATGAATTTATATTGCATAGCATAGATAGGCGTACGATTATTATATTGCATAATACGGATCAGCACATGGTGTATATGAGGCAGGTATGTGGCTTTATAGCACTGTACGTAGGACAGATAGGTAGATAGATAACGATAGATAACGTGGGAGGCGAAACGTCGCGAAGGAGATGGCACACTCGACACGGCTATCCCGAAAGAGCAGCTATGGAGAGTAATTATCATCACACATCGAGCCGCACAAACTTGCATCCGTGCATATACAGATAGGTTTGTGAATTAACATTGCACAGCATAGATACATGTGAGTAGATATTGCCTTACAATAATAAATAATATTTTCTTTTTTAAAGCTCCTTTCACCCGAGGGACACGAAGCGCTGCACAGAGCTGTGGAGAGAACGGCACGTCAGCAACAACATCAGAGTTGATCAATTAAGTACAATCAACGAACGGCATCAAATAATAAATAAAAGAATTGTTCAAACAAATGAAGGAAGGAAGAGGTGTTCCTGAGCAAACACGGGTCAACAGCCCGTGTGCCTGCTCAGCGAGCACACAGCAGTGAGCAGCATCAACAGTCCCAGCCAAATGACTTTAAGACCTCACGGAACAAGTGAGTCTTGAGACGGGACTTGAAGATACCCAGGGACTCAGCTAAATGGGCTTCATATACAATGTCAAACGTGTGGCATTAGTCGTTCAAATTCTAACGAATTCATTCAAAGAGAGAACGACTGAGAGGCGCGAGGAAACTGCAGACAGGCGGGCAAGGCAGCCGATCGGAGAGCCGGCGCCAATATTTGCCAGACACCGCATCCTATTTATTGTTATCGGCCAACTAACGAGTGTTCAGTTGTGGGAGGAAACCGGTAACCCCGGAGGAAACCCACGCAGAACAGGGAGAGAGCACACAAACTCCGTACAGAAAGGCGGCCGTGGCGGGAATACAACCGCCTCGGGAAGGAGCGTCTTTATGTGAGGCGTGGATGTGACCGTTGTCAAACCGCCGCCTAAGAGGTGGGGACCCCCTCTGATGGACATTGCGTGGCAGGGCGAGCTCAGTTCTCCCGTGCGCCCTGCACTGGGGCTCCGTGCTCACGCGGGGGCAGTCGCAAGCCGTGGCACCTGCTTCGCATGAACCTTGTTGACTGTGGCACCGGCCAGCAAGCAGGTCTGTGGGGTAGCGCTTTGTCAGTACACTGCTTGTGATTAATGGCCTCCCCACACCGTGCCGGTGGTGGCAGCAGAATTTATCATACTTCACTGCGTCGGTCACTGGTTTGGTGAGGTTATAAAAAAGGCAATGAATGTTTAATGCTCCTCTGGCTTCTGCTGCCCATGATGCGTATTATACACACGGTCAAGTCTCTCAAAGCACTCTTCAATGACCGTGCGACAATAACATTGTACCCCAAAGCCGTCACTGTCAACCGGTGGGTCTCGGCCCATCAGTGGGCCGCGAGCGCCACCTCGTGGTCTGCGGAGCCCAGACCCGAGTGGGTGTGGTTGCAAAAGATTCAGAACCCCTGCCCTAAAGGTCACAGTGTTATTTGTATGTGGAGATCTCATCTCATCTCCTTGTCTGAAACCTCATCTCATCTCATTATCTGAAACCGCTTAATCCTATATAGGGTCACGGTGAGCCGGAGCCTATCCCGGAAACACAGGGCGTAAGGCAGGAATACACCCGACGACGGGACGCCAGTCCATCGCCGGGCGTTGCGGGACAATTTTAGTCTGCGAGCCAATCAACCTATCCAGGAGCATGCTTTTGGACTGTGGGAGGAAACCGGAGTACCCGGCGAAAACCCACGCGGACACGGGGAGAGCAGGCAAGCTCCATACAGAAAGGCACCCGAGCCGAGAGATTCGAACCCGGGACCTTCTTGCTGTGAGGCGACAGCGCTAACCACTGGGCCACCGTGCCACCCTGTATGTGGAGATGTTTTTTTTTTATATAATTGTGCTTGTGCACCACCGCCACCGAGGCAGTAGCAGCTTCACCAAATTAGTTGGTGAATTATAGATGACGGTCACCCATCTCAGCACCATGCAGGCTCAAACCTGAGTTGTTTTTTTATAAGCAATATCATTTGTGGAGCTATATTATGTTGACGTGGAAATTGGGCATTTTTTTTTTACGATTTATTAGCTTTTGGTCAAAATAATCAAAATGTTATTTTGAATTCGTTGCAGATATTTGACACGCATCTTGCTACAACTATACATTCAAGGGCAAGTGGGAAATTTTGCACATTTTCCCCGGAAAATTCTGCAAACAATAAGGCCAAGTAAATCTTAGTGCAACGTAATATATCGGTCTGACATAAAACTTTTTTTTTATGCCAAGGACAAATAACGGAGTTTGTACAATGAACGTCTGGTTGTATCACAGGCACCGAGACAGTGGGAGTTCGCGTGCGACGAGAGTCGCTTTAGTCCTTAGTGCTGCCACTGCATCCCATTTGCGCGTCTCCCGAGACCACATCTATCGGAACAAATCTCCGACACAAATTGCAAAGCGCAGGCGTTTTGTGAGGCTGTCATATTTAATAGCTTTCTGGGAAATACGAATACATCGCTGAGGTAGGAGGCAAGAAAATATTTTAGTCAACATCCGAAATCGCAGCAGCCAACCCGAATGTCTCATAGCATCACGTGCCAGCCAAGCTCAAGCCACGGCGATGCACAGATGCTTCGGTTACGTGCCCAGAAACACGCGGCGCAGATGGGCACTGCACATGGTACGAATCTACCAACACGCACAACGAGCCGAGCAACTCATAATCCAAGTGACAAACTCACATTGCTCAAACCCACCAACTCATACAAAAACGCTACCCAACAGAGCACGAACCCATTAACGCAACACAAACCGAAACATTGACCGCACAGCACAAACCAATCGCCGCAAACACACGCGCGCGCACGCACGCGCACGCTCCCGCGCACGCTGGGGACGTGACTGATTCGGCTGGGGCACGAGGTCAGGGAACAGGGTGGCCCCCGGCTCCTCGCGGCACCAGCCGCTTGGCTCGTGCGTCCCGCCGTTGGCGTGACCGCCGGTGTTGTTGCAGCAAGGGCCCTGGGTCGCGTCTTCAAGCGGCGAGCGGCGGCCATCCTCCCTCGCTCTAATAATAAACCATTCGCGCTCGTCCGCGTGATCCGCCCGCGCTCTCCGGTGTCCTTGGCGGTGTTGCAGGGGCTTGCGCTTGTGAACGACGAGAGAGCGTCGTGTGCACGTTCGCAATGACGGTGACGACAGCAGCCGTGCTGTTCGGTTCAGTGCCGCCACTGGGTGGCGGCGATGTCACCACAGTGCTTTGACCAAACTGGATGGCGCTTTGAAACTGCCGTGTGAAGTGTGAAAGCCTGTCACCGCTGGCAGGTCACGGGACAAATGCATGTATTTGGGTTGAGAGAGCTGACTGCTCCCTACACTAAGTCACTCACAGAGCCGCTCGCTTGTAGTCGTGCGTGACTTTGGTACGGATGAAGACTCATTGACACTCCCCAATGCGAACGTTCTGAACAACGACGGAAGGTCGATGCCAACGTCCACGGTTGCTCATCTCCGCTTGACACATCTGTTAGAATTCAGTGCAGATCTATGGGGAACGTCAACTGGAAATCTAAATTTAACGCCAAACTGCAAAATGTTGCTGCAATTCCTGCAGACAATATCGCCGCCTCTCACAGGTGAGACGTTTTCACCCCTGGAAGTTCATCCCTTCTCCTGCTTCATTTTACCAGGCAGTTTAACTGTTTTTTCTTGGTGACAATTCACGGTTTTGGCCGACGATGGCTCGAGGCTGTCACCACCGACGCGGTGTCCTTCACTGCTGGCCGTTGGGGTCGACATGGCACAGCCAGTCCATCTCCACCAGCTCCAGGCCTTCGCAGTAGGAGTACGGTCGCCGGTTCAAGAGCTAAACGCAAGCAAGGAGAAATCAACAATTATACTATTTCCAATTAACTTAGTTTTGTATTAATAACTGATAATGAATTATTAACATTACGTAAGAAGTTATTCAAACATTGCCAGTTTCAAGACTGATAATGATGACGAAATACATTTAGTTGAGTAAAAATCATCACCCACTGATAATTGATCAAAGAGATAGCAGTGCAGATCTGATTCTGCATCCTTCTCATGAGCAGGATACTAATGGCACGTATGTCCTCTATAATTTGCCATGAGTATTTAGAAATACCACAAATGAACCCTAAAGCTATCTTTAATCCTAAACGTATTACCTTACTTAAAATATATTATGTATGACAATTGTCAAATTGTATTTACAATGATTAAAGCGCAGTATTATGTTATAGTGGCGTGTGAAATTATGATTGGAGCTGAAATGCAGATGAGTGCCGTGTGACAATCTGAGGCGTAAAGATCCGGACTGCGCATGGGTGTAGCGACTCGAGCCAGACTCGGCTTCACAAAACTCGAGTTCTCACCGGAGTTCTCCAACAGCACTTGCCCTAACAGTCTTGTAAAAGGCTATATGGGGGAACTTTGTCTCGTCTGAGTCTTAGAGGGGAATGTGCCCCCCCCCCCAAGGGAGGTGTGGGCTCCTGGGGAGGTGTGGGCTCCCGGGGAGGTGTAGGCCTCCCAGGAAGTGTGGGGGTCCCTCACCCGGGGGGACACGTGTGCGGGCTGGCGGCGGGGGCCGGGGGAGCGGCTAGACCGAGGGACCGCGGCACCGCCCCTCTCCAGGCTGGACGCTGAGGTGTCGCTCGCCAGGCCAGAGTCCAGGACGTTGAGTCCCGACTGCAAACTGAGCTCGCGGTGGTGCGGCGGTGGGGG
>JAZEWT010000002.1:34215775-34226161 GCA_036362905.1 Mordacia mordax | reverse complement strand
GGGGGGGGGGGGGGGGGGGGGGGGGGGGGGGCGACACGGTCAGCGGGTGGAGGCCTCGACACGACGAGAAATGAAAACAATCGAGGGCCGCTGTGAAGCTTTGGCAGCGCTGTCGGGGTGGAGGTGGTTGGCATGGAGTCAACGCGCGGGGAAAACAATCGTCATCGGCATGTTTGAGTCTGCACGTGGGCTCACAGCGACGAACCTGCACGGCTACTATTTGGAGACGGCACAAAAAGATCCCGATTTTCAATTCTGGGTTCGAATCCTGGCTCGGGTGCCTTTCTGTGTGAAGATTGCGTACTCTGCCCATGTCTGATGGGTTAATTGTCCTGCTGACTAAATTGTCCACAGTGCCCTATGAAAGACTGGCGTCCCATCCCTCCTGGGTATAGCCCTGCCTTCTTCCATGTGTCTGCCAGGGATTTGCTCCAGCTCACCACGACTCTCCTCAGGACTACACGGGCATTGAGAATGAAGAGAAGTTGTGACGTCGCCCTGTTCGTGTAAAGTCGCCACATGGAAGACAAGGCCATATATTCCTCCACTGCAGGGCAACCAGTGGGCTGCGAGCAACACCTAGTGGTCCGTGGAGACCACACGTTTGTGGCCTTGAGGTGCAAAAGGTTGAAAATCCCAGCTCTAGGATACAGAATCATCCAATAACAGTGGTGCAGTGGTAGCGGCGGCACCCTCAGCGCTAGCCGAGCTCGTGTCACGCGCGCCCCAGGTTTGTAACTCGGAGCTGGAGCAGCTCGGTGTTATTCTCGTGGATGGTAAAGCGTGTGGTACAGGGAACATCTCTCGGGGAGCGAGTTTCCCCGTTAACCGTTGGGTCAAACTTGGTCCAACGGGTCCAACCACATTCCACACCCCTCGTGACCCGTCCCCGTCACTGCTCGGTGCCGCTCGGTGCCACTCACTGCCCCGTGCCACTCATTGCGCATGCCACACTCTGCCTGTCCGGGGCGACGCGCGTTCGTCACGAACCTCGAACCCGACAGCCCGTGGCACGGCTCGGCCTAACGAGGTTAGGCATCAGACAGATCGATCGGTATCCGCGTTGCAGAACTCCACGCGGCGAGGAGCCCCCCCCCTCCCCAGTTACGTTTCCTATCTTCACCTAACCGGGTTGATTGATTTGACGGCGATGGCTCAAACGAGCGGGGGTGAAGCGCGTGCACGAGCGGGGGTTTCGTTTCAAGCGGGGCGTCTGGCACACCGCGTGCAGCACACGTTTCTCTGCGGGCTACACCTCTCACGTACCTCCCACTCCTGTCAACTGTGATAGTGTTGAGGGAATCAGCTGTGGAGCACGGAGCAGGGAGAGACGGCGAGAGAGGCAGACAGGCGTGCAAGCGGAGCACGAGACAGGCAGAGAGACTGACACGTTACTTGGCTATGATGCTGCTGGGGAGGGGTGCACAAGAACGCTTCACAAAAAAACATCAACACTTTCATTAATTGCACGGCAGCTTTAAATGACAAAAACGGTAAAATCCGTGGCGTTTAGTGCGATGGCCCTTGTTCATGGTACATGCATCATGCAGCTCGAGAGGGCAAATGAGGGTTGAAGACTGCACTTAACACCATGATGAGAATTAACAATGAAAACGTTTTGTGACGATCAACTTTTCGAGACCAATGTAGAGACGGGAGCTGGGCAGGGGACTATTTGCTCCCCTTTTCGTCAGAGTTTAATTTGCTCTGGTAGTAGAAGCTTTATCGTGCCTGCATAACGATGCCGGCGAGCATCGCTGTGCCACTAGCGTCCGTAAGTGGCCTAATTCATAGGCTATGTGTTGAATGCGGAGAGATAAGAGTTGCCTACTCTGTTGACGGCTGCATTGCATAATACACTGCAGAGGCAGGCACTGCGTGCCCAACAAAACGTGCTGCTGTGACGCGAACCTCGCAGGATTGCTAATGTGCCAAGCGAGCTGTGTGGCTTCTCGCTGTCGAACAATAAAGGTTGCAGTCGTCATCGTCTTTGTGAAGACGTCATGGTTTGCCAAGCCGTTGATGTCACCACCACCATCGCTACCATGGGCAGCGCGGTGGCGCGGTGACACGGTGACGCGGTGGCGCGGTGGCGCAGTGGCGCAGTGGCGCGGAGGCGCAGTGAGTCACGCTGCCGCCTCACAGCACGAATCTCGCGGGTTCAATTCCCGGCTCGGGTGCCGCCTCTCTCTGTGGAGTATCGTATTCTCTATGTTTTAGCGTGAGTTTTCGTCGGGTACTCTGTTTTCCTCCCACCGTCCAAAGACACACTGTTTTCTAGGTTAATTGGCCTGCTGAGTAAACTGGCACCAGTACCCCGCGATATGCTGGCATCATATCCTGGGTATAGCTCGGCCTTGCCCTCCTCTCTGCCGGGATAGGCTCCAGCACCCTTTGACCCTGTACAGGATTAAGCGGGTATTGATAATAATGATTGTCATATCGCCTTTTTCTTTACGATTATAATTGGGGTTTCATATTTGTATAAGTTGGTATTGTGAGTTTGTTCATTTGTGCAATGAACGTACTGATTCTTTTATGATTATAGTTAGAGTTTCATTTTTGTAGTGATTCATGTTGTAAGTTCCTTTGCATAAGTTTGTTGTGTCGTAGGAATCCCGCATCTATAGCTTGCAAGCTCACTGGGTGATTTCTGCTATAATAATGAACATCTGTCTATCTAAAGGGTCACAGGGCGCTGTAGTAGGAATCTAATTCCATTGCGCATAGCAGGCCAGAATCCTCGGATGACCGAAGAACTTGTGCTGGAGTGTCGCAGTGATCGTAGATCATTGGTGTACGAGGGAGCTGCATCACCAAGGAAGGAGGATGCCACTGAACAGCGTGGCCGCGCGGACCGCAAGGCACAGCCGCTCGCCGCGCGCGCGGGAGAGGCAGCCATTACCTGATGCCCGCTCGCGCGTCCTGCCCGAGGCCGCCGCGGGAGGGGCGACCGGCGGGGGCACCGACGGAGGCCCGGGCCGCGGGCCTCACCGGCACCGGCGCCGCCGCTGCTGCGTCGCTCGCCAGGGACCGCGCCGATCCCCACGTCCAGGATCCCCGCGCCGGCCGCGACCAGATCTCGTCGCAGCGGCTGAATCGCCGGTAGCTGCTGGCAGACGCCGGCGCGGCACAGACACGGCGAGTGGGTTTCAGGAGCAGGTGGCACGTTAGTGACACCATCTTGGATGCGCTCCCGGAGGGGGGGGGGGTCAGCAGGATGGGCATTCGTGCGGAATTTGATTCGACGTCGGAGAAGCTCGTTTTTGTTTCGGATTGAGAATTGCTCTCAAGCGCTGTTCTTGTGAGGTAGCCGTGTCAGGCGTTCCTCCTTTCGCGATGCTTCACATTACACATTGAAGGCATCGTCAGAAGCTGCACAATCCTCGCTGTGACTCGGTGGCTTTTCTCACCGTCTGCCCACCGCACGACCAGGGGCGGGAGAAAGCCGGCACGGTTCGGGTACGGCGCACCGTAAAAAACTCGCCGAAGCGTTCAGTGGCAACGCGGGCGGGGAGGCGGGGGTTGCTGCGTCGACGTTTCTGCCGCGGGTAAAACCCCCGCATCACCACGCACCCGTCCCGTGTCACCATGCGCATATCCCCACGGCACCAGCTGCACTCGTCCCAGCGAGAGTCATCGCTGGTGACAGCACCGCGTCCATTAAAGCTTCCGTCAGTTTCCGCTCGTGATTGTTACCCCGTGTTGGTTTAACTTGTGAGCTTTTATTGCCCCAAAGGGGAAATCCTCACGTCTCAAAACACGGGAGGAAGCCGGCGGCGTGGTGGGAGGAGGGGGTCATGTCACCAGGCTGGGGGGCATCATGAAAAACGAGTCCTTGACATTGTCGGTCGGGGCATTTGGACGGCGGAGAAAGTGCTATGATTTTTATTGCAGAGAGAGAGAGAGAGCAGAGCAAGAGCGAAGATGAAACAAGTAAAGTAATAAATAACAGATATAAAAACAGGCCGGCACTTTTAGGATCCTTCGAACCAGCCCATTATTATAATTATCAAACGCATGAACGTAAAGTCGGAAATATCATCTCGGTGCTGCTCATTATGTTTATTATTCCCACAAACCGTGCTGCGCAAAGTAGCATTTTTTAAACGAGCGTGTGTGGCTTAATCGTTTTTTAAAATAAGATGCCCAAGAAGCGATCTCCCATTTTCTCTCCTCACAGCCCCCCGTTGCCCCCTTGCTCGACCCGATTGGTCAGTGATGTCGCGGTTATTACTCGCGTCTCACAGGAGCGACCTGAGCGAGTGGACGCGGGCGATGCCGCGAACAGCCGACACTAACCTGGAGACCTTCCACGGAAGATAGTTTACCCAAGAGCGCATCTTCGGTGAACATGGAGAATGATACAGGGTTTAGGATTAGGGTTATGGTTTAGCATTAAGGTGATGCTTTAGGGTTATGGTTTACAGTTATGACTTAGGATTAGAATTACTCTTTGAGGTTAGGGATACGGTTTAGAATTAGGATTCCAGTTTAGGATTCAGGATCAATATCAGTGCCCGTATAATCCTATCCGGACAGACATCGGACGCAAAGCAGGGCAATACCGATGATAGGACGCCAGTCCATCGCAGTGCACAGGGTGGACTTTAGTCACAGGCCAATTAACCTAGCAGCAGCATTGTCCTAAGACTATGGGAGGAAAACAGTGCCCAGCGGAAACCCATGTGGATACGGGGAAAACATGGAAACTCTTCAGGAGGAGACATTTCATGAAGGAGAGAAAATGAATGCTGGATATATGAATCCCACATTCAGAGCTTGCAAGCTCACTGGGTTGTTGTTGTGTGGTGTTCTGAGGGCCACTTCCTCTGTTGCTGTGCTGACCCATCCAGGAGCTACTTGCCGACAACAGCATGTGACCTCACAGGCTATACGGGGGACCTTTGCCTTATCTTTGTGCATGATAGTGCATCATGTGTTGCCGTGCGTGTGTGTGTGAGCAGCGGTGTAGCGGTTCAGCACGCTGCGTTACGAACCCGGCGACGTGGGTTCGATTCCTGCTCAGAGCCAACACTGAGTACCTAGTGGAGTATGCAAACATAACTACAAGGGAGACAAAGGTGGTCGGGGGTGGTTATTGTCACTCACCCACTCGTGTGCTGTATTGGCTTGCATAGGTGGTCACTAACAGCACTTGACCTTACAGACCGCTAATGCTATATGGGGGGATCTTTGTCTTTGTGTCACTGCGGGCCCCAGCTCCGGGAATCAGCGCGGCTCAATTTGTCACCGATCGGTTCCGATTCCTCCTAGTTCAGGCTCCGGCGCGCGGGCGGCCGCGCTCTGGGGGGCCACGGCGTGTTTGCGGCGGCACTGTTATCACGTGCACCACGTTTTACACGGAGTTCCCCCCTCCCCAACCGCTCTCCCCCACTTCCTGTTTTCACTCACGGCTCCGTCCGCAGGATGCGCTGGTGTGCCGGAGGGGACTCGTTGCCCTGCGAGCGCCGCCGTCACCGCAGAGCAACGCGGCTCGCGTCCCCGCTCGCATCCCTGCTCGCGTCCCCCGACCGCGGCGCCCGCTTTGTTTGGACGCAGGGTCTCATGGCGCAACGTGTGGGAATTGCTCCCGAGGGTCGCTGTTATGGGACAGACGTGGCCAGTGTTCCTCCTCTTTTCTCTGCAAAGAAACCTTCTGCTGCCCCATCACGTGGGCCCCCAGCAGCAGCAGTAGCAGCAGCCTGCTTGTGCGAGGTGGGCACCCATCCGAACCATCGTCCAGTGAACCTTGACGACCACGTAGTTTTTGATGACCTCTCTGCGTTTACTCAGGGGTCACGTTCATCCGCGACATCGACTTTCAGTCGGGTCGAACTGGTGAGCCAGTAAACGCCCACATCATCCAGCACACCACATTCAGTATACCCCTCACTATAGCTGTGGCAACTAGCTCGTCACCACCGACTCCAGTCTCCCAGCAACCATGAAATAGGTCCTCAACCGGCTCACCACATCGAGTTTACCTCTCGCTATCACTGTGTTGGCCACGGTTTACCGGATTTCGAAAACCGTACCTGATGTGCTCCTGCTCCGCGTCCTTCGCTGCAGGGGTCACGTGCTTCCGCCGTTTCGTCCTCCTCGCCATGACAACGACCAAGGTCGTCACGGCAACAGCCAGGGCCGCGGCGACCCCCAGGGCGACCCTGGCCGCATGGCCCAGGACGCGACTCTCGGCCGTGACCTTCTGGTCGCAGTGCTGCCCCACGAACCAGAAATCTTCACCCACGGGACACCTGGTCACCGCGGGTGCAGAGAGACGGAGACGGGCAGTGTGTGGGTAGCCTGTGTCTGTGTGTGTATCCTAGGGCAACGTGTCGCGCGAGTGCGACCACTGTATTTGAGTGCGGGTAATGTGTTTGAGCATGGGCAGCTTGCAGCATGGGCAGCGCGCGAGTGTGGGCAGCGCACGAGCGTGGGCAGCGCGCGAGCGTGGGCAGCGCGCGAGCGTGGGCAGCGCGCGAGCGTGGGCAGCGCGCGAGCGTGGGCAGCGTGCAGCGTGGGCAGCGTGCAGCGTGGGCAGCGTGCAGCGTGGGCAGCTTGCAGCGTGGGCAGCGCGCGAGCTTGGGCAGCGCGCGAGCGTGGGCAGCTTGCAGCGCGGGCAGCGTGCAGCGTGGGCAGCTTGCAGCGTGGGCAGCGCGCGAGCGTGGGCAGCGCGCGAGCGTGGGCTGCTCGGGCGCCCGTACCGGCACGTGGGCCCCTCTGGGGCCCGGTGGGTGCACAGGCCATCGTTGAGGCAGAATCCCAAGTAGCAGCGTGAGGAGCAGAAGGGCGCACGGGCCGGGTGCGCAGGCTCGGTGCACGCGAAGCCCGCCGGGCACACGAATGCGCTGCTGCACAGCTCCGGCCGCCGGCGCTCTGCCAGTGCCAAAGGCGAAGACAGATGAAAGATAGACGTTTGTTTAGTTCAGCAGAAAGTACCCAGTGAGCTTGCAAGCTATAGAGGCGGGGTTCCTGCGACACAACAAACGGCTTAACTCACCAACGCTACAACGCACAAAACCAAAGGGCAGATAATCTTATCTCAAACATCTGCGCATAATTGAAACTCTAACCGTAATCATAAAAGTAAACAGCAGCACGAAACATTGCACAATTAAACAAAATCTCAACATCAACTTGTGCAAAGATCCTCCCGATTAGCCTAAACGGTGGCGGTGGCAGCCAATCTCAAGACCGTGTGTAATCTCATCAAGCGCAAACAATAATATGAATAATTGCATTTCTAAAGCGTCTTTCACCAGAGGGTCACAAAGCGCTGCACAGAGCTGTGGCGAGAACGCCAGGTCAACAACAACAAAATAGACCAAACAAGTAAAATAATGACGATAAATCAATGTCAGACATCAAATAAAATTAATATATTTTTACAACAAATAAATAAAGGAAGTGTTCCTGTGTTGCTCATCCCCGTTTTATTATTTTAAAATCGTGTTTGCCCAGGAAGGCGGCACATTGACGCGGGGCGCAAGTCCGCCGCCTCACAGCAAGAAGCGTCTCGGTTTGATTCCTGCTCCGGTGCAGCCTTTCTGTGTGCAGTTTGTGTGTTCGCTCAATGTCTGCGCGAGTTGTCAGCAGGTGCCTCGGAGTTATTCCCTCTCTCTCTCTCTCTTCGAGAGTCAACGACTACGGTGCAGTGCGTTGTAAGTGGTCGATTATGATTACTATTATTGATATTTAACAGACTGGTGGGGGCAAGCGCTGTTGGTGAGCACCTATGAAGGCCGGTACGGCACACGAGGAGTTGAGTAGATAGCACTACGCCCAGCAGTGCACACTCACACACATAGATATACAATGATCCCCCGTAAACATTTTGTTGAGTCACGTGCTATTAGCGAGCACCGATAAAGGCCGGCACAGCACCAGAGGGGGTGGGTGGTCAGCACTGAACCTTTGTCCTCCCTCGTGGTGATGTTTACACACCATACTAACTATGTGTTTAAAGGCCGATTCGACCTAGCGGAGACCCAGGACCGGTTCAGGTGGCTGTCGCTAGTGTTGAGGAGCGGCGGTGCAGCGGCTGGCAAGCTGCGCCACGAACCCGGCAACCCGAGTTCAACTCCCGCTCACGGCCGCGAGCGGCGATGCCACTCACCGTCGAGTATGACCTCCACGACGCGGGCGCCGCCAACATAGACGCCGGCGGGCAGCGCCGCACGCAGCCCAGTGGCACGCACCACCGCAGCCGGGTCCCGCAAGTGGCGCCGGATCGGCGCCGCTAGGAACACGGCGTCCGTGTCCATGATGGTGCTGCCGTTTCTGTGTGCGCGTACCGGCGCCCACGCAGAGACAGACGCGTACCGGTGCAGGTTCTTGGTCGCGGCTCAACGACAGTGGGATTTGATCTCCATGTTCTCGCGTAGGTATTCACGGCTCAATGCATGATGATTGCTCCCGAAAGTCGTTCTTTCGCGATAGCCGCGTCAGTCTCTCCTCCTTTCTCTTTGCGACGTTTTGCCTCACACGTTGGAGGAATCCTCAGGCGTTATGCGGGTGAGTCATGTGTGTGGATATTTATATGTCCAGTCACAATCTGCTACTGTGTCACTCCCTCTCGATCATGGCACGGCATTCCAGGGACAATGGAAAGGGGGGGACCATTTGAAGGGTTCGATTGTGTTGCTCACATATTCGAATTCAAATTAAGTTAATCTGGCGATGGACCGGCGTCCCGTCGTCGGGTGTATTCCTGCCCTGCGCCCTGTGTTTCCGGGATAGGCTCTGGCTTCACCGTGACCCTATATAGGATTAAGCGGTTTCAGATAATGAGAAATTAAGTTAATCCAGTTTCGCCCCTAATTTACCAACAAATTTGAATTTGTGTTTCATGAATGCTTGCCGAGTTATTTAAGTCAGTGGTGGGTGTTCTTTCCTAATGCTGTCTGTAGTGCAGAATATCAGAGCTTTTTACTGTTGATTTCAAAATGTGGCTGCCAGGCTCGGCTGAGCTTAATTCTCACGTCTCCATAGCTGTGTCGTGTGATGCTGTGTCGTGTGATGCTGTGTCGTGTGATCTTTCTCTCTCCTTTGCGACGTTTATTTTCTCCCACGTTAGAGGCATGATCAGGGAGAGAAGTCAGGGATGATGTGTGTGTGTGTTGTGCGACGTACCCACCGTATTTTCTTGACGATGAGTTCTTGGAAACCGGAGACGTTCCAAAAAAATGGATCGATCTGCGGAAGAAAACGTCCAACCATTTGTCAAACGTCGTTGTGGATTAAATCAGAAGAACGAGTCTCGGCATCACCAACACAAGGGTATCATTACCATTAGAACAGACGATGCGAGTTTTCTGACTGTCGTTGTAAATCGGAGTTTCATTTACAGCAGCCCTCTGTCACCATCGAGACCCACTGCTGGATGATTAAGGCCTCCCCTACGCCGTATCGGAGATTGTTTCATGACGCTTGTGAGTACGGACTGGTGGAGGGGGAGGTTCGGAATCCATCCATCCATTTTCTACATCGCTTTTCCTGGTGAGGGTCGCGGTGGCAGCAGTCCAAGGAGAGTGGACCAGACATCCCTTTCCTCAGCAATAGATTCCAGCTCTTCCTGGGGGATTCCAAGGCGTTCCCAGGCCAGCCGAAGGATGTAATCCCTCCAGCGTGTCCTGGGTCGGCCCCTAGGTCTCTGCCCAGTGGACCGTGCCTGGTTGACTTCCCGGGGGAGCCTTCCTGGGGACATCCTTACCAGATGCCTGAACCACCTTAACTGGCTCCTCTCAATCTGGAGAAGCAGCGACTCTACTCTGAGGTTCTCCCGGATTTCTGTGCTCCTCACCTTGTCACGGAGAGTGAGCCCAGCAACCCTGCGGAGAAACCTCATTTCTGCCGCTTGTATCCGCGATCTCGTTCTTTCGGTCATTACCGAAAGTTCATGACCATAGGTGAGGACAGGAACATAGATTGACCTGTAAACCGAGAGCTTTGTCCTAGGACTAAGCTCCCGCTTCACTACCACAGACCGTTAGAGTGCCCGCATCACTGCAGACGCTGCTGCAATCCGCTGGCCAAATTCACGTTCCCGCTGACCATCACTCGTGAACAAGACCTCCAGATATATAAACTCCTCCACTAAGGGCAACTGCTCTCCCCTCACCTGAAGAGGGCAACCCACTCTTTTCCGTGAGAGGACTATGAGTGGGTTCGGAGTCGATTCAAATTTGTTAAGGTCACTAGGTTCGACAGTTGGACAACCACTGCACTACCGCTCCACACCATGGGCGGTATAAATGATTAACGCTGTTCAGATAATTGCGGTGCAGTGTGACAACGCTGCCCCACATCACAATGCACACTGCCCTCTAGTGTGGTGCATGCTGCCCTACCGCGCGGTGCACGCTGCCCCCCAGTGTGGTGCAC
>JAZEWT010000002.1:34146488-34158125 GCA_036362905.1 Mordacia mordax | reverse complement strand
CACACACGCCCGTGCACGCGTCTCTAACGCGACCTGACATCAACATTGATGGCGCTCGGCGGTTAAGCTCAACGCAAAATACCAGCCCATTGAGATCCATTCTGTGCCTCTCTCTCTGCCAGTGAAGCCCTGGCTGGTTGTCGGCTGAATAGCGAGCGAGAGAGAGAGAGAGCGAGAGAGGACAGATCGGTGGACACATTGCTCACAAATTGAACCGAAGGCTATTTGTCACGGTTGACCTGTAAGGGACATGATGATGGTGGCACACGCGTGCAGGCCTGCACCGCTCCGTGACCTGATTGCAACAGTGCCATCACCTCACGCGCGTCTCGACCACGCACTCTCCGACGAGGGCCACGCGGTGACGCAGTGAGGAGCGCTCTCGCCTCATGTCAACAAGTTCCCGGTTCGATTCCCAGCTCGGGTGCCACCTTTCTCTGAAAAGGTTGCGCGTTTACCCGTATCCACGAGGACTTTCCCCAGGTACTTCGGTTTCCGCCCACAAACCGAAGACATGCTGCCCAGGCTAATTGTCCTGATTAAGTTGCCCCCGGTACTCTAAGATGCTGTAAATTTCCGACTCGTCTCCGCTGGACAACTGCTAAAACAAAGACACCATAGTTCAACAGTTCCTTCCAGCTTAAATAAAAACTGACTGGCTGACTGATGTTTCGCTTCATGTGCATGGGTGACCACGATCATCACGATCGGAAGGTATAACGCGAGCCTTGTAGGGGTCTTAATACGGGATAACTCTGCCGGATTATCCGCCAAAGCCCAGCCGGGGTTCTGGCTGCTGATCTTTGGGTGACTGCGATTCAGTTATAGGGGTCATGTGGCCATCCTTCACACTCTCGCCGCTGCACAGCATGATTGTGAAGGCGGGCGAGAGGGTAGCTGTGCCGAAACCAACACTCGGCGCCGCCAACTTGTCTGCAACAAAGACAAAGATCCCCTGTAGAGCCTTGGCAAGTTGTGCGGTTGTTCGGATATCGCGCAATGACATCACCGCTGCCACCACCGGGCACATGGAGTCGGGGAATTTCCAGCTGCGTGAGCAGGGAGTCACCATGAGCGGGGAGTCAGCATGAGCAGGGGGGGCTACCTTCACCCGGGGGTGGAGGTTGGGGTGGAGAGGGGGGAGGGAGGAGGGCAGGCAGGGGCGATGTGATCGGTGAGAGGCCATTTGTGAAATCCATATTTGTGTCCCCGATGTAATTCCGCTTTAGGCGACCACCATGTGTCTCGAGCTGTGCCCGCTCAGTAACCCGGCCGCTTCCTGATCCCCTGGGCCGCGTGGGACCGGGTGGTGATGGGGGGGGGTCCGGGGCTGCGGGGGCGAGGGGGCGGTCGGAGAAAAATAGAGACCGTGTGATTTAGTCAGAAATACGTCAGTGTCTGTAACCGCTTAATTTTGTTCAGGGTTGCGGGGGATCGGAACCTATCCTGGTAGACAGAGGGTGCAAGATATGCTATATCGAGGATCTGACGCCAGTACATCGCAAGGCACTGGGGGCAATTTACTCAGTAGTCCAATTAGCCAAGACAGCAGCGTGTCTCCGGCGATGGACTGGCGTCCCGTCGTCGGGTGTATTCCTGCCTTACGCCCTGTGTTTCCGGGATAGGCTCCGGCTCACCGTGACCCTATATAGGATTAAGCGGTTTCAGATAATGAGATGAGATGAGATGAGCAGCGTGTCTTGGACGGTGGTAGGAAACCGGAGTACCCGACGAAAACACACGGGGAGAGAGAGAGAAGACGTAAACTCCACACCGAAAGGCACCCGGGAACCGAACCCGGGACCTTGTTGTTGTGAGGCAGCAGCGCTACTTGTTGCGCCACCGCGCCGCACTCCCGGGTGATGCAGCGATTCTCAAACACCTCGCAGCCCACTTTGCTGACTTGAGTCTGGTCCCCAAGGACCACGAGGTGGCGCGCGCGGACCGCTGTTGGGTCGCGACACATGGGCCGAGAAACGATGATTAAGCCGGTCCAGTGTTTTGGAATGAAATGCCGTGTGGAGTTAGGAACTCTGTTTTCCGCAGTCAACTTTAAACCTCATTTCACATCGCCTACGGCAAAACTAAATTAAATGACGATTTACAAACGCGTGGCAAAGAATTCATTCACTGCCGAAGGTATTTGTTGGGCGTGCTCAACAAGCGCTCACCCAGATTCACCCAGTGCTCACCCAGTCTCACCCAGTGCTCAACAAGCGCTCACCCAGATTCACCCAGTGCTCAACCAGCGCTCACTCAATGCTGACCCAGTGCTCACGTAGTCACACCCAATGGTCAGCCAGCGCTCACCCAGTCTCACCACGTAATCAGCCAGTGCTCACTCAGTGCTCACCCAGTCTCACCAAGTACCCACCCAGCGAAAACCCAGTCTCACCCAGCGCTCACCCACTGATGACTCAGTCTCAACCAGCGCTCACCCAGTCTGACACACTGCTCACCCAGTCTGACACACTGCTCACCCAGTCTCACGAAGTACTCTTCCAGTCTCACCCAGTATTCACCCAGTCTCACCCAGTGCTCAGCCATCGCTCACAAAGCCTCACCCAGTCTCACCCAGTCTCACCCAGTACTCACCCAGTCTCACCCAGTGCTCAGCCAGCGCTCACCAAGCCTCACCCAGTACTCCCCCAGTCTCAACCAGTGCTCAGCCAGCGCTCACCAAGCCTCACCCAGTACTCACCCAGTCTCACCAGTGCTCAGCCAGCGCTCACCAAGCCTCACCCAGTCTCACCCAGTGCTCACCTAGTGCACAGCCAGCGCTCACCCAGTCTCACCAACTGCTCAGCCCGCGCTCACCCAGTCTCACCTAGTCTCACAGAGTGCTCACCCAAACACACCCAGTCTCGCACAGTGCTCACCCAGTGCTCACCCAGTCTCGCACAGTGCTCACCCAGTCTCACCCAGTCTCACCCAGTACTTACCCAGTCTCACCCACTCTCACCCAGTGCTCACCCAGCACTCACCCAGTCTCACCGAGTGCTCACCCAGTGCACACCCAGAACTCAGCTTGTGCTCATCCAGTCTCACTCAGTCTCAGCCAGTGCTCACCCAGTACTCACCCAGTCTCACATAATGCTCACCCATTCTCACCAAGTACTCACCCAGTCTCACCTAGTGCTCAGCCAGCGCTCACCCAGTCTCACCCAGTCTCACACAGTCTCACCCAGTGCTCACCAAGTGCTCAGCCAGCGCTCACCCAGTCTCACGCAGTGCAAAGCCAGTCTCACTCAGTGCTCACCCAGTCTCACCCAGCGCTCATCCAGTCTGACACACTGCTCACCCAATCACACCAAGTACTCACCCAGACTCACCCAGCTCTCAACTAATCTCACCCAGTATTCACCCAGTCTCACCCAGTCTCACCCAGTCTCAGCAAGTACTCACCCAGTCTCTCCCAGTCTCATCCAGTCCTCAGACAGCGCTCACCCAGTCTCACTCACTCTCAAACAGTGCTCACCCAGTCTCACCAAGTCTCGCCCAGTTCTCAGCCAGTACTCACACAGTCTCACACAGTGCTCACCAAGTCTCACCCAGTCTCACCCAGTACTCACCCAGTTTCACAAAGTCTCACCCAGTCTCACCCATTGCTCACACAGTCTCACCCAGTCTCACCCATTGCTCACACAGTCTCACCCAGTCTCACCCAGTGATCACCCAGTACTCACCCAGTCTCACCCAGTCTCACTCAGTCTCACCCAGTGCTCACCCAGTCTCACCAAGTCTCGCACAGTTCTCAGCTGGTACTCACACAGTCTCACACAGTGCTCACCAAGTCTCACCCAGTCTCACCCAGTACTCACCCAGTTTCACAAAGTCTCACACAGTCTCACCCATTGCTCACCGAGTCTCCCTCAGTGCTCAACCAGCGCTCACACAGTCTCACCCAGTCTGACCCAGTAATCACCGAGGAATCACCCAGCCTCACACAGTGCTCATCCAGTCTCACCCAGTGCTCAGCCAGTGCTGACCCAGTCTTACCCAGTACTCACCCAGTCTCACCCAGTCTCAACCAGTACTAACTCAGTCTCACCCAGCGCTCACCCAGTCTCACCCAGTCTCAACCAGTACTAACTCAGTCTCATCCAGTACTCACCCAGTCTCACCCAGCGCTCAGCCAGAGCTCACCCAGTCTCACCCAGTGCTCACCCAGTCTCACCCAGTGCTCAGCCAGTCTCATCCAGTACTCACCCAGTATCACCCAATACTCAGCTAGCGCTCACCCAGTCTCACCCAGTACTCAGCTAGCGCTCACCCAGTCTCAATCAGTCTCACCCAGTACTCACCCAGTCTCACCCAGTACTCACCCAGTCTCTCCCAGTCTCATCCAGTGCTCAGCCAGCGCTTAACAAGTCTCACCCAGTGCTCACCCAGAACTCAGCTAGCACTCACCCAGTCTCAATCAGTCTCACCCAGTACTCACCCAGTCTCACCCAGTACTCACCCAGTGTCACCCAGTCTCACCAAGTGCTCAGCCAGCGCTAACCAAGTCTTACCCAGACTCACCAAGTACTCACCCAGTCTCACCCAGTCTCACCCAGTACTCAGCTAGCGCTCACCCACTCTCACCAAGTACTGACCCAGTCTCACCCAGTCTCAACCAGTACTAACTCAGTCTCACCCAGTGCTCGCCCAGTCTCACCCAGCGCTCACCCAGCGCTCACTCAGTGCTCACCCAGTCCCACGCAGTGCTCATCCACTGCTCAACCAGCGCTCACCCAGTCTCACTCAGTGCTCACCCAGTGCTCACCCAGTCTCAAGCAGTGCTCATCCAGTTTCACACAGTACTCACCCAGTGCTCACCCAGTGCTCACCCAGTCTCACTTAGTGCTCACCCAGCGCTTATCCAGTGCTCACCCAGTATCACCCAGTGTTCACCCAGTGCTCACCCAGTCTCACTCAGTGCTCACCTACTCTCACCCAGTGCTCATCCAGTGCTCACCCAGTCTTACCCAGTTTCACCAAGTGCTCACCCAATCTCACACAGTACTCACCCAGTGCTCACCCAGTCTCACACAGTACTCACCCAGTGCTCACCCAGTCTCACTCAGTGCTCAACTACTCTCACCCAGTGCTCATCCAGTGCTCACCCAGTCTTACCCAGTTTCACCAAGTGCTCACCCAGTCTCACAGAGTGCTCACCCAGTCTCACACAGTACTCACCCAGTTTCACTCAGTACTCACCCACTCTCACCCAGTGCTCACCAAGAGCTCACCCTGTTTCACCCAGTCTCACCCAGTGTTCACCCATTGCTCACCGGGTCTCACCCAGTGCTCAGCCAGCGCTCACCCACTCTCACCCAGTCTCACCCAGTGATCACCCAGTACTCACCCAGTCTCACCCAGTGCTCACTCAGTCTCCACAATTGCAGAGCCAGAATTACCCAGTCTCACCCAGTACTCACCCAGTCTAACCAAGCACTCACCCAGTGTCACCCAGTCTCAAACAGTGCTCACCCAGTCTCACCCAGTGCTCAGCCAGTGCTGACCCAGTCTTACCCAGACTCACCAAGTACTCACCCAGTCTCACCCAGTACTCAGCTAGCGCTAACCCACTCTCACCAAGTACTCACCCAGTCTCACCCAGTCTCAACCAGTACTAACTCAGTATCAACCAGCGCTCACCCAGTCTCACCCAGCGCTCACTCAGTGCTCACCCAGTCCCACGCAGTGCTCATCCACTGCTCAACCAGCGCTCACGCAGTCTCACTCAGTGCTCACCCAGTGTACACCCAGTCTCACCCAGTGCTCACCCAGCCTCGCCAAGTACTCACCCAGAGCTAACCCAGTCTCACCTAATGCTCACCCACTGCTCACTCAGTCTCACCCAGCGCTCATCCAGTCTGACCCACTGCTCACCCAAACTCACCAAGTTCTCACCCAGTCTCACCCGGCTCTCAACTAGTTTCACCCAGTACTCACGCAGTCTCACCCAGTACTCACGCAGTCTCATCTATTCTCACCCAGTGCTCAGCAAGCGCTCACCCAGTCTCACTCAATCTCACCCAGTCTCACCCAGTGCTCTTCCACGACTCACCCACTCTCACCCAGTACTCACCCAGTCTCACCCAGTGCTCTTCCAGGACTCACCCACTCTCACCCAGTACTCACCCAGTCTCACCCAGTGCTCTTCCAGGACTCACCCACTCTCACCCAGTACTCACCCAGTCTCACCCAGTGCTCAGCCAGTCTCATCCAGTACTCACCCAGTATCACCCAGTACTCAGCTAGTGCTCACTCAGTCTCACCCAGTACTCAGCTAGCGCTCACCCAGTCTCAATCAGTCTCACCCAGTACTCACCCAGCCTCACCCAGTATCACCCAGGACTCACCCAGTGCTCAGCCAGAGCTCATCCAGTCTCTCCCAGTCTCAGCCAGTGCTCAGCCAGCGCTAACGAAGTCTTACCCAGACTCACCAAGTACTCACCCAGTCTCACCCAGTCTCACCCAGTACTCAGCTAGCGCTCACCAACTCTCACCAAGTACTCACCCAGGCTCACCCAGTCTCAACCAGTACTAACTCAGTCTCAACCAGTACTAACTCAGACTCACCCAGCGCTCACTCAGTGCTCACCGAGTCCCACGCAGTGCTCATCCACTGCTCAACCAGCGCTCACCCAGTCTCACCCAGTGCTCACCCAGTCTCAAGCAGTGCTCATCCAGTTTCACACAGTACTCACCCAGTGCTCACTTAGTGCTCACCCATCGCTTATCCAGTGGTCACCCACTCTCACCCAGTGCCCACCCAGTGCTCACCCGGCGCTCACCCAGTGCTTACCCAGTTTCACCCTGTGTTCACCCAGTGCTCACCCAGTGTTCACTCACTGTCACCCAGTGCTTACCCAGTCTTCACCCAGTGCTCACCCAGTCTCACCCAGTCCTCACCCACCCTCACCCAGTGCTCACCCAGAGCTCACCCTGTCTCACCCAGTCTCACCCATTGCTCACCGAGTCTCACGCAGTGCTCACCCAGTCCTCACCCAGTCTCACACAGTGCTCATCCAGTGCTGAACCAGCGCTCACCCAGTCTCACTCAGTGCTCACCCAGCGCTCACCCAGTCTCACTCAGTGCTCACCCAGCGCTCACCCAGTCTCACTTAGTGCTCATCCAGTGCTCACCCAGTCTCACACAGTACTGACCCAGTGCTCACCCAGTTTCACAGAGTGCTCACCCAGTCTCACACAGTACTCACCCAGCCTCACCCAGTGCTCACCCAGTGCTCAACCAGCGCTCACCCAGTCTCACCCAGTGCTCACTCAGTCTCACAGAGAGCTAACCCAGTCTCACACAGTACTCACCCACTCTCACCCAGTGCTCACCCAGTGCTCACCCAGTGCTCACCCAGTCTCACACAGTACTCACCCAGTCTCACTCAGGACTCACCCATTCTCACCCAGTGCTCACCCAGTGCTCACCCAGAGCTCACCCTGTCTCACCCAGTCTCACCCAATGTTCACCCAGTGCTTAACCAGTCTCATCCAGTGCTCACCCAGTCTCACCCATTGCTCACCGAGTCTCACCCAGTACACATCCAATCTCATCCAGTTCTCACCCAGTACTCACCCAGTCTCACCAAGCACTCACCCAGTGTCTCCCAGTCTCAAACAGTGCTCACCAAGTCTCACCCAGTACTCACCCAGTTTCACAAAGTCTCACCCAGTCTCACCCAGTACTCACCCAGTCTCACCCAGTGCTCACCCAGTGCTCAGCCAGCGCTCATCCAGTCTCACCCAGTCTGACCCAGTGCTCACCCAGTCTTACCCAGTCTCAACCAGTACTAACTCAGTCTCACCCAGTGCTCGCCCAGTCTCACCCAGCGCTCACCCAGTCTCACCCAGTGATCACCCAGTCTCACACAGTGCTCACCTGCTCTCACCCAGTGCTCACCCAGTGCTCACCCAGTCTCACCCAGTCTCACCCAGTCCCACGCAGTGCTCATCCACTGCTCACCCAGTGCTCACCCAGTCCCACCCAGAACTCACCCAGTGCTCACCCAGCGCTCACCCAGTATCACCCTGTGTTCACCCAGTGCTCACCCAGTCTCACACAGTGCTCACCTGCTCTCACCCAGTGCTCACCCAGTGCTCACCCAGTCTCACCCAGTCTCACCCAGCATCACAAATTACTCACCCAGCACTCACCCAGTCTCACCCAGCGCTCACCCACTTCTCACTCAGTCTCACCCAGCACTCGCCCAGTCTGACCCACTGCTCACCCAGTCTCACCATGTACTCACCCAGTCTCATCAAGTACTCACCCAGTGCTCACCGACTCTCACCAAGTACTCACTCAGTGCTCACCCAGTCTCACCATGTACTCACCCACTGCTCACCCAGTCTCATCCAGTGCTCAACCAGCGCTCATCCAATCTCACTTAGTGCTCACCCAGTGCTCATCCTGTCTCAAGCAGTGCTCATGCAGTTTCACACAGTACTCACCCAGTGCTCATCCAATCTCACCCAGTCTCACCCCGAACTCACACAGTCTCACCCAGTACTCACACAGTGCTCACCCAGTGCTCACCCAGTGCTCACCCACTGTCACCCAATGCTTACCCAGTCTTCACCCAGTGCTCACCCAGTCCTCAACCACTCTCACCCAGTGCTCACCCAGAGCTCACCCTGTCTCACCCAGTCTCACCCAGTGTTCACCCAGTGCTCACCCAGTGCTCACCCAGAGCTCACCCTGTCTCACCCAGTCTCACCCATTGCTCACCGAGTCTCACCCAGTGCTCACCCAGTCCTCACCCAGTCTCACACAGTGCTCATCCAGTGCTGAACCAGCACTCACCCAGTCTCACCCAGTCTCACCCAGTGCTCACCCAGTCTCACTCAGTGCTCACCTACTCTCACCCAGTGCTCATCCAGTGCTCACCCAGTCTCACCCAGTGCTCACCCAGTCCTCACCCAGTCTCACACAGTGCTCATCCAGTGCTGAACCAGCGCTCACCCAATCTCACTCAGTGCTCACCCAGTGCTCACCCAGTCTCACTCAGTGCTCACCTACTCTCACCCAGTGCTCATCCAGTGCTCACCTACTCTCACACAGTACTCACCCAGTGCTCACCCAGTCTCACAGAGTGCTCACCCAGTCTCACAGAGTGCTCACCCAGTCTCACTCAGTACTCACTCAGTCTCACCCAGTGCTTACCCAGTGTTCAACCAGCGCTCACCCAGTCTCACCCAGTGCTCACTCAGTCTCACCCAGTGCTTACCCAGTGTTCAACCAGCGCTCACCCAGTCTCAAACAGTGCTCACCCAGCGCTCACCCAGTCTCACCCAGTGCTCACTCACTCTCATCCAGTGCTCACCCAGTCTCACCCACTCTCACCCAGTCTCACCCAGTCTCATCCGGTGCTCACCCACTCTCACCCAGTGCACATCTAGTCTCACCCAGTCTCATACAGTACTCACCCAGTGCTCACCCACTCTCACCCAGCGCTCACCCAGTCCCACCCAGTGCTCACCCACTCTCACCCAGTGCTCTCCCAGTCTCACTCAGTCTCACCCAGTGCTCATCCAGTCTCACCTAGTCTCACCCAGTGCTCACTCAGTCTCACCCAGTGCTCACCCAGTGCTCACCCAGCGCTCACCCAGTGCCAACTACTGGCCCTGCCCGGGCCAGGACGCTCCTGCCCCTTGGCTACGAGCCACGACACATGCATCTCACTTCATCCCCCGTGATTCGGCGGAACCCACACTGACAGTCCATCGTTATTATTATTTATACACCTGTTCATGGCATGAGAAATATTAAAGGGCGCAACGACACCGGATCGTTATGGATCGGCGCCCGCTGCGCTCGGAGAACGGGCTCCGCGGTCCACTCGTTGCAGCTCCCCGCCTCGCTACGTTGTGTCGCAGATTTACTCCGCTTCCCCTGACAAACCACACCGGGCCCACGCGGCGAGTGCTTGTGAGCGGGGCGAGGCGGAGGCGGTGGCGTTCAAGCAACACGGTTGGGTAGCACTGCGTCTATCGGGTGGGCCTGGCTGGGTTCTCTTAAATGCAATCGATAAATACGAAGATGACGGGGTCAGGCCTCATTGTTTGAGGTCGCAGGGTGAGCTTAAGTAGCAGAAGGTCACGGGGTCAGCGTAGAGAGCACGGTTTCATGGGGTCAGCACAGACAGCACGGGGTCGGGGGGGGGGGTCAGAAGACATAGTACGAGGTGACCGGGTCAGCCTGCGGTCATTTCACTGACTAATTGAATTTTAGAATGTTCTATTGTGTTGATTGTGTCGCGTGTCGGCACAGTATTTGTTCAGTGTCAAAGGCATTCGTTCGAATAGAGAATAACTCCGAGGTGGCGAGGAAACTGCGCCGAGGCAGGAGAGAGGCATGAACGCGGTTAACTGGCGGCAACATTAGCCAATCTCTGTGTACTATACATTACTATGTCATCGGCCAATTATTGAGTGCGTTTTAGATGTGGGAGGACACCGACGAATCGGGCGGAAACCCATGCAGTACAGGGGGAGAGAACACACAAACTCAGTACGGAAAAGGCACCCAGAGGCCAGAATGGAACCGCCTCGGGCAGGAGATTCTCTCTGCAAGGATGCGTGGACGTTAACGCTGCACAGGCTCTTTTGCCAGCGAGAGCTCCAGACATCATCGGACACGCGCCAGACATTGGTCTCACGCCACGAAGCGGCAAATGTTTATCGTTTCAGAATCCTGCGGTCGGCCGGTAACTGGCGAGAGATGTGATAACCAGCTCGTACAAATATACGCATAGCGATCATAGGTTAGCAATACTCAGCATTATTGCCGGTGTGGAGAGATTGTCACCACCCACGATTTGCAGGGTGTAGTGGCGGCGGGTCGATTGTTCCCCTCTCTCTCCAGGGATTACATTTTAAAGGACGTTTGTGACAATGGTTTTCCACAAATCTTTGCCATTTGAACTTCTAAGAATGTCCACCGTTGACAAGTTCATCCATCTCAAGACACTCTTGACATAAGTCAATCTCTGTCGTCACACGATCGCTCGTTCCATCATTTTTTCCAGTGTGTGTACGCTGTGGTTCCGCGACACGCTTATAATGACGGTCGAGAGCTGCGCGTGTGAGAGAAGTTGGAAACCGCTGGCTGATGTGACTCAGTGTGAGGTCAGAGTAGGGGTCAATGTTACTGGTGTTACTCAGTGTGAGGTCAGAGTAGGGGTCAATGTTACTGATGTGACTCAGTGTGAGGTCAGAGTAGGGGTCAATGTTACTGATGTGACTCAGTGTGAGGTCAGAGTAGGGGTCAATGTTACTGAAGTGACTTAGTGTGAGGTCAGAGTAGGGGTCAATGTTACTGATGTGACTTAGTGTGAGGTCAGAGTAGGGGTCAATGTTACTGATGTGACTCAGTGTGAGGTCAGAATAAGGGTAAATGTTACTGGTGTGACTCAGTGTGAGGTCAGAGCAGGGGTCAATATTATTGATGTGATTCGGTGTGAGGTCAAAGTGGGGGTCAATGTCATTGATGTGACTCGGTGTGAGGTCAGATAGGGGTGAATGTCACTGATGTGATTCGGTTTCAGGTCACAGCAAAGGTCACTGCACGTCATCTTAGACCGACGCCCGGGGTCACCCACCCACCCACCCACCCGCCCGCCCACCCGCCCG
>JAZEWT010000002.1:34058559-34072381 GCA_036362905.1 Mordacia mordax | reverse complement strand
TCACACAACGAGCCGTGACACATCAACATAGAGGAGGAACACTCGACACGTCCATCCCGAAAGAGCGGCTCTTGACAGCACTCATCGCCCCACGGTGTCATCTGCGGGAGACAGGCGGCTCGGTTTCCCATGCAAGGGAGCTCCCATCTGTCACAGCCTCGAGACACTGAGACGAGTGTCTCGTCGGCGTTGGGCCCCTCTTTCGATATATCCCTTCAGCAAACATGTCTAGCGATAAAGCGAGAGATTAGTCGTGGGAATGGCGTTAACGGATGGAGCCGTTGAGCTCTCACAGAGCCACACTGCATCTGCAGAGACACTCCCTGCGAGCTGTGTCTGCTTGTCAATGTTACCACCACTGGAATGTTCATGAATTACGAAGGATGATGATAGGCAATCCGATTGTGTGCAGATACCACTGGGGTGACGGGGGGAGGAGGCTGGGGGGTGACGGAGGCGTTTATAACAATCATTATCAACACCCGCTTAATTCTATACAGGGTCGCGGGGGGGGCGGAGCCTATCCCGGCCGACAGAGGGCGGAAGGCGGGGCTAGAATGTGATGCCAGTGCACCGCAGGGCACTGGGGGTAATTTACTCAGCAGGCCAATTAACCTAGGCGGCAGCGTGTCTTTGGACGGTGTGAGGAAACCGGAGTGCCCGGCGAAAACCCACTCGGACACGGGAGAGAACATGCAAACTCCACACAGAAAGGCACCCGAGCCGGGATTCGAACCCGGGACTTTCTTACTGTGAGGCGACAGCGCTACACACTGGACCACCGTGCCACCCCATACGTTTATAATATTAATAATTATTTATAGCGCGGCACGCATATTCGTGTAGTGTCAACGAGAGAATGAATAATATCGAGGTGCGAGAGAACCGAATAGAGGGCAGTGGGGCATGCAGCCACGCAGTCAGCCGGCGCCAATATTTTCCCGACACTGTGACCTGTACATTATTATGGTATGGGCTAATTGGTGAGATTTGTTTTAAATTGTTGGATGAAACCCACGCAGAACACGGTAAGAACATACAAACTTCACACAGAAAGGCGCCGAAGGGTGGGAATCTATGACACTGCAAAGAAGAGTTCCTTAGTAGGTTCCCTTTCGGCATAGCCTTGTCGAAGGTTCCTCCTGCGTCATCAGCCAGGTATTGCCCCCAGATTTCGAGACATCGACAGGAGAGAACGACACCTTTCTAACAGGTCACGTTTCGGTCAATGGGGGCATCGTCCGGCTGTTTGTGTCTCCAGGCTTCTGAGCAGGGCTTCTGAAGTTGCCTCCAACGTGCGAGACGAAACATTGCGAAGGAGATGGGAGGGCGAACGCTCGGCACGACTATCCCAAAAGAGCAGCCATGCAGAGAAAACATCATACATCAATGAAGCATGTTGCAATTAAAGTAACACCTATGCCTCGAATTTCCAGGCTGGCTGCTGGCTGGGCGCCTCTCCACCATACCCATAAATCTATTGTTACTTGCTGCGTGCTGTTACCACTGAAACTAGCCGGGTTGGGAAGACGTAATAATAATAAATAGTGATACTGAGGAGGAGAGAGCGGCGGATACAGCAGAGCGACACGGTTAATTTAGAACCGCTATAACTTCGCAATTTGTGACGTTATTATTGCCATTCTTTCTCCAGAATAATGTTTCGACCGATACGTTATGTAAAATACATGCACTCTCTAATAACGTTAAAAAGTAGATCACTGCTATTGCCGTGAGTAGAGGAGGGTCGTGAGAAGAGTCTGAACGTGACAGCAGTCTCTTATTTTCTGTTTGACAGCAGCAATGGTTCTTTGCAGTGGAAACATCGGCGCCTCCTCACAGAGAGAAATTCCTGCCCCAGGGGGTTCTAATCCCGCCTCGGGCGCCTTTCTGCGTGGAGTTTGTGTGATCTCCCCCTGTTCTGCACGAGTTTTCTCCGGGTTTCTCCGTTTCCTCACACAATAACAACAAACATACTCATTAATTCTCATCTCATTGTCAGAAACCGCTGAGTCCTTTATAGGGTCGTGGTGAGCCGGAGCCTATCCCGGCAGACATAGGGCGCAAGGCAGGGATATACCCACGATGGGACGCCGGTCCATCACCGGGCACCGCGGGCAATTTAGTCTGCAAGCCAATTAACCTATGCAGCAGCATGTTTTTTGGACTGTGGGAGGAAACCGAAGTGCCCGGCGAAAACCCACGCGGACACGGGGAGAGCATGCAAACTGCACACAGAAAGGCACCCGAGCCGAGATTCGAATACGGGACCTTCTTACTGTGAGGAGGCGACAGCGCTACCCACTGGGCCACCGTGCCGCCAACTCATTAATTAGCTGGCCGATAATATCGTAATATATAGATCCCAGTGTCTGGCAGGTGTTGGCGCAGGCTTACGGCATCGCTGCCTTCCCCCCCGCCTCTATAGTTTATTCGCTAAGCCTCTGTAATTATTTACATCGCCCTGGATAAGTGTGCCTGCTAATTAATTAATTATTTTTGTTGTTGGCATTGCTACGCGATGTGTGTTTAACGGATTCACGTTCCACATCGGGTTTCGCTGGCTGGTACGTAGGGAGTCTGTCGCCTAACAGCAATAAGGCTCCCAGTTCGATTCCCGACTCGGGTGCCGTTATGTGTAGAGTTTGTGCGTGTTCTCTGCACGTGTCTGCGTCGGGTTGTCGCTGGGTATTCCGGTTTTCTCCCACAGCCTGAATTTACGCTGCTTCTATCTAGGTTAATTGGCCTGCTGAATAAATTACCCCGGGTGTCCTGCGATGGAATGGTCACCTATCCTTGCCTTGCGCCCTGTGTCTGCCGGGATAGGCTCCCCATACCCCCACAACCTTGTACAGGATAAAGCGGGGACCGACAATAATTATGAATTACAATTATAACAACATTCACATTACATTATAAGGCGCTGCAGGAAACGGCAGAGAAGTAGGGGAGGCATCATGTATCAGCAAATTAATTCACGAATGCTTTTCTTTAGTTTTGGGAGAAAACCGAAGAACCCGGAGGAAACCCACGCAGAATAGAGACAGAACATTCAAACCTTGACCCACAGAAAGGCGCCCGAGGCGGAAATCTATCACACTGCTAAGAATCGCTCCCAGGGATCGAACCACCTCGGGCAGGATCATTTCCTAGGAGGAGCGGATGTTATCGCCACATAGCCGCCCGCGATCTTTCTTCAACACGGGGCAACCCAGGCTATTTGCAGTGGCTCCCCCCCCCCCCCGTCGCACGAGGTGGGAAGGGGCGACGCACGGTGTTTCTGGAGAGCGACCACGGACGATTCCACACGCAGCACCACAATAAACTGGTTAACGTAGACAAGATTGCTTGTTTACCGATTAGCGCTCTGTTAAAATAAGTATATTAAATCATACGTCACAGTTGAAGGCTATTATTGTAACATTCATTGAGTATGCTGGGGTTTTTAATCAGTGTGGTGGGGAGGGGGGGGGTCGTCATTGATTTTTGCCTAGGGCCCCATAATCAGCGAAGACGGCCCCTGACCGTGGTGCCCCACTGCTCTGTGACTAACGAAGGCACGGCCACTCACACCGTGCGCAGCAGCGACAGCAGCAAGTGGAAAACAAAGGTATTGTGGGAACGACCCCGACTCCGCGTGTCTTGTAGAGATAGTGACTCATGGAGATACATAGATACTCATAGTGATTCATAGAGACTCATAGAGATAATTCACTAGGAGATACATAGAGACTCACAGAGGTACATGGAGTCTCATAGAGATGCACAGAGACTCATAGAGATACACAAAGACTTAAAGAGATACGCAAAGATTCATAGAGACTCATAGAGCATTAGAGACTCAAGACACACAGACTCATAGACTCATATAGATACACAGAGACTCACAGAGATACATAGACTCATATATGTGGCTCAGTGTTGTCATTCCGGGATGATGGCAATCCTCCAAACTACATCTGCTCGGAGACATTTATTCCATCCATGTTTGTAGCAGAATTATTATTATTATTTTTAATCGCTTATTTTTTGTCCTATAGTTTGTTGCTACTTTTCATCTTTCGGTTGGGCTGTCCTGGTGTTGTTGGCGTGCCGTTCTTTCAGCGGCTCTGTGTAGCGCTTTGTGGCCCTTGGGTGATGAGCGCTCTAGAAATGCTAATATTATTATACGATAAATGTTAAAATGCACCATTTCCCAATATATGTATTGTATTTACTGATAATTTTGCATTTTTAAATAATAGTTGAATGTCTGATCATATTTTACTTGTTGTTCTGCAAACCCAAAAATGTTGTATTGTTGCTGATTTTCCGTTCTAGTGCCGTTGTTGTTGACGTGCCGTTCTCTCCGTAGCTCTGTGTGGCGCTTTGTAACCCTCGGGTGAAAAGCGCTCTATACATGCAATTATTATTCTAGAGATACATAGAGACTCATAGGGATACGCATCGACTCGTGGAGCCACATCGAGGCTCAGAGATGCATAGAGATTTGTAGGAATACATAGATACTCAAAGAGATAAATAGACTCGTAGATATACATAGACTCATGGAGACACACAGAACCTCATAGAAATGCATAGACTCATAGAGACACGTAGAGACTCATCGAGACACACATAGACTCAAGAGATACAAAGAGAAGCATAGCAACTCATAGCAATACAGAGGCGCATAGAGATACACAGAGACTCATCGACATACACAGAGACTCACAAAGATACACAAAGCCTTATAGATGCACAAACTCAGACACACAGACTCATAGAAACCCATAGAGACTCATAAACATACATAGAGACTCATAGAGCTACACGAGACGCATAGAGACACGTAGAGATACAAAGAGACCTACAGAGCTACATAGAGACTCATGGAGATACAGAGACTCATGAAGATACATACTCATAGCGATATATAGTCAGAGAGGTACATTGAAACCTGTATAAATACAGACTCATAGATGCACAGACACATAGGGACTCATAGAGATATATAGAGACCCAGAGATACATAGAGACAAATAGCAACATATAGAGATACATAGAGACCCATAGAGATACGTAAGGTTTAGGAGTCCTCGCCATAAGAATTTGTAGTTTGTGGGAACGCAATTCCTGCATGTACGTGACGTCTGAGATGTAAAATAACCCATCTCATTGTCTGAAACCGCTTAGTCCTAAACAGGGTCACGGTGAAGCCGGAGCCTATCCCGGCAGACACAGGGCGCAAGGCAAGGATATACCGACGATGGGACGCCAGTCCATCGCCGTGTAAAATAACCAATCACGTTAAAGGAACCACGAAAGCCTCACCCCTTCCCTCTGCGATGTTCGCTCCTTCAGATTCGTTCCCGTGCGTTGTGCCGACCCAACTGCGCCCGCGAGCGACAGCGTTAGCAGGGCGAGCCGGTCCTTTCCTCGCCTGCTGACAGTCATTGTTGAGCAAAACCGCCGAGGGAGGGGGCATCCCGAGAGAGAGAGAGAGAGCCGCTATTTGCCAGGGCGAGGTACAAAGCGAAGGTCATCGTCAGGCGTAGATTCAAGCAAACCCCCCCATCCCCCCCCAACTTTCCCGTGTGAGAGAATATATTTACTGTGTCTCAGAATTCCTTTACAAATCTCTCTGGAGTAGCCCCTCTGCGTGTTTGTCAGCGATGCGGCCGACTGCTCGAGAGACGTCGCGTGTTGACTCGCCGGTGGGTATGTGTTGTTGTTGTGTACACACGCGCTCTCGCTCAGCGTGGGCCACAAGCAACTGACGGATTTACCTTTACTATTGAATAGACGCGCGTCAGTTACTTCTTGGCAAACACGCGTCGCTCCAGGGCCCGGCGAATATTTTGGGAATTTAGCGATGGTTTGAGCCTCTGCCGACCGAGCCCCGACCGTGCGCGGCTGCTCACAGATGTCAATGATAACAATAATTGCATTTCTACAGCGCTTTTCACCCGAGGGTCACAGAGCGCTGCACAGAGCTGTGGACGGTTGCTGTCCGAAGAGTTTCTTTGAGCATTCGCCGCGTCGAGCGTTTCTCCTTTGCGAAGTTTCGCCCCTTCCGGTGGAGGCATCATCAGTTGCTCCGACACTCTGCTGACTCTGAGTGCCGAGACCTGAAGACGCTCCACCCCCCGACATAGAGGGGCGAAACGTGGCCAAGGAAAGGGAGAAACGTGACATCCTAAATTGATGCAGAGGAGGAATGCTCGACACGACTATCCCGAAACAGCAAACTTTCGAGAGCAATTCTCATCACAAATCGAGCCGTAAATACCCACATCGGTAAACTGTCACTATTTTGACCCGAGGGTCGTGGCTCTACCGCACACACACACGTGGCATCTCAAAAACAATATTCAACACTCAGTGACGTATAACAAATCACCTCTTCCTCCCGGTAATTCAATAACATTTCATAGCTCACGATCGCAATCTGAGTCGAGGATTGATTCTCCTGTTGTCTTTTTATTCTTTATTTTATCCCACGATCTCATCTCGTTCGCCCCACCGCTGGAATGGCCCGACGAGAAGTGGTGACGCATCTCGAATCCACGACACCCGTCCGTCTCCACCCCCGGTGGGGTGAACGACGGTCCGCGGGGCCTCGACGCGACTCAGCTGCCCCTGAATTCCCTTGACCTGATCTCTGGTCAAGGGCGCTATAGATGGGTTTTTTTTTATTCCAGCAGAAAGCACCCAGTGAGTTTGCAAGCTCTAGGTGCGGGATTCCTGCAATTAAAACGTAACCCTCGCGGCTAGGCATGGCTCAGATTCGAACCTTGGACCTGACCTGTATTGTTTTGCCCATAGTCTAAAGTTGTTCAGTGAGCAAATGTGTGACGCCAGTATGGAGGAAGAACACATTGATAAGCTCCCGATGCCTTGCATGCACAACTCACTCCACATGGGCGCGTAAAGACCAACGTTAATAGGGCAATCAATACATTGATAGATGCTTAACATTATATCAACCTTGGTCCAATATTTATTGGGATTAACACAGCTGATTGCTTAGAAAAGCTGCTCTCTCGGGACAGCCGCGTCGTTTGCTTCCTCTCCTCGCGACGTTTCGCCTCACACGTTAGAGGCATCCTCAGCACAGTATGCGTGTGTAGTGCCTGTCGCTCCCGTATATATGTGGGTACTATGTATGTGTTGAGTCATTTTGCTGTATGGGGTCTACATCTGAATCACATTAACACTAATCTCCTTGTCCTATTCACACCATTGAAACCGCAATAACCCCCTCCTGTTTTATCTGTGACGAGTCCCATAATTTGCATCTCATGAAAGAAACTCCCACAGACCTTGTGACCCCCCTTTGATGTCCACACCCTGCAGCTCTATATCTATGCACTACTGACTTCAATAACTGGCTTCCAGGTTTGGCTAAGCTTAATATTCATTTCTTGTTTGTGGTTCATAGTTGTTTTTGTCTTGTGACTCTCAATTGCTTCACGAATTAATCTTTGATCTTTATGGCGGATGGCTGCTAGTACTCGTATTTTATCAAAATCGATTTTGTGTTGTTTAGCTACACTATGTGCTGCCGTTGCTGATTTATCCGTGTGCAGCAAACGTACTGTTGCCTCGTGTTCTCTTTTTCTTGTGGCTATTCTTCCTGTTTGTCCAATGTATACTTCCTCACAGTTGCTGCAAGGAATGCAATATACGCCTCCTGTCTGTAACGTTATTCGGTCTTTGTGATTTGAGTACGTCTTGTGTCTTCTGGTGGGTTGTGAAGACTGTTTTTATTTTATATTTTTCTAGGTATTTGCTAATTTTGTCCGTGGTGCCTTTCACATATGGCAGGAAAGCGCGGGTCTTGATATCTTGCTCCTAATTTTCTTGCTGTTTCTGTCTACGTTCACTCGTTATGGCACGTTGGATTTCTGTTTTTGTGTATCCATTGCTCACTAGTGCTTGTTGTAGATGTTGTAGCTCGTCTCTTAGATGTTGTTTTCTGATATTGTTTTTGACCGGTGTGCTAAGGTGTGCAGAACCCCCCGTTTCTGTTTCGGGTGATGGTGAAACTCCACGTGTAAATACCTGTCCGTATGTGTTGTCTTCCTGTATACAGTGTGGCTGAGCGTCCCCTCTGCGTTTCTCTGCACCAGTACGTCCAGGAACGGGATTTGGCCGTTGTCTTCTGTTTCCATGGTGAACTTGATGTTCGGGTGTATGGATTTTAAGTGACCAAGGAATTCCTCTAGCTTCTGTCTTCGATTTTGACATGATACGAGTACTAGCAGCCATCTGCCATAAAGGTCCAAGATTAATTCGTGAAGAAATTGAGATTCACAAGACAGAAAAGACTATGAACCGCAAACAAGAAATGAGGGTAAAGCTCAGCCAAACCTGGAGGCCAGTCATTGAAGTCAGTAGTGCATAGATATAGAGCTATGGGGTGTGGACATCAAAGGGGGACCACCAGGTGTTTGGGAGTTTCTTTCATGAGATGCAAATTAGAGGACTCGTCACAGATAAAGCAGGAGAGGGTTATTGCAGTTCCGGGGTGTGAATAGGACAAGGCGATTAGTGTTAAAGTGATTCAGATGTAGACCCCATACAGCAGAAATGACTCAACACATACATAGTACCCACATATATGTAGGAGCAACTGACACAACACACACATACTGCGCGTGAAGATGCCTCTAACGTGTGAGGCGAAACGTCGCGAGGAGAGGAGAGGAAGCGATCGACGTGGCTGTCCCGAGAGAGCAGCTTTTAGAAGCAATCATCATGCATCGAGCCGTGAAAACCTACATCATTACATTAACACAGCTGTTTGTTTCGTATATGTTGACTGGTAATCGGTAAAACAAATCCGACCGGGAAATGTGAGGATTAATCTCCCACCGACACGTGCGTTGGTTGTCAGGCCGTACAGGCACCGCGTAGCAAGGAACCCGGTTCAATTCCCGGCCCGGATACCTTTTTGAGCTCCGTGTTCTCCCAACATGTCCGTGTGGGTTTTCGGTGGGTACTCCGGTTTCCTCCGACAGTTCAAAGACACGCCGATGCTACTGCTTTCTATTTAAATTGGCCTGCTGCTTACCGCATTGCCCCCGGTGTCCTCTGAGAGATTGGCGTCCGACCGTGGGCATAGCCCTGTGCTTTGCGCCCTGTATCTGCCGGGATAGGCTCATTACGTGCCTCGCAAATTCCACGCCTGGTCATGGACGAGACACGGATTCTGAGGCGTAGCGAGGAAACCGCAGAGATGGGAGGGAGCCCAGGCAGTCAGCCGGCGCCAACGCGCCAGACACCAATCAATGAATTATGTGTTTTTGTTGTTGTTGTAGGAAATCAGAGAACCTGCAAGAAACCCACACAGAACAGGGGGAGACAACACACAAATTCCACGCAGAAAAGGCGCCCGAAGCGGGGCTCGAACCGTCTTGGGCAGGACACATTTTTGATGTTGTTGTCGATTTGCCGTTCTTATGTCGTTGCTGTTGCTGACATGCCGTTCTCTCCACGGCGCTGTGCAGCGCTTTGTGACCCCCGGGTGAAAAGCGCTCAAGAAGTGCAATTAATGTTTAATATTTTGTTTCTGCGAGGATGCAGCCGTTACCGCTGCGCCATTCCGGCCGCCGGCTGAACGCGTTCCAGGATCGCGGCGTTCACGATGTTCTGCCAGCGAGCTGTCAGTGATGAAGCGTTTTCTTTGAGACGGCGCTGGCAAAGGATCGGCCGAGCACGCGACGAACGCCGCTCTCGAACGCTCGTCGTGCTCGCCAGGTGATGCCTCCAACGTGGAGTGGCAGAACGTCGGGAAGAGAGGTGGGAAGCTCGACACGGATATCCCCGAAAAGCATCTCTTCAGAGCAATTCTCGTATTTATACACAGCAGGTGGCATTCCAGGCAATGTCACGTTGTCTCTCTGAAGAAGGTTCATTGCCCGAAACGTCGCCGTTCTTGTAGGGGGGGGGGGGGCGAATATTATTGACGAGTCTGCAGAGTGAGGGACCACGGAGGTACGCAGTCACAAGGGGATGGGGAGACGGGGATAAGGGAGACGGGGAGATGGGGAAGAAGGGGTTGATTGGGAGACGCGGAGACGGGAGACGGGGAGACGATGAGACAAGGAGAAGGAAGATGGGGAGACGGAGAGAAGGGAGACGGGGAGACGGGAGACCGGAAGACGAGGAGACCAGGAGAAGGAAGATGGGGAGACGGAGAGACGGAGAAACGGAGAGAAGGGAGACAGGGAGACGAGATGGAGCGTCTAGCCCCCAGCCCCGCGCTCACACCTCCACATCGTGCGCGCTTTCCCATCCGTACGGATTCCAAAAAAGATCTCCCTATAGCCTGGACCAAGCCCGGCTGCCTTTGTCTCCCTAGTGGCAATGTTTACACACCACACGAGGTGCTCATTTGAGGCTAAGTCAACCTGAGCACCTCGTGTTCAGGTTCTGAGCCACAGCGGTGCTGTGTAGTGCTGTGTCGTGCTGTGGCTCAGAACTTGAGCACCCGTGAGCGGGTACAGACGTCTAATCGTCGAGAGCGTGATGCAGTGTGCTAAGCGCTGTCCCACCGCTCCTCATACGGCCCTCACATACATACCCTGGGTGTTGACTTTGTTTAGCCGTATTCATTATACACCAGGGATGGGATGAGCAGGAGGCAAAGGGTAATTTGATCTTAGGGCTGCACCGCCGGCTGAATATTTTATTCGCCCGTGCCTTTTAAAATGCCACTCAAATCAAAACAGTGTTTCCCCCAGGTTGGGGCGCAGTGGCACCGTCGCCATAATAATCATCATTAACGCACGCTGCCGCCGACACGTGATCCCTGAGGTCATAAATTCAGCCAAAGAGGTGCTGGCACGCTCCCGCACGCACGCACGCTCCCACACGCACGCTCCCGCACGCACGCTCACGCACGCTCACACACGCTCTATCTCGCACGCACGCTCTAGCACGCACACTCCCGCACGCACGCACGCTCACACACACTCCCGCACGCACGCTCCCGCACGCGCGCTCCTGCACGCGCGCTCCCGTACGCTCCCGCACGCGCGCTTCCACACGCTCTCACACGCACGCTCCCCGTACGCACGCTCCCTCTCGCATGCTGCGGTCCTTCCTCTGCAGTACAGAGAGAGCGAGCAATTCGTCAGGCGCTCTTGGAGCAGCAGTCTGTAGCGCTTTGTGACCCTCGGGTGAAGAGCGCTCCAGCAATGTGAACATTATTATTACAGAGAGATGGTAGGCAGGCCGGAGGTAACCCTCGCAGTCCCGGCTGGGAGATGGAGTGAAATTCGCGAGGTTGGTCAAGTGCTGTTAGCCAGTAGCGGTTGTGAAGGCCGGTAAAGCACACGAGGCAATGGGTGGAAGCAGCACACCCAGCCGCCTTTGTCTCCCTAGTGGCGATGTTTACACACCGCTCCTGGGAGTCGTTTAAGACTCAGAGGAGGCCCCGCTCCGGTTCATAAAGTCGTCACTTGCTCTTGGCCAGGAACAGGAATCGAACTCGGGTGGCTGTACCACTGTTCGAGTCGGTGTGTGTATTGCATCGGAACCGCACACGCCGAGAGGGAGACGTGGGAACCAGGTCCCCCGCTGATCCTCGTGGCTCCGCAGTTAAACAACGAGGACGCCGTGAACCCAAGCATCCTTACAAACGCGCCCACTCCGGTTCCGGAGGGGGGAGGGGGGAGGATCCACGGGGAACGAGGGACCCGGAGGACATCAAGATTAGTGCCCTCTCTGAGTCCGTGACTCCGCGTGACCACAGCAAACCTGATACCGCGATGTTTTAAGCATTACTGGTTAAGACCGTAGTTCGATAAAGCCAAAGCAGAGCCAAGGGATGGCTCTGGCATTCCTTTGCAAATAAGCACGATGCGCACTTGCAATTAAAATAGCATAATGTCAATTCAGAGTGTTTATTGCCAGTTCGCTGCTGGATGGAGGTCACACCACCCCGGTGTAAAATCGTGGGGGGTTATTTGAACATACTTCATCACGCTGGTTAGTACAGGTTCGTGATGGTCGTGGGGGGGGGGTAGATATGTGGCAGCATAGATGCATAAAATACCGTGTGATTTGTTGCCCAATTGCCCTCAGATGCCCACAACATAAATTGTCAGCACCTTAAACACCCGATTTCAGAATGCTCAAAATTGCTCCCAAGAATCGCGCTTTCGCGACAGCCGTGTTGAGCGCTCCTGCACTTTCCTTCGCAACGTTTCAGCTCCCACTTTGAAGGCGTCATCAAGAAAATGGAATCATGATCAGTAGCAGCAGCAGCAAACGGCGGCAGCATGAGCAACAATCTGATGATGCCTGCACCGTAGGAGGCGAAACGTGGGAGGCGAAACGTGGGAGTCGAAAAAATCACGAAGGGGGGGGGGGCGGAACGGTTGACGCGGTAATCTCGAAATAGCGGCTCTTGAGAGGAAGAAATAAAACACTCGTTAAATAATTGGCCCATCACATCATTGCGGTACAAGAGTGTCTGACAAATGGCAAATGTTGGCGCCGGCTACATGACGTGAACTATTAATTTCACATGAGTCTATACGCTGAACCCTTTTCCCTAGAATTGGGATGGGTTGCCTCCATTTCAAGAGTCCTCAAGTTCCACGCGAACTAAGCTCTGCAATAATTTTATGTAATCAACAAGGACACAAATGCCGCTCCGCCACCACGCAGATGGCCATGCGCCCACCCCCTCCTCCTTCCTCGTGGAGGACTTTCTGACAAATGTCTGGCTTTCCCGACGATCAAGACCGTTTGTGTGTACAGCGACTGTGTGTAGAGCGCGCTGGGCGGGTGGAAAACATCACTAACGTTTTCAAGGTGAGGATTCGTGCTGCCCTCGGGCCAAAAACTCACAAGCGCAGAAAGAAAACCCACTCCGTGCAGGAAACACCCCGACAGAGGTGCGGATCAGTCATCAAACCACTCACGCTGGATACAATTCCGTGCCTCCTGCTTTCATTTCCTGGTGCCTGCAAGACAATCACGGCCCGTGCACCGCCAACCCATCACGTGTGTGGGTTTTTTTTATTACAACAGGAATTTCATTTTCCGCAGAACGTTGCTCTGCAGACAATACCGTGATATGATGTGAATAATTAAATAGGTCCGTATAAAATAATATAACATGCGGAACACGAAACGAAATGTGCAAAGCGCGGGTATTCCCACGTCTTTCAGGGTCTGGTAAGCGATGAAGAGGAGGCCAAAGTATCCTCTCGAGCAGTGTTTGCCGGTTTTATTTTTCTGGACGCACGGGCTGCTGTTCATTCTCAGCATTTTTAAAAATCCAAGACCACGACGCATCAATACAATCATTTTCAGTTATTTTTCTTCATTCATTTAGCATTGGTTCCAAGGTATTCCCGTTGGGGATCTCAGCAAGAAGTTATCGCGGCAGACACAGGACGCAAGGTAGGGGAATACACAAAACAGGATCCCAGTCCACCGCAGTGAGTAGCGCTGCTGCCTCACAGCAAGACGCCAAGGGTTCAATTCCCGACACGATTGCACGTTCTTCCCGTGGCCACCAGGTACTCCGGTTTCCTGCCATAGTCATAACACATGCTTCTGCTTAGATGAATTTTCCAGACGACTAAATTACTCTCGGTGCCGTTCGATGGGCTGGCGTCTGATTCTGGGTATAGCCCTGCCTTGCGGCGTCCTCTGTTTGCCCGGGTATGCTTTGGCCCACCCGCGACCCGATACAGGATGAAGCGGATGCTGATAATAATGACGAAGCCATATTAACGATCTGTTCGGTAAACCTAATCACGTGAGCTGCCATGTGCGAAATAAATTCGTTTTGAGTAATGAGGCATGGGGAGGGGGG
>JAZEWT010000002.1:33615948-33626107 GCA_036362905.1 Mordacia mordax | reverse complement strand
AACTCCACACAGAAAGGCACCCGAGCCGAGAGATTCGAACCCGGGACCTTCTTGCTGTGAGGCGTCAGCGCTAACCACTGGGCCACCGCGCCGCCCCGTTAGTAATGATCTCTCTGTAACGGCGCGAGTGTCTGTACAGACACGTGACTGTCCGCGCTGAAGACGGACTCCGTCTCACCGCGACGCCGAACACGATTATGCAGGGGACTCAAAAGAATGAGCGAGGACCGAGGACCGGCGTGGCGACGGAGCGTGGTAACAGCGTGTGGTGAACGGGCACCGACAATGAGTGAATCGGCACCGGTGTGGCAAGGCTGTGTGGCCGTGGCGCGCGGGTGAGCGAGTACCAGGGCGAGCAGGAGGAGCAGGGCGGAGCGCATCCTCCCCCCGCTCTTGAGCACGCAGCTCGCGAGGTTATGCGGGACGTCTTGGAACCAGGGCCGCGTCATGAGGTAGTGGGCTGCGGGGCGCCAAGCGCAAGCACAACACCGGCGGTTAGCCACGCTCACCGCAATCGCGGGACGGCTAAGCAACTCCGACGCTCGCTCGCTCGCGCTCTTCGTGAACCTCAGTCCATCCCCGGAGGTGAAAGTCAGCCGGTGCGGTCCGGTACAGCGTACCGGTAACGACGGAGCCGAAGCATTCGGTGAACTACAGATGGGAAGGGGTGTTGCCAAGCAACCGCAGTGGTAAGGAATTCAAGTTACCTTCACCCCTGCCCGATTTTCTCAGAGAACGTTTGAACACCACTGGGATGACTCGGATGCCAACAGCGTTGGCAGAGCAAGTTGCGATTTGGCTGTCGGCACGGGCAGGGCAGTGCCAACACAGATTCCTAGTAATCACCTCCCAGCGAGTTTAGTGCCGAGCATGTGAAGGTGACCCGTAGACTAACTCAGGATCCATAGACTAACTAAGGATCCATAGACTAACACGGGACCCATAAACTAACATCGGACCCATAGACTAACAGAGGACTCGTAGACTTCTTTCCATTTAGCTGTGTCCGTGATAGTCACTCAATAACTTTGCATCTACTCGTAGTTGCATTCGCCTATTCAGATTGCTTACGTAATTATATCTGCTTTGCCAACGATGCAATCAGAAAGTGCTCATAAGAGCTGCTCTTTTGGGATAGCCATGTCGAGCATTTATCCTCCTTTGCCATACTTCACCTTCCACGAACCGCTCCGGGTTGCGCCAGGTAGTGAACTCCGGAACTGAGAGGTGACCAAACCAAATAGAGCCGCGGAACCTCACCGTATCGGCTACAATCACCCACGGTTAGAGCAAGAGGGAAACCCACTGGGGAAAGAGGGGGTGGGGGGGGGCGGTTTCACCAGGAAGCGAGCCCCCCCCCTCCCCTCTCTCGGAGCTGTACGCCATCTACGAGTCAGCACACTCCCCCCACACTTGGCCGTGGAATGATGAGAATTGAGCCGAGGCTAGAATTGAAAGGACAAATAGATTTCCTGATTTCCTTTATTATTAACCACGAAGCGAGAGGGGCCCATTGAGAGAAGAAGCCTTTTCCGCAAATTGAAATCTCCAAGAACGAAGAGGGTCCCCGCCCTCTCCGGACGACCTCCCAATGCTCTTCCCATCCACGGGAGGGAGAGCTAATTACTCTCCCGGTTATTTACCGTACGTTGTAGCGGAGGGCAGCTTTTGTTTCCACCGTCCGTGGTGGAATTGCAACCGACCAGTTTAATGTCGCCTCGACCGTGAACTGGTCGTGCAGAGTGACACCGCGCAGCGATGCTCATCGGACGCTTTACAAGAACTCTCGTTTATGATTTATTAATTATAATTAACGGCACTTCGGTGTCCGCCCAACTGGCAACAGAGCGAGCGGGAAACGATTAACTCTGCCGCTGCTGAACGTTGCCGGTCTTGTAGTTCACGACGGAAGAGAATTCTCCCGCCTCCATTCTGCGCTTCCCCCCACCCCCCCCACCCACCCCTCCATCGACGTTTCACTTTTCGCAGTGACAGCGGAGACCGCCCACAGATGCATGGACGGACGCAGCCGCGCACGGACGGACAGATGGAGGGATGGACGGACAAAGGGGGACGGACACACGAACAGGGATCGGGACAGAGGGACGGACGGGTGAAGGGACGCGCGGACAGGAGAGACAGGCAGAGGCACACATGGACAGACGAACTGACACACAGACGTGCATATGGATGGAGGCGTCCAAAAGATGTGCAGGCTGATGGCCACTTCACAAAAGCCTCGTGAGATGAGGGAGGAGAGTGACGAGATGACGATGTAGCGGGATACGAGAAGTGTAGATGAGATATGAAATCGGGTGCGATGCGAGGAGGCGCAGACAAGCTGGAGACAAACGACGTTAATTAGATTTTATGTTTATCATCCTCTTAGTAATGCCTCGTGTTTCATATGACGCCGTTCACGCACCTCAACTGGCTACGGAATATTTCACGCACGGAGGCGCAGAAAACCACAAACAAGCGGCAAGGCAGCCACTGCCGCCGCCGCCGCCGCCGATCTGGAAAGCTCTGTGTTTGTACATTGCATTGGCTGCCCAACTCACAGAACGAGCGTTATCGATGAATTCCATTTTTTGGGTTAGGTCACGTAAAATATGTTTGTCGCAAATGTGACCTAACCCAAAAAATGGAATTCATCGATAACATTGGTCACGAAAGCCTTCGAGTTAAAGTTAGCGAGCATTATGTTCATTCAAATTCGAAATCGAGCCAATGATCGATTCACAATGGAAAAAAAAACCCTTGAACTGTTTGGGGGCCAGCATGCTCTGGCTATGTTGGCCCGTGCCTGGCGGGCGCCACCGTGCAGGACACCGACTTGGGGGGGGGGGGCGAGGGGGAGGAGAAGTGCTCGCTCACCCACATGGCCGCTCCGCTCGCCCGTGAACTCCAGAAGCTCGCAGAGGCAGCTCACTGCAGCCAGCGACTGCGTTTCCTGAGACTGAGCACACAGAGACAAAGGTGCCGGCGTAGAGCCTTGAACACATCAACTGGTGAGGCAAATTCTACAAAATGGCAACTGTTGTTAAGGCTACAACCAGGGAAAAAAATGTTATCACTTATTTATTCGGTGCTTATTTGTCGAATTATAATGTGCACATCGTGCGGGTGTATGCCACCCCCGACAAGGGCGTCTTAAAAATGATAGCAACAATAACGATGACTTTGTTGACAGCGTTGAAGCTGCTGATGGCGATTGGGGTTAGGGTTTAATTTCTCACCTGGAATTTTCCGAAACGCTACCACGATGCTGGTTTGGAACGATGATTAACTTGGCACAAGGCACTATCACTGGAGTACAAGGTACACCTTATGCATCCTATATAATCAGTCATTAATCATCAATTAATTATTAATATAATGATTAATTCTACACAGGGTCGTGAGGGGTTGAACGTATCTCAGAAGAAGCACGGTGCAAAGCAGGGCTATACCCTGTACAGGATGCCAGTTCATACCAGGCACCGGGGATAGAGTCAGCCAGTCAATTCACTTTGGCAGCTGTGGCATATTTTGGACTGTGGGAGGAAACCAGAGTACCCCGCAAAAACCAACACAGACACACGGGAGAACATCGAAATACCTCGTAGAAAGGTACCGGAGGCGGGTACCCAACGAACCTACATTCACGTACCCTACGTTCCCATGATCCTACGAAGAGGCTTCAAACATAATACGGACTGAAGGACGTCACGAGTGAACAAAAACTATAACTTTCAGAGCGGTCCGATTTAAAATCAATCCCCGGCTCTCGGTCTTCGCCGCACTGTCAGGTGGCGCCGCACCTCCGTGCTCACGACGTCGCACCTCCGTGCTCACGACGTCCGACGCTTCACGCCACGTAGCCGCTCGCGCAGCGCGAGGGCGCGGAGTTCGCCGCCGCGCCGGCACCTGCCGGGCGCCGGCGCGCCATGCGAGGGGGCTGGCGTAGTGTCGGCGTGGCGGGCACCGCGCCCCGCCCGCGCCCGCGCCGGGGTTGGCGCCGGCGCGGCTTGCGCACTGCGCCAGGTGCCCGTGCGAGCCGAAGCTGATCTCTGGTTGGCTGCTGACAACCGCTCGCCACTAATGTTATTCATGGCGTGGAAATTAAGCAGTGCGCAAACCGCGGCACCACTGTTCCCCAAAGGTAGAGACAAAGATCCCCGCATAGCCTTGACTGTAAGGTCAGCGCCGCACACCACTGCTCTCCCCATGTACACACACATGCCTGCTTATACGCACATACACATGCGCACATAGACAAGTGCTTATACACAGACGGTCACACAGACACGTGTTTATACGCACAGATGCACTCAAAGGCACCTAGACACACATGATTATAAAGATCCCCCATACAGCTTTACAGAATGTCGGGTCAAGTGCCATTAATGAGCACCAACTAAGGCCAGCGCCACACATTTGAGGCTTTGCTGATCCAGGAAAGGCCCAGTTCAGAAAATCACCACTGTTGTTGGGCCCTGAGCAGGCATCAATAACCTCCCCACACACACACACACACTCATACGTAGATGCACACACGTGTCTATACGCGTGCACACATACAGGCACGTGCTAAGACGACTAGCGCGCCACGTTCCGAACTCGGCGACGTGAGTTTGAGTCCGGCTCACGGACACCAACACCGAATTACATGATCTGAACCAATGCTATACCTCCCCTAGGTCAGCCATGCATGAGTAGCTGGTGCACGTGTGTAAACATCCCAACTGGGGAGGCAAAGGCGGCCGGGCGTGGTGCCTGCCGCCCACCCTGAGTGTGCGATGCTGTGACATGCCACCACTGATATGCGCTCGCTAACCTACCCTTGCCCCATCAGGCTGTTAAGGCTACAAGGGGAATTTTTGTCTTTGTATGAATATGTGGGAGGATCTACAAGACTGTGGATCCTCTTTTACAAAAGGACATTCTCCATTATGAAAGGAGACTCTCTATTACATTCAAAGCCTCCTAACAGGTTTGGGCACTGGCAAGTGATATCGTATATCCATTACCATAGAAGAGAATTTCTGCAGTGATCGCTGTTTTTATGTGAACTGGGAATTGCGAGCCAAATTTTCAATCCCTAACACACAATTTCCGAAATTACACATCGAATCAGAGAGGCTCGGAGTGGGGGCGGGGGAGGTTTGCAGGGAGAGGGCGATGGTGCCGAGGGCAGAACGCCGCGCTCTGAATCTAGCAGCCCCAGTTCGATCTCGAGCCGTGGTTGACAATCTTGACGAGCAAATAGATTGAATTTGTGGACGCTTGCTAGCGTATGACACGCCAATTATAATTGTTCCAGCTCACTGGGAAGTCGGAGCACTGTTCTCACAGGAGAATGCAGCAGATACAAAGACCGTCGTGTTGAATGTAAATTATTAGTTCGTTTTTTTTTTATTTTGCGCAAGTTTACCCCAACGGTAATGACGCAATTGAAGAGTGTAAATAAAAAAAAAATCTCTCGTTAATTTCGCTGCTCTTGAGACACGCAGCAATCCCTTATTCGAGACAGAATGCGTTCATTATAAACGAGCAATTCATCACAATTTCTTTGGACATGCATAACATAGAGACACACACAAAAAAACAAGACATCTTTCATCAACTTTAAATCAATGGCGGCTAAAAATAAAATAATGTTTACCGCTCGCAACAAACTGATTAGGATTTTTAATTGTAAATAGCTTAGCGACTTGCAATTCAATTAAAACCGGCAAGCAAGTGTCGGCAACAGATGTGATCCATGATGCAGGGAGAGGGAAAACATTAGGGTTTGCGGTCTCGGAGGAGTCAATTTAGCTGGGGGGCTGGCGGTGGTACAAGACGAGAGTAATACGAACGTGCGTTCCATTCCGCTGCCCCGCCACAGGTGCCACGGCGCTTGCACGCGAGCCCTCCACCACACCCCCTCCACCCGCCCGAACGCGCGTGCAATGCCGGATTAACGGCACTCGCTCGATTTACTGCGGGGGGGGAGAGCGGCCGCGCGGTGGAACGGTGCCGCACCACCGGGCTCGCGAAATCCGGGCCGCCGGTCCGATTCGATTCGATTTATCCCGCGCACGGAAGGTCGAACGGAGGTGGGAGTTTTGATAAACCCACCCCCCCGCCCCACACCCCCCCTGACCTGCCCCGCATGCCAGCTCGCACTAGCCCAACAACCGCCCGCCTGCTGCCCCTGCTTGGCTAGCGAACGGTTCGGCAAGTCACGTGCGGTCGGGTGGAGCGTGGGTCCTTCGAGGGGTGAAAGTGAGCCAGGACAGTCTGGTACTGTGTACCGGTTAGGAAGTGGGCGAAAGCATTCGGGGAACGTACAGGCGGGAAGGGAGGCTGCGGTACGAGCGTAGCGGTAGGAAATTAATGTTACCTTCACACCCCTCTCTCCGTTCGAGGGACCGTCTGCCAGTGGTGGCGGTGAGCGAGACATTGCAGGGCTGCACCTCTCCATCTTAGCATTTACGCCTGCTAAATCCCAGCAATTACACGTAAAAGCCGCTCTTTCAGGATAGCCATGTCGAGCGTCCCTGCCGAGAAGTCCTGTCCACCCTGCAACCAGCCATTTTTGGAAGGCCTCCTTGACTACGGGCCGGCCTGCAGGGCCACGGATCTCGGTTTGAGCGCCGGGCCGTGAACAATCTGTGCAAGCATCGAGCGAAGGGGGGAGGTGGAGGGGGGGGGAAGGTTGCCTATTGTTGAGGGTGGGGGTCAGAGATTCTGGGGGGACTGCGGAAGAAGTAGTTGGGTGACGTCATATTGCAGTGTGGGGGGCGAGGGGAGGTGCTGGTTATGTAATGCGCTAACAGATTTCAAAATATGCGTCCGTGTATTGGTTTCTGTTTTAAAAAATAACATCTTACAGATTGCAAAATAGGCTGGCGCAGTAGTACGGTGAGTATTGTTATCATTAGCGCTGCCGCCGCCTCACATAAGGTCCCGGGTTTCATCCCCAACTCGGGTGACTTTCTGCGTGGAATTTGCACATTCTTCCCATGTCTACGTGGGTTTTCACCAGTTACTCTGGTTTCTTCCCACAGCCCATAGACATGCTGCCTGGGTTAATTGGCCTGAATAAATTTCCCCTGGTGCCCTGCGATGGACCCGGCATCTCATCCTGGGCAAAGCCAGGACTCAATAACCGCCCCCCGCTGGACAACTGTTAAAAATGTGTACGCAGCTCAACCGTTCCTTCCAGCTTAAATCAAAAAACTGTCTACTTTTCAACAGCGCTAGCACGGGTAAGAGCCGACGGGTGCACAGAATCACCGTGTCCCGTTGAGTTAACGGGGTCCAAAGAGGAACCCAGTTGTGATCCGCTGCAGGAAAGAGACGCAGAGGAGAGAGCAGAGAAGAGAAAGTTTGTGGAGGAACACTCGATAGGGCTATCCTGAAAGAAAAAAACAACAGCTATTGAGAGCAATTCATATACATTGAGCCATGAAACCCCACATGAATACAAAAAAAAGAGCAGAAGAGGGAGAGAAAGGAAGAGAGAGTGATCGCCGATGAGAAAGCGTATGGGTTAGCTGACCAAGCTGGCAGTGGGTAAAAACAAGAGCGGCATAGTATGGGGATAGGGTGGTGCGGCAGGGTGGGGTGGCGTGGTGGCACAGGGTTAACGCTTATGTTTTGGTCAATCAGTTTTATTTAAGCTGTTGTCCAATGGGGAGGGGTAAGCAGATAAAGGGCGCCAGGTAGGGCTATGCCCAGGATAGTACGCCAGTCCATCACAGGGCACTGGGGGCAATTCAGTCAGAAAGATAATGTAGGGAGCGTGTATTTGGACGGTGGGAGGCAACCAGAGTGCCTGGTGAAAACCCAAGGAGGCAAAACACGACATTTTTACACAGAAAGGCACTCGAGCCGGGAACCGAACCCAGGGACATCTTGCTGTGAGGTGGCAGCGCTAATCACTATGCCACCGTGCCACCTATTTCACAGCAAAAATGTACATGGGTTGCATTTGCTCACTTAGGTACCTTTGCGGAGTTTGTATATTCCCCCCCTATGCTACATGGGCTTCCTTAAGGTTTTCTGGCTTATTTCCATTGTTAATAAACGTGACATGTAATCGGTATTGGCCAAGCCAACCAACGTGGCAGGACCATTGCTAATTATAAAAGGCTCTTTGGACTTGGCATGGCTTTCTCAAACAGGTAAATTAAGCAAAGATTATGATTATTATATTCCTACAGTCAGCAACACCTGTGAGCGAGCCATGAATTAAGCAGTCTATTAAGAACAGACAGGCGCCCTTAGTGGCAAGCAGCTGAGCTCACAGTGAGACTTGTTATCTCTGATCCAAGGGAGGTGCATTTTTAAATAAGCAGAGCAAAACAACAGACAAACAATCTGTAAACAAAACAAATCTAAAAAAAACATCTAATTAAAAAGAAAATCCCGGCGCGACTTATAATTGCTATTAAATAATAAAGCATTGAAATTGACAAACATTCATTGTTTAAAAATATGTATATGTACAGTTGAGCGCTTTGCAACTTTTATTTCCTCTGTGAAGCGCTTCGCAACCCAACTAGATCAAAACGGCGACTCGTATTGGTGAAACGGAAGCCAGAAAATCTGGAATGGATTCTAACCGCGGCATGGATTTAATCTGATTTCACGTGTCAAGAGCATCAAATATAAAAATGAAATTTGCCAAATTTCCTTTTGCACTATTGGGAACGCAGCATAACATTGTGAAAGCACGCCTTAAAGTAGAGGATGTGTTTTTCTTGAATTTTAAAAGATTTAAAACCGCATTTGGTTAATTCATTGGCAGCAATCCAGCAGATGTATTTAACGTGACAGTTTCTGGTGGTGACCAGGCCGAGACCTTCAACTCACTGCACTTGAGAGTCGAATTGATCGTGGCCGGCTGAACGCTGGATATGAGCCTAGGATCACTGGGTTACCAGCAAAACCAATTGCGGCACAAGCAGTAGGTGTGGATTATCTGCTTGATGACGACTGACAGATGAAGACTTAAATACTCCCGTGTGTGCCAAACACAGCCACCACCTACACCAATGGAAACCCCACAGAAATCCTCATGGACACATGACTACGCACTTACGGGGGACCACATCGTGATGGACCACTTTGTGAAGACCACGCTGTGATTAGCAAATTTAGCGGAGGCACTGGGACATCCAGTGGTGGATCAAACGGGGGGGGGGACAGCGATGGAGCATGGGGGGCTGCAGCTGGAGGGGAGCAGGAGGGGAAGGGTGGGAGGAGGTAGAGAAAGGAGCGTACGCAGTTACAATGATGAGGTCCCCCCCAGCAACTGGGGGCAATAATGAGCCCGGAGAGGAAGCTGCATGTCCACATTGAATTTAATTAAACTGCTCTGATATTGCTGCTGTTGCTGTGTCTCCACAGCTCTGTGCAGCGCGTTGTGACCCTCGGGTGAAAGGTGCTCTGGAAGAGCAATTATTATTATTGATTATTATTAACTGTCCTTTGTGTTCGGCCTTGTGCATTTTACCTGTCCTCTGCGACGCAATGCCCTACAGACTTAACAGATGCTTCCTCAAGCGGAAACGCAGAGGGAGGATACGATGTCTGACTCCGCTGTGTTTCATAAAGAAACATGACTTGCAAATTAACTCACTGGCAACTGCTTGCGTGTGTATGTGCGTGTGTGTGCTTGTGATGAAACGATGATGCCCTTTAGCTTCCCGATGAACACAACAATTGCTATACAAGTGTAATAACTTGCTACTTCAGCTTTCCATCTCGAGCGCGTGATACTAATTGATTGGCTCCACTGAGTCGATCACAAACATTCAATTGCCCATGCACGAGCATCGAGTCGCTATTGGCCACCCCCAGGGATAAATTATCCGCGAGCATTTACATCACACACTGTAATTATGTAGGAGAGAGGGGGAGCGATCGACGCGGCTGTCCCGAGAGAGCAGCTTTTCGAAGCAATCGTCATGCACCACATACTTTGGATAAGCATGTAACTTATTTTGCTGATTTACCGTTCTTATGTCGCTGTTGTTGGCATGCCATTCTCTCCACAGCTCTGTGCAGCGCTTTGTGACCCTTGGGTGAAAAGCGCTCTAGAAATGCAATTATTATTATTAGTATAACTTAACCCAGAAGGGCAGGACCCCGTAATGATATCATCACCTCAATGTGCTGTCCA
>JAZEWT010000002.1:33552880-33568065 GCA_036362905.1 Mordacia mordax | reverse complement strand
CCATCGAGCAGGGCTCGGTAGAGCCCAGGCCCATTTTGTCACAGCAATGGCACAAACAAGATATTGCGGGAATTCACCTTTAGCTTTTGCCGTTTTTTAATAAAACTGTTGCCGGCTGTGTGACCGTGGGGATGTGGGTGCCTCTGTTGTTGCCCGCGGTCCATTCAATGTGCCGCGCAAGCCTCGCAGCTCACCATTACTTCCCCCCCAGACCACGCCGGGGTAATTTAGCGGCTTGTCGCGTGCGCCGTGGGACTCAATATAGTGGCGGGAAAATAAATATATAAACACCAACATGAGACCCCTCTCACTTGTGTTTCGCCTTTTATTGACGCCTTTTGTTTATGCAGAAAGGCCCGGCCGAGTCTCAGGAGTCGTTTTCAAGAGAGTCTTGGATGTCTTTGGACATTATTTGGCCAACTAGACCTTATTGAGTGTTTCGGTGAGGTGCGGGAGAAAGCCAGAGTACCTGGAGAAAACCCGCCACGCATATCGTGGGGAGGTGACACTCAAATGCGCACACAGATTGATTCAAGAGACCTGCCATCTCCTAACCACCTCACACATGCAATCATACCGTTTCACATCATGCAGCAGGCTGCCAAATGTTTAAACCTTTTACCGCACACCGGTTTATTCGGGTGGAAGTTTCCATAGGTTTTTTTTGTTTCTTACGCTTGGCTTTGAAAATGGGTATGGGATCAACGGGATTTTAATAACAGAAGCCTTCTGCTTAAATCAACAAAGGTGACGTGTACGCAATTTTAGTGGAGAGGGTTGCATGTTCCAGTGAACCCCAGAGCTGTCAGCTGTCAAGAGTCCAGCAATCCTGCTAAATTTTCCCTTGGTGAGCAGGTCTGAAGCCCAGCATTCCTGCTGGGGTCTGCCTTGGTTAATAGGTTTGGAGGAAGTTCCCGACCAATAACAATCCAGAAACCCACCAACTAAAGGAGGCCGGCGTCAGGAAGGACACCAGACCGTTAACATTCTACTCCAATACCCCGCCTATTGGCAGGCAACCGGCCAAACCGCGTCAACTTGGATAGCAGCCCTTTTAACCGCCAGCATGGGTGAGGGTGCCACCTCACCCAAGGTGCCACCTCACCCATGCTGTAAACCGCCCCACATTCCCCTCCCCCCAAAACAAAGGGATCTTCGTGTTTCGCTAATGATTCACAAGTAATATTTGATGAAGGCGTCGGCATTGTGAAGCATACCGCACGCTGCTCGGCTGGCACGTGGTGGCTCCGCGGGGGAGAGATCTCCCGCATCATCTGCAGGAGAGCAGCCAGCAGCTCATTCAGCTCCGCGAAGGGCACTGGTGCCACCAAGTGGCAGGGTCTGACGGCACACAGCAGAGCCGCGAGGACACGAGAAGCACGGGCAAAGTTTACGGCCGGGCGGCTTTCCGCCAGGACACAGTATTGATTGGGAATTGCTCTCGAGAGCTGCTCTTTCAAGAATGGTGTGTCGAGCATTCCTCCGCTTGCTTTCGCAACGTTTTGCCATGTTGGGGATATCGTCAGGCTGCTGATGATTTCATTCTCATGCTGATGATGCCTGCAACGTGGGAGAAAAAACATTGCGAAGGAGAGGGGATGGACGCTCCACACGGCTATCCTGAAAGAGCAGCTCTGAAGAACAATCCTCATACACCGGGTCGTAAAAACCTACATCAATATAATTCTTCTCCCATTCATTGCGAAGCTAAAGTCAATACAAAATATTAATTCGTTCCAGACACGGTGGCACAGCGATTCTGGCACTGCATGATATGAAATCTGCAAGGATAACTTTCATTACCAGCCATGGCTAACGGCTGCAGTGATATCTGAAGCAGTGTTGGGCAGCACGGTAGTGTGATGAACAGTGCTGCTGCTTCACTGCAAAAAGTTTCTGGGTTCCATTCTCAACTCGGGTGCCTTTTTTTGTAGAATTTGCATGTTCTCCCCCATGCCAGCGTGGGTTTTCATCAGGTACTAGGGTTTCCTCCCACAGTCCAAGAGCATGCTGTTGCTGCCTAGGCTAATTGGCCTAGCGGCCAAATCTGCCCCAGTGCCCTGCGATTGACTGGTGCGCCAACCTGGGTATGGCCTTGCCTTGCCCTACATATTGGCTACCGAGGAAACAACAAGTTTGACCGTTTGCAACTTGACATTGCTTGCTAAAAAATACCAGTTTTTCCCCTCTTCTAGCACGCACATTGTCCGCAACTGAAACCCACTTGCCCTACTCAATATGCGCTCTTTGAACACTGAAAAAGCCCCACTCATCGCTGAGCTAATCTCGGACAAGAATCTGAACCTACTCTGCCTAACAGCGCCCTGGCATTTTCAAAATGATTTACTCACATTGAATCAGGCAAAGGTGAGACTTTGCATTCCATCAGAAGGCTCGTTCACATGGCCGGGGTGGTGGCCTAGCAGTTCTCCACCATGTCTGCTGACATCGGACCGATTCCGCCGCCAACCTTTAATTCGAGCATATGTTTCTGGATTGGAGGTCGGCTCAACCTGTGAAGTTGGTGATACTCTACCACCCACCTGCAGCCTCCATTCCTTTCGTCAATGAACTGTCTGTGCTGCTTTTTAGCTATGCTCCCGTTAAGAAATGATCCTGATTCTTTGGTGATTTCAACATCCATGTTGACTCTCCAAAGAACCCTCTTACAAGGGATCTCATGACCACTATGATCTCACTTGGCTTCACTCAACACATGACATCTGCCACTCACAGATGCGGCCATACGCTCGACTTGGTTTGCTCATGGGGCATTTCAGTAACCAACCTGTCCGTCACTGATGCAGGTCTGCCTGATCACTCCGCTCTGTAGTTTGATATTCAAGCACCGCTTCCCATTTCCATCACCAAGCGCCAAATCCAATTTCGAACCTTAACACCCTCACTGCAGACAGCAATCAACAGTACTTCACTCTCTACCACGGATCACTCTGCCTCTGATGCAACGGCAGAAACTTACAACAGCGTGCTATCAAGCATATGGGATGACATAGCGCATTTAAAACATGCTCTGTCTTAGGAGGAAAATCATCCGACTTGTATACTGATGAACTCCGGGATCTCAAGGCGAATGTACGCAGGGCCGAACGGACTTGGGAGAAAATCTGGCCTCACTGTTCATGCTCAAATCTTTAAGGAAGAGCTCATCCACTACCAGAAAGCACTTGGACTGTGCCCGTACCAGCCATCTCTCCAGCATTCTGGCTGATACCTGTGACAAGCACAAGATTCTTTTCTCGACCATTAATCGGCTCTTTCATCCAGTTACTCACCCTCAACTCCCTTCACTAATAAAGACCAAGCAGATCAGTTGATTCAGTTTTTCTCAGAAAAAACTGAGGCCCACCATATCTCTGCTCAGCCTCAACCACCAACCAACACCTCAATAAATGTTCCTCCACTTTCCTTCACCTCAAAACTTCTGGAATTTTCCGAATTAACGAAATCCGAGGTCTCTTTAATTACCAGATCTCGGCCCACAAACTGCTCCCTGAACCCCATCCCATCCAAAATCATCCGGGCAAATTTCAAATTCCTTGCCATATTCGTCACTAATCTTTTTAATAACTCACTTCGCTCTGCTATCGTTCCCCCCACTATTCAAACGTGCCACACAAACGTGCTTAAAAACCTGACCTCAATTTCAACGACCCTGATAATTATCGCCCCATCAGAAATCTACCATTCCTCTCTAAAGTCCTTGAACGTGCTGCAGCCACGCAACTCCAGAAACACGTTCTCAATAATGACCTCCTCAACCCCTTCCAATCTGGGTTCAGATTCGGCCATTGTACTGAAGCTGCTCTGGTAAACGCAGTTGATGACCTACTCGTCGCTGCTAATGAAGGCCTGCCAAGTATTCTTGTCCTCCTGGACCTGAGTGCTGCCTTTGATACCGTTGACCATCCGCTGTTACTTGAGTGACTGGAGGGTAAAGGGATCTCTGGCTGTGCCCCGCATTGCCTGAGCTCCTACCTCTCTAACTGGAAGCAGTTCGTCAGCCTCGAAGGACAAAACTCACAGATCCATCCTGTTTAGTCTGGAGTTCCTCAGGGTTCAGTTCTCGACCCACTCCTCTTCAGCATCTACCTACAACCTCTTGGCCATATCCCGCGTAGCCTCAACCTCAGCTAAAACCGCTATGCCGATGACATCCAAATCTATATCCATGCAAAGCCATCCATCAATGCGTCTGGTATTTGCATGTCGTCCTCACTGCCAACTGTAAAGGCCTGGCTCAACTAAAATTTCCTAAAATTAAATGGCAACAAAACAGAAGTTTAATTGTTGGAACCTCGCACCAATTGTCCAAAGCTGAACCGATCCAATTGATGCTTGACGACCAGTCCATTGAAGTTGCTAAGGCAGTCCGGAGTCTGGTGAGTGACTCTTGATTCTTCATTCACTTTCGAGACACACATCAACAAGATGACGAAGGTAGCCTATTTCCATCTCAGAAATATAGCCAGACTCCACAACTTCCTGTCATCCGCTGATGCTGAGAAGCTAATACACATCTTCATCTCCTCACGAATCGATAACTGCAATGCACTGCTGCCTGGCACCCTGCCGACCTGATCAATCGTGTCCAACGTGTGCAGAAGGCGGCTGCTAGAGTACTCACACACCCATCCACGATCACATTTCCCCAGTACTGATGTCTCTCCACTGGTTACATGTTAAATACAGCAGTGAATTCAAGATTCTCATTGTCAATTACAAAGCTGTCTGGCGCTGCTCCGACATAGATCCGTGACATACGTCAGGCATCCTTCTCAACACGACAACTTCGATCCTCCAATACAGGCTCGCTGCATGTGCCCATGTCGCACCTCCATTCGATGGGTGACAGACCCTTCTCCCGCGCTACTCCCATACTCTGGAATGCCCTTCCTTTGGAGATTCGATCAGCTGAGTCCTTGGGCATCTTCAAATCTCATCTCAAGACTCACTTGTTCCGTAAGGCTTTTAAGTCCTCCGGCTAGGACTTTGATGTCGCTCAGTGTTATCGTGCCGGGATGATGGCAATCCTCCGAACTGTGCCTGCTCAGGAACATTTATTCCATCCATGTTTGTAGTAGAATTATGCATTTTTTAATCGCTTATTTTTTGTCCTTCTGTAATTTACTGCTACTTTTTGACTTTCAGTTGGGCTGTCCTGACGTTGTTGACATGCCGTTCTCTCCACAGCTCGGATTTGTAAAAAAAAAAACCCCAAAAAACTTTATTGTTGCCGATGTTCCGTTCTGATGTCATCGTTGTTCGCATGCCGTTCTCTCCGCAGCTCCTCGCTGCGCTTTGTGATCCTCGTGTGAAAGGCGCTCTAGAAATGCAATCGTTATTATTACTGTGTCTTTAGGAATAGGCTCCAGCCCATTACAACCGTTTACAAGATGAAGAGGATACTAATAATGAATGTCAGTGACAGGTAACGCTGTATGGAAATGAGGTTGTTGAGGATGCACCAACTATTTTTGCATCTCTCCCCCCGCGCCGACCCACAACCCCCAAACCCGCTACACACTCGGCAACCGACGCCGCACGACATTACAATCTCAGGTTCTTGCAAAGCCTTTTATTTCTTAATTCGATTTTTTCCCTTAACGCTAGTTTAATTAACTAGGCCTAATGGTCTGTGAGCCGTTTAAAATGTCACGGTGCGGACGCCAAATCTCGCTGCCGAAGCAAAACCAAAAATCACGCCACCTCAGCAGGTCCGGGAAAATTCTCGCAGACTCATTCCGGGTTCCCAATGGCACTGCAGCAGTGCCAACTGACTTGGAAGGATAACCGCCACACCTCCGCAATCCATTTGGTTAACGCCGCAGCTCAGAATAATGGATCGCCTCGCATTAGCCTGGCGACACCTCCAACATGGGAGGTAAAGCGTTGCGTAGGAGAGCACAGGCACGCTCGACGTAGCCATTTGGAAACAGAAGCTCTTCAGAGCAATTATCGAATCTGACTCCGTTCACGAGGTGGCCGACTCGGCATGCCAGGGACTGTGACGTTGCAAGATCGTGATAATTCGACGGCTTGTAGGAAGAGAGAGGAGGTTTAAAGACATTCACGCAGCAGGAGATCGATCCACTATTGGACGAAGGCCTCCTCGACAATGATGACGGTGATACTGACGACACTGACCTGAGCAAGGAGGTGAAGGTGCGGGCGGCGATGAAACACACGTCCCTATTGGAGGCGGTAACGCCGTCGCGCACCACGGACATGCACTGCCGATAGGCGCTCCAGCTCGAAAAGATCTTGATCCCTGCCGGCTGCTTCTGCAGGATCTCAGAGAGCAGGTAAAAGCCCTGCTTCTGGGCCTCCACGTTCACCAGCTTGAGTAGAAACTGCAGGCTGCGCATAATAGGTTCGATTCCTGTTCGCGTGCGGGTGGGGGGCGGGGGAAGAGGCCACCGATGGCGGGTACGGTGTCACTGTCATTCATTCATTTGCAGGATCCGTTTAATGCTTTACAAGGTTGTGGAGGCTGGCACTACAAGGGAATAGCACTGCGGCCAATTTAGTCATCAGGCCAGTTAACCTCGGCAGTAGCAACACGTTTTTGAACTGTGGGAGAACACTATAGCACTCAGAGAAAACCCAAGTGGTAAGGAGAACAAACAGGCACTTGAGTCGGGAATCGAACCCAGGGTTTGCTTGCTGCTAGGCAGCGGCACTACTTGCTGTGCTACTGTGCTGTGGCATCACTTATCGTATGCAATCCCAACTAAATAACCAGCAATTTAAATGTCAAATTTAGTGACATTTGGACTCTTAATGGGAGGGCAGGATTGGTTTACTCTTATGAAGGCTGTTGTCAAATCTGTAACGTCCCATTGTGAAGCAGACATTATGCATGCAGTATTATTCGGGGCTGTCAATGAACACCAATTGTGAACCTCCACAGCGAACGTGCGAAGCCGGGTCACACGACCGCCCGATCACCACACGGTGTGAAGGGGTGAGCCAGAGGGGGTGGGCGGTGTTACTACCATAAGCGCTGTGGCACTTCGAGTAGAAAAGCTCGTCCTGGGTGAAGTGCGTGAGGCAGCAGTAGACGGACCACACGAGCAGCTCGTTCGTGGATGACAGTGCCTCGAACAGGAACTCTAGAGCAAGAAGGAGCCATCGCGTGAGACAGGGTGGTGGTGGGGCAGGTGTCATTACATTTACTAGCAGAGGACCCGCCCTGCAGGAAATCTTGTTACAGGCAGGTAACACATCCTCCTGACGTCTCTTGTTGACATTTTCTGCTGACATGACGGCGGTGATGAGACGCAGCCCGTAATCCAGCACTCTGGAGAAATTGAGGGTCAGCAGATCATCGTAAAAATGTTGCGAAACTCCCATCACGTCAGTGTCGCGGAGCAACCGTGCCCTAGCCCACCAGCAGTGTTGCCTCCTCCCAAGTGCCTCAGTTTCCTCCCTGACGTTCATCAGCCGGTAAGATTTTAACAAATAAAAGACAGCAGAGCTTGAGTAATTGTTGGCACCAGCTTGTTTGTGGTTCCTCGTGCCTCCATTTTCTCTCTTCCAGAGAGAGTGAACCGAACCGATTTTTCCCATAAGGCCTTGAAAGGGAAGAAGCAGAAACGAACTGAGCGTAAGGAGCGGCAGCAGCGTATCAAGGAAAGACGATCCCGCAGCCGGATCGATCCGAGACTGACATCGGCACAGCTCGGATAACAATTCTCAAGGCGGGCGAAACGGCAAGTGGGTGAACCCCTGCCGGACCTGAGCAGTCCGCGCGAAGGAACGCCGTGACGGGCCGGCCCGGGGTGCCGGGATCGATCCAGGTAAGAGACCGTCCAAGGCTCGAGTGAGAATTGCTAACGGGAGGGGGAATCTGAGGCACCGGCCGCAGAGGGGGTGCCAGGCCTGACCTGGCAGGTCAGCGTGCAGGAATGTGGCGACAGAGGAACCGGAGCGCTGGGCGAGCACGCTGCACATGCACTGCACGCTCGACACGCGCAGGGTGATCTCCCCCGAGAGCAGCAGCTGCACACATGCGGACGCAAAAAAGCGCGCGTGAAATAACACACGCGCATAGAGGTATACACGGGTGTGCTGTCGCGTGCTCGTATGACGCAAGCGAGCAATGGGAGCAATGTGGACGTACGTACGCAACATAGATGTAAACGTGTACTGGTACACACTCGGGTATTAATGTACATTAATGAGCGCACGCGCACACACAATGATATACATATAGCCTAACACATCTCGTCTCATTGTCAGAAACCGCTTTGTCCTGCGCAGGGTCGCGGTGAAGCCGGAGCCGATCCTGTCAGACACAGGGCGCAAGGCGGGGATATACCCACGATGGCACGCCAGTCCATCACCGGGCACTGCGGGCAATTTAGTCTGCAAGACAATTAACCTATTCAGAAACATGTTTTTTGGACTGTGGGAGGAAACCGGAGTGCCCGGCGAAAACCCACACGGACACGGGGAGCACATGCAAACTCCACACAGAAAGGCACCCGAGCCGAGATTCGAACCCGGAACCTTCTTGCTGTTAGGCGACAGCGCTACCAACTGGGTCACCGGTCCGCCCAGCCTGACACATACACAATGCAATACAGCCACACTCTGGTACAAATACCTTCCTCACAGGATTAACTGACTCTTGGGGTGTGTGCTGTTAGCAAGGATCACCTACAAAGACTGGCACAATACACGAGGGCCGTTTTCGTCTCCCCAGTGGTGATGTTCACACATCGCAGTAGGTATAGCCAGGAGAGGCCCAGGACTGGTTCAGATAACCGTCACAGGTGTTGGTCGTGAGCGAGAATCGAACTCGGGTCGCTGGGTTCTTAGAGCAGCGCGCTAACCGCCAAGCCACCACTCGTCACTCGCATGCACACAAAGAGGCAGACGTAAAGACTGATATGATGACACAAACACGCACCGCTCGGACATGCCAGCCAGAATACAATCCTCTCATGTACGGGTTTCAAAGAGACAAGTCACCTGTTGACAAGTATACATTTTCTCTAAAACCTTAGTCTTCCTTAATTGTTCTTCACTCACTTTTTTGAGAACGAGCGGAAGAGAAATATCTTCCTCTGCAAAACGAAAGTTACGCGGGAGACTCATCAGCGCACGTTGACCGCGAGTTGGCTCACGCAGAAAACACGCGCCGTCGCAAACGACAGCAACGATCGCGATCACGGACACCGGCGGAGAGAAATGCGCGGGTGAGAGAGAGCACGTGAGCGTTACTGCGCACCGCGCAGTTCGCCGAGGACGGCGAGTGGGTACTGGCGGGAGACGTCCCTATACGAACGATGGCCAGCGGTCGAGCCAATGAGACAGAGGCAGCAAGAGACAGTAATCATAGTCACGGAGGTGTTGGGACAAGATGAGCTTGCGTACAGACAGATTGTTTTTAGTCTTACATCATTTCACTGTATTGTCTGTACGGCTCTGTGTGCCTGCAGGCTTTAAGGTGCTTTGCCCCTGCGATTCGTTTTGTAAGGTTGTAGACCCTTTTTAAGCTGGGGTTTAATTTCATCTTGTTTATGTTGGCCACCTTTTTAATTGCAGTTATGTACAGTGTGTCGAGACTCCCGAGTGAAAGGTCCTTAGAAATGTAACTTATTTTTGTAATTACATCGCGGAACCTTGACAGAAAAAGCAATGACTCCCGGGAGTCCTTCACCCAGCAGCGGATAAGTCATGGCACGACAAATGTAATGATAACGCAGGGGGTGGGGAGGAGCGCGCGGCACCGTCGGCTTCGGCTGGGTGGCCGAGCGAGGCTTCCCTGGCCGGGTCGGGCACGGGTCGCATCAGCTCGTCCACCAATGGCCCGATGCACAGGAGCTGCCTGAGCAGACCTGCACGGCACGGACAGAAGGGTCGTAGGCACGCGCTTTCAATCGCGCGCGCGCGCGCATACATAAACTCGCGTCCCCACGCACAAACCTCCTCACGTGCACACAGGTCCACCCGAACGTGCGCGCATGTGAAACTCTCCGTCGAGTGCGCACAGACGATGGTGCACGCACACGCCGCCACAAAATCGCGTGCGCGCACTCGCTTACGCGCAGTACGCACGTGCGCGTACGCAATCGCTTCCGCGCGGTACGCACTCCCACGCACGTGCGCACGCGCACTCGCTTCCATGCGGTACGCACTCGCTTCCGCGCGGTACGCATTCCCACGCACGTGCGCGTACGCACTCGCTTCCGCGCGGTACGCACTCCCACGCACGTGCGCGTACGCACGCATCCACTCACATGCCCGCACCCACGGACAACACTCCCACTCGCATGCACGGACACCCACTCGCACAGACGCGTTTGCACGCGCGTACACTCTCGCGCGCACACGCAAGACCGCACGCGCGTGTTGGCAGTGACGCCCACTCCCCGAGTGGAGGTCACCGTCCTCCTGTTTGCCCTCAGGTCAGCAATCTGTCTTTCACAGCGACCATTACCGTTGCCCCTTTTGCCAGCTTAAAAAAAAAAACAAGCTCGCATACTCACGTGTTTTAAAATCGTTTTGCATTACCCGGACAAACTTATTGATGTATGTTTTTACAGCTCGATAGGTGAGAATGGCTTTTGAGAGCTGCTCTTTTGGGATAGCTGTGGCAAGCTTTCATCAAATCAATAACTGCCGGGGGGGGGGGTTAATGGGAACAAACCTCATGGCCATCATGGCCATTCAATGCAACGATTATTGTCGCCATCATCGCAATGATCATCATCATGGTCATCAACATCACCAATGACCACGTTTGCCATGCACCCACTCGACGTCATCATCAGCACCACCACCACCGCCGCCACCACCGCTCACCGAGCGCGTTGAACTGCAGCTCTACTCCCGGCGTTCCTCCAAGCGTAGCGAGCGCGGCGGAGCACATGGTGCTGAGGAGTCGAGCGGGGAACCGCTCCTCCAACGTCGCGCCACCAGCGCCTAGGCTGCCGCGGCCGCCGCAAACGCCGAGGCAGGCGTAGAACGCCGCCAACCGCACCGCCTCATCCGGGTAGTTCAGCAGGGCCACCAGCTGCTCCAGCAGAGGCGCTGCACCCAGCGGGGGGGGGGGAGTGATGTGACGCACTGGTGGCGACCCTCGGTACGACGGCCATCGACCTCTCCCGCATTGGTAGGGCAAAGAGAAGAGTCTGAACGTGGGTCAAAGAGAGTCTCCCGAAGGCAGAGCTCCGTCTCCTCCATGTTACTCTGCGCAACACAGCTGGACGCTAATAAAGCATCTCAAAAAGAAAGTGGCTGGTGTTTGAGTGCGGGTGTTCGAGGAGGACGATGCGAATTACTCGGCAAGACAGGACGAGGATTGCCAGAGCCCGGCAAACAACGATAACGAAACAGAATTCAGGCCTCTCGCGATTCCTCCAGTGTGGGAGGCAAAACCGTCATGAAGGAGAGAGTAAGATGCGTGACACAGCTACCCTGAAACAGCAGCTCTCGAAAACAATTCACTTTAGAGACGAGGTCCAGGGGAGAGACCGGGGGCGCGCGAGTGGAGGTGGCGAAGGATGATGTGTGGAGGATAGGTCTCGCCGCCAAGGATGCCCAGGATCAAGATAGGTGAAGGAATGGGATATTTTGGGGGCAACCGACCAACATGGATAAACCAGTAAAAATACACACTGCCTAGGTTAAATGTGCTGACTAAATTGTCCCCCCCCCCACCACGGTTGGACAACTGTTTAAAAGAGTTATATAGCTCAACGATTTGCTCCAATATAAATAAAGCCTGGCAGATGGAACATAGATAACGGCCGTCAAACTGATTGTGCGTGCTTTGTATCGATCGAGAAAATAATAATATTTACATTTCTAGAGCGCCTTTGACCCGAGGGTCACAAAACGCTGCACAGAGCAGTGGAGAGAACGGCACGTCAACAAAATGGCAGACGAGTGGTCACAAACAGGATAACCCTTCATCGGCGGTGGGAGATGCTGCAGCTGGTCGGGTCGCGGCGACTCCGGGTGAAGTACATTAACAGTGGGGTGGTGGCGGTCGTAGAGGAGGTGGTGGTGGTGGTGCTGGTGGTGATAGAGCTGGCGGGGGAGGTGGTGATGGTGAAGTGGTGGAGGTGGTAGTAGTGGTGGTGGTGGTGGTGGTGTCAGCGGGCTGAGTCACAATGACGTCGTGACAGTCAATGTGTTGTCGTGTTGTTCGGCGCCACGTGATTTGAACTCATTTGACTCTCGGAATAAGAATTACAAAAAAAACTCAACTATTTCATCTTTTTCACGACATTAAAAGGAAATATGTAATAATTCATCTTCAAAGCACAAATAAATGATCTATTTAAAAAGGTCACTGCCAGAACTATGATTAAATTTTTTTTGCCTTTGAAGAGCTACAGTGTTGTTGACAAATGTACTGAGATTATCTTTAACTGTACTTGTGTACCACTGCCAAGGCAACAGTAGCATTGTCACCAAATCATGTGCAGCGATGGAAGGTGACACCTGGCTAAGAATCCAACTGCTAACTTTGCGGTTAGGAGGATGGTGATGAGGATAAAGATGACATTATCCTCATCAGCATCGTCCTGACGATAATTGTGATGACAGTAAATGACGATGAAAGTCATCGATGCCCAGTGGTGGTCGTGCCAATTAATGTGACGATTAGAGTGGCACCGATGCTTGGAAAAATCAAGATCAATACGGTGCAAGATGAACGACTAACGGGCACGTTCCACCCATAACCTTCATCACTCCTGGCCATGATCAATCCACTTTTGGATGAAGAGCTACCCAAGATGTAGCCATCTCTCACGCAAATGAATGACCAAAACAATTATACTTTGCCAGAGCGTTGAGCTCATGCTTTAAATACGGATGCATTAAACAGCCTCACAAGCAGCTCGCAGCTTCTTAAAAAAAATGTTCTTTTACTTTTACTTTATTATTTTGGTATGTTAGATAAGATGGCACCATTACATTATACAAGCATTCTACCGCGATGCTCCGCTTCACGGTCTAATGGGATGAGAAGGGAAGAGGCGTTTCAGGATCAGGGTGAAATAAATTGGCTAAAGATTTTTAAAAAAATAAGAAAAAGAACTGGGGATAACACAAGTGCTGCTGTTAAAGCCAATCAAGCATAAATGGGCATCATGCGTCACAAGAGCGACTGACGAGAAATCACGGACAAAACTGTTTCAGCAGAGGCCGAGAGAGACGAGAGGTGGAAGCGGAGACAGACAGCAGAAGAGACGGCGGAGGCAGACACACAGCGTCACGTGGTTCGGAGGCCACGACTGGGCAGAAGCGGCTAAGGTTATTTTTTTTTTAATGTAAATTTACAATTTGTAACGTGTACAGTATTCGTTCAGTGTCGAAGGTATTGGCTCGAAGAGAGGACGACTTAGAGGCATGTAAAACTGCAAAGGCGGGAGAGGTGGAAGGCAACCGTGCAGCTAGCTAGAGCCAACATTTGCTAACCAATGTGTTCTATATATTACAATGTCTTTGGCCACTTAATTAGTGTTTTTTTTAATTTGTGAGATGAAACCGGAAAAACCAGAGGAAACGCATGCAAGACGGGGAAAACAAGCAAACTCTGCACGCAGAAAGGTAGCCGAGGCGGGATTTGAACCACCACGGGCAGGATATGACCGCGACGCCATCATCCTCCCACATCCCGACAGTACAAGCAAGACATAACCAGCTGTAAGCATTGAGCACACTGTGGAATCATTTGCGACTGTTGCCAGCTCACGACTCAACCAAATTAGCACGAATTAACATTCGAATGAGAGTCCAGCCCCACAGCGAAAGTGAGAATCTGGCGTTTGCCTGGGGCACCCCGGTAGGAGCTCGCAGCATGAACACACGCGCTCACACGCACGCAGCACACACGGTGGTCCACCAGAGTAAACGCACAACACCAAGATGTCAGCGTTCAAGCTGACGGGCACATCCCCCTAGCCCCCCTGCACCCATCCTTCTTCACGCCAACAAAATTACGATCAGTCCGCCTAATGGCCGGAAAATTTCCATAACAGAGGAAACTTTTTTCAGGTTCCCCCCCCCACTTCCTCGTTGTTTCAACGGCGAGTAAAAAAAAAAATCGTGAGCACGCACCGTGATGATGTGCCAGGCGCACTGCTAGCGATGGCAGAGCATCAATCAGCTTCCCGAGCAGGACAATGATAGGAAGGCTCTCCTTCGGTCCCACCGGCCCCGTGACCTGCCAAGAAATGACGGCGAACAGGCGCTGAATTCGCAAACGGCGGCGCGTGTCGGGCCTAATGAACGTAATTACCGGTTTTTAATGCACTTGTTCAATTATCAGTGGAGAAGCAGGCAAAGAGGCATCCTTGTAATTTCGAGTGACGGTTAAGACGGTAATGGTATGTAGATTGCGCCCCTGTTGCCTTATCAGCATCGTTTTCGTCTTGAATGTGGGAGGGGGGGGGTGTCGTTGTGAAGCAGGCATTGCAGCAGAAGTTGAAAGTATTAACGCATCGGCCCCCGTCCGCCTGTCAGACTACGCGCAAATGCGCCATAAGTCTCGCAAAGATGATCCAATGTGAATCAAACTTTTATAGCAATTGATTAAACAGATCAAAGGGTTGGCAAAAAATGAGCAAAAGAGGACTGTTTTCAAACGTGCAAATGCGTTTCTCCTGACAGCTCCTTCCCGGTTCCTCTGTGTTGCTAATTAAATACTTCTGAGGACAGTACAAATTGGACCGAGTTACATAAGACAATATGCTCCGCATGTACGTGATCTTTAGTATATTCTTTATTTAACACCGTGGCGGCACGGCGGCGCAGTGAGTCATCCTGCTGCTGCACAGCAAGAAGCCGTGGGTTTGCGCCCGAGCTTGGCTCACGTGGCCTTTCTGTGTGAAATTTGCGTGTTCTCCCCACGTCCGCGTGGGTTTCCTCCCACACGCTGCCGAGGTTAATTGGCTTTGTGGCTAAAATTCTCGTAGCCTCCCTGCGATGGACAGGCCTCCCACTTGAGTCGCGGCTAGAATGCTGCGCTAGGAACTCTCATCTCTCATCTCATTATCTGAAACCGCTTAATCCTATATAGGGTCACGGTGAGCCGGAGCCTATCCCGGAAACACAGGGCGCAAGGCAGGGAACCACCCGACGACGGGACGCCAGTCCATCGCCGGGCATTGCGGGACAATTTTAGTCTGCGAGCCAATCAA
>JAZEWT010000002.1:33504106-33515515 GCA_036362905.1 Mordacia mordax | reverse complement strand
CAGCGCTAACCACTGCGCCACCGCGCCGCCCACAAGGATCTCCCGTATAGCCTTAATAGACCGTGGGGTCAAGCGCCGTTAGCGAGCATCTATGAAGGTCAACACGACACACGAGGAGGCGGGTGACCAGCACCACGCTCGGCCGCCTTCGTCTCCCGAGTGGCAATGTTGATACACTGCACTAGGTAGTCATTTGAGGCTGAGTCGACCTATGGGAGGCCCAGGACCTGTTCAGAAAATCGTCACTGGTGTTCGCCGTGAGCGGGATTCGAACTCGGGACGCCGGGTTTGTAGCCTGGGCCGCATACATACACACACACACACACGAAAGCACACACGTTCACACATCTTCACATGTGCTGAGAACGCTATCAGCTGTCGCATTCGGGCAGGAGACCTCGCTCGAGTGTCGATACTGCTCGAGCAAGAGTTGGGTTGGAACACACTGGGTACACAGCAGACACCTGGCGCAACACGTGTCGGCGAAACGATTCAGAAACCCATGACGATGCCTCCTCCAACGTGGGCGGCGAAACGTCGACAAATAGAGAGAAGGAATGCTCGCCACAGCTAGCCGAACGACCGGCAACGGAGAGCAATCCTCACACATAGAGCCGTAAAACCCTACATTAATACCAACAGCCACTTTGTCAATACACGGATGGATGAAGGTTTCGTCAGTAGCCAGGGTTGTGATAACAAGTGTCTCCGCGTTTTTTACGCCTCGATTAGAATTGCTCTTTCGGGATAGCCGTATCCAGCCCACCGCCCCTCCCGCCCACCACCTTCTCTCCTTCGCGACCTTTCGCCTCCCACGTTGCCTAATGATGTCTCACATTTCTCTGAGTTGGGGGGGGGTCAGTGTGGGCTAGTGGGGGTCAAGTCTGACATCAACAGCCACTGATGTTCGCCTTGGCTGGAATTAAAACTCAGGTTGCCCGGTGCTTTAAGCTTTAAGTGCAGCGCGCTAACCACCGCAACCACCGCTACCACCGCTACACACAAGCGCTGCTGTTATTGATATTACTGTTGATATTAATGGCATTGCAATAAAACCAACACATTCGTTCGTAATTTTGCGGCCATAAAAAGAGAACAAATATAATAGGAGACATCGCAGGCAAGGACCCTTATTTATAGGTGTCAATATGTTTTTCGTTTGGAGTTTGTTGTTAATTGTGCCTGCTCACCACTGCCACAGTAGTAACATCAGCGTCACCAAATAACCTCTCTGCTTTTCATATCGAGAGTTGCTCCATCGGGACAGCCGTGCAGAGCGTCCCTCCTCCTCTCTCCTTTGCGACGTTTCGCCTCCCACGCTCGAGGCATCGTCAGGCTTTTGGAACACTCGATACGGCGGCTATTCCGAAAGAGCAGCTCTTTAAGGTAACATTTTTCATACATAGAGCCAGGCGGCACGGTAGCCCAGTGGGTAGCGCTGTTACCTCACAGCAATAAGGTCCCTGGTTCGAATCTCGACTCGGGTGTTTTTATGTGTGGAGTTTGCATGTTCTCTCCCCGTGTCCGCTTCGGTTTTCGCCGGGCACTCGGGTTTCCTCCGACAGTCCAAAAAAAAGGTTAATTGGCTTGCAGACTAAATTACCCGCAGTGCCCGGTGATGGACTGGCGTCCCATCGTGGGTATATCCCTGCCTTGCGCCCTGTGTCTGCCAGGATAGGCTCCGGCTCATCGCGACCCTGTACAGGACTAAGCAGTTTCTGACAGTGAGATGAGTTGAGATACATCGAGCCTACATATATGCGCTTCAAATTCATGTTATATAAGCCATAGGTCAGACGTTAATGGTACTACGCATACTGTCATTAAAGCATACAGTACTTTGATTACTCTAACCGCTATTACTGGTTATGCTACTATTGGGCAGGTCTATAAATCCGGTGACACTCACGTTTAAACATTTCAACAGCATTCAAATATCACTCATACATTTCAAGGTGATAATAGCTTACAGCAGTTGTAGAAAATGTGGGCTATCTATCATCTTCGTTATCAGAAAACCGGTTCGTCCTGCACCGGGTCGTTGTTAATTAAAGGGTTGTACATTCGCGTGCGACTCAATTTTATTTTCAGCCGTGGTCAATCCACTGCTGGATGAAGACTTCTCCTACACACGTGTACCGCCGCTAAATGTGCAGAGCGCAGAAAAATTAGAGTCCACAAAACATCTACTTCATGCATCTGTGGCTCGACATAAACAATACTCTCCGCAGCTCTGTGCAGCGCTTTGTGACCCTCGGGTGAAAAGCGCTCTATACATTCAATTATCATTAATATAAACGTGTTGTTCACACTTCTCGTCCGAGAGAAGGCCTTGTGGTAAGCGCGTCACTTCGGCAGCACCGTGCCCATGCAAACAGTATTCTCCAACCGTTTCGACACGCAGTGTCTCATCAGCAGCCAGGCTCACTTGAACCATTTGCAGCCAATTGCCAGATGCTATGAGCAAGTGCCCTCCCCTTACGTTTTGGGGGCCTGTCAACACCAAATTGTATGTTGACTTGTGTGCAAGGAACACGCGATGTGACGGCTGGCTGAGTATTTTGTCGTGAATGTGGGGAGCAACGGTTGCTGATTCAGCAAATTAAGTGACGTGACCACTAAATCGCCAGTGGACTGGCGTCCTATCCCAGGCATAGCCCTCCCTTGCGTACTGTATCTGCCGGGATAGGCTGCTGATAACGAATGAGCGCAAACTCAGTCACGTGCAGAGACGCGGCGGCGGCGGGGGGGGGAGATTAAACTGGAGCGAGATCCCCCATCGCTCGTTCCCACACGACACCGAACCCCATCTGTGGCAGCGCGCAAGCGCGGCACACAGCGCACACTGCGGGGCATACATAACCGGTACACAATGGTACACAACAGACGCACGTATCTCCCTGTCGCCTTAGCAGACTGCTAAGGCGACTGGCAAGTCGAGCAACTTTGAACGCCGATACAGCAAGCAAGAGGAGTGGGTTGTGGCCAGCCGATCGCCCGGCCGCCTTTGTCTTTCCAGTGTTGGTATTGACACGCCGCACTAGCTGCTATTTCGTTCTAAGGCTGAGCAAAGCTTGTGGAGATCTAGGAGCCCGCTCAGATGTGCGTCGCAGACGTTGTGAATAAATAGGAATCGAACTTAACGCGGTGCCGTACATGCACACACAGAGGCACACCGAGTAGATTATCCCTAATCTCTCTCTCTCACACACACACCGGCAGAGATCCTCCTTAAGAGCCTTTTATAGGATTCTCTGGCCGGTGTGTGAACGTGTAAAGTGTGCGTGAACTATGACTGCACAGTATGCATGTACGAGTTTGTTGACACGAATGAATGAGCGAGTACGTGAATGAGTTGTATGAATAAGTTGTATGAATGTTAAGGCCGGAGGGACGCACACTGCTGATGTTTACACGCCGCAAACACGATGCACATTTACGACACAGTGTGCACACGATATCCACACCGAGATATATGGACGCGCAGGTCTGAGTTACCAAATCTACCCCGGACAATGGAGTGCCACACCTGACGGCAGCACGAGCCTGGTAAATCACATGCGAGCTAAGTCACGGTTTAATCCCTGTGCCAGGTGTCTTTTGGTTCGTCGGCCAGGTGAGTGAGCGGCCGGGCCAGGTGAGTGAGCGGCCGGGCCAGGTGAGTGAGCGGCCGGGCCAGGTGAGTGAGCGGCCGGGCCAGGTGAGTGAGCGGCCGGGCCAGGTGAGCGGCCGGACCAGGTGAGGTGAGGGGGTGAGCATTTGATCCCATGTGCCGGGTGCGCTCACCTCCTGCTCGCTCGGCAGGTGAGAAGCCGCGAGCCTCACAAAGTGCTCCACGTCCACCCAGCCATCTCCGTCGTCATCGCACGCCGAAAACACGTCCCAGAGGCCGCCTTGCCGCCCCTCCTCCTCCTCCTCCTCTTTCTCCATCCCCGCCGACCCGCGGCAACAGTAGCAGCAGCAGCACCAAGACGAGGGGGGTGAAGAAGAGGCTGTCGATGAAGAGGAGCGAAAACTCGCTCACTCCCTCCCGCCATGCGCTCGCTGCTAGAGCTCGAATGCGCTCGCCAACCTCATTCTCTCCGTGTGACTCAACTCTCTCTCTCTCTCTCGCACTCATCACACCTCCCTCCCACCACCCATCCCCGACCCCCCCCCCACCGCGGCGGCGCGTAACGAGGCGTGGCCACCTCCCTCCAGACGAGGCTCCTCCCCAGGGCCGAGATGACGCCGCGTGATGTCATCGTTGCGCACTCCTCTCGACGCTCCTGCCAAGCTCTTCCTGGTCCTCGTGACCACCTCATGTGACCGCCTCATGTGACCGGCGATCGGCAGTCACATGAGGCGCTGCTCCTGCAGCTCGGAGATGGAGCGCTCAGGGTCCCTGCTCGTCCCCCTCCTCTTGGCTGGCGTTGTGATTCTGGTGCGGCCAAGTGCGGGTGAGTGCGGGACACAAAGACAGATGTCCCCCCTATAGACTCAACGGACTGCAGGGTCAAGTGCTGTTAGCATGTGAAGACAACATAAGGGGGTGGGTGGCCAGCACCACGCCCGGCCGCCTTTGTCTCCCTGGTGGCGCAGTTCAGACACCGCACCAGGTACTCATTGGAGGCTAAGGCGACCTAGCGGAGTCCCACGACGGGTTCATAAAATCGTGACCGGAATTGTCCGTGTGTGGGATGCGAATTCTGGTTGCCGATTCAGTAGCGCAGTGCGCTAACCGCGGCGCCACCGCTCCACGTGCGGTATATACAGACACATTCAGCATGATCACGCGTTATCAGTACCCGCTTAATCTCGTACATAGTCGCGGGGGCAGAGCGTATCTCAGCCGACACAGGGCGCAAGGCAGGGCTATGTTAATGATGGGACGCTAGTCCATCGCACGGCGCGGGGGCAGTTTATCCATTTAGTCAGCAGGGCCAGTGAACGTCCTCCGCGTGTCTTTGGACTGTGGGAGGCAACCGTAGTACCCGACGAAAACCCACGCCAACACGGGAAGAACGCGTACACACATGAAGTGCTGGGTCTCGAACTTGGGTGTTTATTGCTGTGAGGCTGCAGCGCTACTCACCGCGCCACCGTGCCGTGCCTGGTGCAGATACACATACACTCATCTGTACTCTTGTGTAATAGATGTATGTCCGCACCTGGGGTACCAGGTTCCAATCCTTCATTAATGCACATTTCATCTGCGCATCACAATGTCGTGCCTAATTTACGATTTACCTCCCACTTGTTGGTCACTCTCCTTAAATATGAACGCTATTTCCGATTTAAATCCCCACGATTCCACTACCGTCTACCTTCTGAAGAAGCACTCTTTCGGCTTTACCATAACGTCAAAAGAACGTGTTACTCGCTTGGAACATGATCGCGCGTAGGGCGGGTACTCTGCTTGTACTCTATGCACTGCACGTAGAATCGAGGCTGATCGAATATAATAGTTGCACTTCCAGAGCGCTGTTCACCCGAGGGTCACAAAGCGCTGCACAGAGCTGTGAAGAGAACGGCATGTCTACGAAGACACAGCTTAACAGACTTCAGGGGACAAGTGCTGTTTGCGAGCACCTATGACAGCCGACACGGAACACAATGGGGTTTGTCGCCTGCACCACACTCGGCCGCCTTTGTCTCTCGCCGTACTGCCCTCGCCTGTGAGGAATTCCCATCTCTCCGGCAGAGTGACCACTGTGTGGCGGCGGTGCAGCTGTACTGGTTGGAGTTTGCGTGTTCTCCCTCTCTCCTCGTGTCCGCGCTGCTGCCTCGGTTAATTGACCTCCTGAGCAAATTGCACTTGGGTATTGCCCCGCCTTGCGCCCTCTGTCTGCCAGGATAGGTTTCAAGCCCCCCGCGACTCCGTGCAGGATTAAGCGGGTACTTGTTTGCCAGTATACATATGTAAGATTACAACAGGTTGTACCGTATCTGGCGATTATGCAGGTGTTAAGATCGCCAGATACGGTAAAATCTGTTGAAATCTTATACATCATCATCACGTTCAAGACTCTTATATATGTATACTGGCAAAAAAGTACCCATAGCGTGATGATGATGATGATAAACCGCACATTTTTTGCTGTATGTTTCAGTGCGTGCATGCATGCAGACACACATTCGTGCATGCACCACCCGCGTGCATACAGTACAGAATTACACACGGCACAGAGACGGTTGCACAACGGTTCACAAATGAACCACAACGTTACCCACTTCTGACGGCAACAGACACATAGCCGTGTAGTGTGTGCGTGTGTGTGCCTCTTTTCAATACCTCTTGTGAATCGTTAAGTTGTTTAACTTATTAACATCTCATTCAGATTATAGGTATCAGTGTCTCGAGAGTTATCAACATATCGCACGTCGAGGCCCACTTGGCATCTGGTCTCCACCGATCACTAGGCGGCGCTCGTGGTTCACTGATGATAATAATCATCATTATTATCAATACCCTCTTAATCCTGTAGAGGGGAACAGAGCCTATCCCGGCAGACAGAGGGGGCAAAGAGAGACTATACTCAGGATGTGACGCCGGTACATCGCAGGGCACATTCACTGGGTAGACCACTTAACCTAGGCGGCAGAGTGTCTTTGGAGGCTGGGAGGAAACTGGAGTACCCGGCGAAAATCCACTGGGACACGAGCAGAGGAGACGCAAACTCCACGCAGAGAGGTACCAGAGTGAGGAACCAAAGCATTGATGCCATTCTCTCCACAGCTCTGTGCAGCGCTTTGTGACCATCGGGTGAAAAGCGCTCTAGAAGTGCAAATATTATTACTCACCACGCCACCGTGCCGCCCTACTCGCTGATTAATTACATTGTATTGCATAAGAATACTGTTTATCGCGCTGTTATAATACATCTATTAACACAACGCCATGACATATGAGATTAGAATTGAAGCTCATGACTGGAATTTTCATTGGGAGAATGCAGTTCTTTTGAAATCCGTGTTGGGGAGGGGGTGGGTTGGGGGGGGGAAGTCATCATTGAATTTTGCCTGGGGCCCCAGACTCACGAAGAAGGCCCATGAGGCCACCGCACAGCCCTCATCCTCAGTGGCCACCCCAAGCCGTTGGGGTTGTTGAGCCGGCCCGTTGTGGCATTGAACGTTGCCCTGAGTTCAGCATTGTGCTGCACATGAGGGTTGGTGGATCACAGAGGTGTTGTGAAACTCCCTTCCCGTGGGCACTGAGGAAGAACCATATCCTGGCTTGTCCACAGACGGTGGAACGGTTAAAAAATTTCAACTCTCTGATAGAGTGTTTCCTCACTCACGTGCGTGGTTTTTCTCTGGGCACTCCAGTTTCCTCCAACATTGTAATTACCCATTAATTGGCCGATGACATATTAATAAATAGGGGACCGCAGAGCTTGGGCAATTGTTGTCACCGGCTCACCGCATGACTGCTGCCCTCCTGCGTCTCTCCGTGGGCACCGCTCACATCTCGTCCCCTTTGTGACGAAACTCCGCGCTTCATGGGAACACGCAAACCCCTCCGCCACCACGTGGTTACAATCGATGAGGAGGGGCACCGTACTGCACCACATAGCGCCGCAGCAGCCCATAGCAACCTGGTTGCTCTCCAAGCTCTGCCCAGTCGAAACCCTGCTTAACTTGGCGCGCGCACAGCAGCAGGCTGCTGGTGTCTGCTGCCAGCCGAGATTGACTGCAAGCATAGCGCGGTGGAGGAAAACATCAATGGTTGTACCATACCTCTATGCTCCCGCGTCTGTGTCTCCACCGCCTTCGTTAAACCCTGCATCGACCAGCTTGGTGAAGTTACCCCCCCCCAATCCCCTCCACGGTACTGGATGGCCCTCATCCAGCAATGGATTGACAAAATGGCTTCTTTATTGGCACTATAGAGTTAACACATAGCAGGCGTTGATGACCAGTATTACAATTCAAAATTGCTTTTGGGGGTCAGGTGATCATCTCATCTCATCTCATTATCTGAAACCGCTTAATCCTATATAGGGTCACGGTGAAGCCGGAGCCTATGCCGGAAACACAGGGCGTAAGGCAGGAATACACCCGACGACGGGACGCCAGTCCATCGCCGGGCATTGCGGGACAATTTTAGTCTGCGAGCCAATCAACCTATCCAGGAGCATGCTTTTGGACTGTGGGAGGAAACCGGAGTACCCGGCGAAAACCCACGCGGACACGGGGAGAGCATGCAAACTCCACACAGAAAGGCACCGGAGCCGAGAGACTCGAACCCGGGACCTTCTTGCTGTGAGGCGTCAGCGCTAACCACTGCGCCACCGCGCCGGTGATCATGCAAGTCGAATGTGTGTCATATACCCTCCTCCACGTGACACAGCAAGCCTTTGCACAAAGTTGTAAGGTGAAGAAATGTGCCGGTTTATTGACAAGTGATGCATTTGTTGCTTTCAGCCAAAACAATCTGCTGAGTGTTGCATCGGTCACGCGTTGTTTTTCCAATGAAACTTGCACACGAGCGACACGTTACTCATTATGCTGATGACTATAATAGACAATCACCCTTGACCCTGTCATCTACTCAGTGCCATCGCTATCCACCCCTGCTCCCCATCCACATCAGTAGACCATGACATTTGTTCATTAACACCGGTCACAAAAGGGGGAGTCAGGGACACGTGTGTAACAGTCATTGGTGTTGACTCATTATTTGTGCTCGCATACGGCTGCCGTCGCAGCATCACGGTCTTTAATTCCGGGGAAAAATAAATGCTTGTGCGCAAAAGGTCCAGCACGGTTCGTTGGTGTCGAGCGGTCATTGCTGCATCTCCCGTTTTGACCGTAAACGTGAACCTGACCTTTAATGCCTGAACTTGTCCCTGATCCTCGCCACACCACAGGTGCCCCAGCGGTGAGCGCTGACCGGGAGAAATGGGGCTATGTGGCGGTCCGACCCCAGGCTCAAATGTTCTGGTGGCTCTATGCTGCGGACAAGCCCACTGTGCAGCCCCTGGTGCTGTGGCTGCAGGTGTAACCTCTTGTCCACTTCACCCCCACACACGCACAACGAAATCATGACGTAGTAATGATTTGCCCAATATGGATCATAACCTTATTATGGTGGAGGGGTTTGTGTTCCAGAGAACCCCAGGGGTGTGGTATCTGAAGTTCAGCAACCCTGCTAGGGTCACCCATGGTAAATAGGTCAGGGGTCTAACACTCCTACTAGGGTCTCCTTTGATAAACATATCTGAGTAGAGGTTACAGTCACAACGATTAGAAGACCCTCCAACTGAAAGAGGTTGGTATCAGGAAGAGCAGCTGGCCGTGAAAGTCTGCTCCAGTCCCCCCCATTATTGGGGGGCAACCAACAACCAGGGTCAACCTGGATAACCACCGTTTAAACCATCAAAAACGTAGGGATTGGCACTGCCTGGACACTTTAGCATGAGGCCACAGTACAGCGGTGGGTTGAATACATCTGTGCGGAGCTGGTAGCGTGACTGCGTGCCCGTGCGTGCCGTATCGATGTCTCCACTCGCCCCAGGGTGGACCCGGGGCCTCCGGGACTGGCTTCGGGAACTTTGAAGAGATTGGACCACTGGATGCCAACTTAAAGCCGCGGAGAACCACATGGGTGAGGATAGAACCACGCAAATCAAATTAACATTTTTACCCAGCATTAATACAGTCTGTGCACAAGGGTTACTGGCAGCAATATATGCCTTGTGGAGGTCACGGTGCACGCTTTCACCGATTGAATCGGTTGTCGATGGTGAACTAAGATGGGAATGTTGCCTTGCCGGAACCAACACTTTTGTGACATCAATATCCTCGGGCCATTCTCTAAAGCTGCTCTGCGATGAACCCAAGAGGGTTCTCCATCTTGTCACGTTTCAGCGGCAGCTGGATCACCATTGACCATCGAGATAAACTTATCTGCAAGAGGCAGAACTCGTTTTAAACACAACTCCTCCGCAGAGCGTATTTTTTGACGACGTTGTTTCGAGGGCCATACAATCGACAATTCCCCACTAAGTTACCCGCAAACGTAACCACGGCCGCTCGTCGGCACGACACTCCTGGCCACGTCTCACGTAACCCCGGCCTTTCCTGCCCCACCGACGCCGTTCTTGTGACGCTGCGGTGTGCCCTGCTGCCGTGTCTGCGCCGGCACAGCTGTCGGCAGCCAGCCTGCTGTTCGTGGACAACCCCGTGGGCACGGGCTACAGCTACGTCACCTACCAGGACGCGTACGCCCGCAACATTTCCACCGTGGCCGCCGACATGCGCGTGCTGCTCGCGGGGTTCTTCGCCGAGGCCAAAGAGTTCCAGGTGAGGGTGAGGGGGACCGCGGTTGGACAAGCGATGTCCAGGCGCACGTACGTCACCGCTGCGTGACCCCCCACCCCGCGTTTCCGGCTTCCCGGCCGATTCACTCTTTCTGAATCATTCTCCCTGTGAACGGATATCCTTCGATAATGAACGAATATGCACGCGTTATTAATTGTAATCATTATTATTCAAGCAACCTCTTGAGCTCGTTTAAACCGATTAGTCTATCGTAAATGGATTTCCACCAGGTACTCTGGTTTCCTATCGATATTCCTGCCGCTGCTGCGGTGTAGGTTAATTAGCCGGCTGAATAAATTGTCCCCAGTGAGGGACAGCAGAATGTGAGCAGGAGTGACCGCGTTCGTCTTGGTCTCGATTCCAGACGGTTCCCTTCTACATCTTCTCCGAGTCCTACGGAGGGAAGATGGCCGCCGCGGTTTCGCTGGAGCTGATAAAGGTGAGGACGAATGAGCCGCCTGCCTGGTGGGCATTGCCTGCTGGGAAAGTGGAGGCAGTCGTCAATGTTCCAGTGGGAATGTTGGGTGGAGGGGAAGGGGTTATTGCAAGTGGTGATGTGCCCTGGAGAGTGATGAGTGCTTCAAGAGCATATTCCAAATAAAGTACAAGCAAATTTGCATGATAAAACAATTCTCAGAAAATCTTGCTCACTTTGCTTTCTATACAATTTCATGAAATTCTGTACAATTTCATGCCTTCAAAACTGTCTGTTAGGTTCTAACTTTATCGTAAGTTTGTAGCGACTTCTCCATCCTGTTTTCCAAAACCATAACCTTATCCGTCTATGCTAGCTATAATCTACGGGTGCAAATACGTACAGTGAGGGGAAAAAAAATTTGCTGGTGAGAATATTAATTTCCCTTTATAGGAACAGATGTGCTCCTCAGTCTAGTGTCTAATCACTACCGCTTCCACCCAAACCCTTTCTCCTGACCTTCTGCAGGCCATCAACGCAAAGGAGATCACATGCGCCTTCAAGGGAGTGGCGTTGGGAGACTCGTGGATTTCTCCACTCGGTATTTACCTCCGATACATTCATCAAGGCTAAAAGCAGCATCAGTGTCACCGGTCCAGGCTGACCAGGATTGGCCGGTTGCCCCCCCC
>JAZEWT010000002.1:33484778-33504068 GCA_036362905.1 Mordacia mordax | reverse complement strand
GTTATTAGAGCCGAATGTTACGGCTTTAAGTCCTTCCTGACGTCAACCTCCTTCAGTCGGAGGGCCCTTGGTTCATTATTTGTCTGGAGTCTGCCCCCAAACCTGTTCACCAGGCAAGACGCTAGCAGAAGTGTCAAGACTCCAGGTGACATAGCTCTGGGGTTCATTGCAACCCCAGAGATATTGTAACCTCGAAACTAACTGATGGGATGGCACAAAGGTAGTTGGAAGAATCGTGTCACATGTTCTGAAAGTCACAAAAAATGGCAGGTGATGGGTTAAACTTGGTGACATCATCCCAAACAGCCATTTCAGGCTGGCTGTAGGATGCACTGCATTGCATAAGTTCAGTATTTATTTTTGTAAATATTTCCATTGTACTATTGCAGGTTTTTACGGATCGATAAACATTGCTTTTAGGATGGAGGCTAAATATCTCCACGTGTCTAATACGAAAAGAGCAGCTCCTGAAAGAGCAATTGTCAATATTTCCTTTTTCAAGATATATTTCTTTTTTTTTTATTTTTCGTCCCCGATTTTATCCCCGTCGTGCTATCATCACGGTCACGAGATGCAAGATCCATTTAGAGGAGAGCATTGCCCCAGCGTTGGCAGCGGTCCGTGGAAGGAAACGTGACAGATTTACTTTTGAGAATTCCACGAACTGACCTCTAATTCACAACAAAACAGATGCATTTCTCTAGTGGCAGGGCTGGGGGGGAATATGTGTCCTGAGGTTGTTGTGTTGACATAAGAAGTCCAATTAAAAAAATGTTCTGGGATCCACGATCTTACCATCTCTATCCCACCTCACTTTCTTCCCTGAAACTCGTTGTAACCCCCTTTCTTCTCCTCTTCTCCACATTGTTTAAAATTAATTTAATTTATTTTTTAAAGAGAGGCATTTATCTCACGCGCCCCACTACAGGGTTCGTCGCGTGGCAGTCTAGCCGATGTTTTACATTTTTGGATGTAATATTTAGCAAAATTAAGTGCAATAAGAAAAACAAAGTTACGGTTCCTGCCATCATTTGGCGACCGTTGAAAACTCATTTTAATCGTGGGCAACTTCCACCTGGATTTGAACTCAGGAGCCAACTCGCCTCTGAGCCTCTGAAACATAAGTTTGTCTCCAGTTTGAATGCTCAGATATCCTTGTGGGCGGCGCGGTGGCGCAGTGGTTAGCGCTGACGCCTCACAGCAAGAAGGTCCGGGTTCGAGTCTCTCGGCTCCGGTGCCTTTCTGTGTGGAGTTTGCATGCTCTCCCCGTGTCCGCGTGGGTTTTCGCCGGGTACTCCGGTTTCCTCCCACAGTCCAAAAGCATGCTCCTGGATAGGTTGATTGGCTCGCAGACTAAAATTGTCCCGCAATGCCTGGCGATGGACCGGCGTCCCGTCGTTGGGTGTATTCCTGCCTTGCGCCCTGTGTTTCCGGGATAGGCTCCGGCTTCACCGTGACCCTATATAGGATTAAGCGGTTTCAGATAATGAGATGAGATATCCTTGTTTCCCAGACTCGGTGCTGACTTGGGGACCGTACCTGCACGCTACGGTAAGAACCAACTGTCCGCGTTGCGGGGGTATTCATTCCACGACGTCAACAAGCGCTGACGACAACGTGTAGCGGCTTTACCACCTTCAAAATTAATACGTGCACATTCTGGGGGGAGGGGGGGGATCATTTCACGATGCTTCAGCACACTTTTCAATGTTGGTTTGTGAACCGGGAAAGCGTGGACTGGGTAAGTGAAAGCATAGAAGCACAGTACAACAATGGATTTTTCTCTACTGCCCTCTGCTGCCCACCACGTATTCCCACAGCCTATAACACCTGTTACGTGTCTGGTGGTTGCCCGTCCAACCACTGTCTGAAGGTGATCACGGCTGTGAGATGGGATTGGACGCACTACTTGCGTATTTACTCTTCAGTGTACACATTAACAACAGTTTCAAACAACATAGGCATAAGCACAGTTTTATGCGGGTTTTAAGTTCACTTCATTGATTATTAAGAAGCCAAACTAAGGTAAACATTGTCCAAGCTAATCGGAGACTCACAAGTCCACCAGTGTTTTGAAGTTACGGCTTTTGCATGTGTTTGCAGTATTATATTGTAACTGGAAAACAGGTTCCCATAGCTACAACTCCTTGACCCGAGCATCCAGTGCATTAGCATTTGCGTCACCGTTGTGCCCTTTGCCTTTTAACAACATTTAGTCGAAGGGTGAGACTCGGCCAAAAAAGGAGGCTGTGTGCGGTGCAGTGTCAAGGGCAATACGTACATTATCGAAGCATATTTGCGTGTTTTTCCGCAAGTTTGTGTGGTCATTGCAGACGTGATGCCTTATAAAACGTGTCTGGTTGTTTGAACATCTTAACACGCATTTATGCGAGAAGGGGTAAAGCCATTTCTCGCCGTCATCTTCTTAACTCTAATGTTTTGTCCGCTTTCAAATTTTGTGCCAGGGTAATTCTTTTGAAGCGATTTGGGACGAGTAATTGTGGCGTGCGCCGTAAAGGGTCGGCTCACAATCGTGGCACGTGTTGACCCGTACGAGCGTGAATTGTTTTAAAAACCGGGAGCCGGGGTCAACGATCGGGAATTTTAAGTGGATGCCCCCATGCCCCAAACCTGGGTGCATGTGCTGTGCCAACTTCAGGTGCTTGCGTGCGTGTTGATGATGAGCGTGCTCGTGCTGCTCGCTAACGGCACTTGACCCTGCAGATTGTTGAGGCTATACAGGGGATCTGTGCCTTTGATGCGTGCGTGTGGGAAGTGGTAGTGCAGCGGTTAGCGCAATGCACTATGAACCCGGTAACCCGAGTCCGAACAGAGGTGACGAATATCTGAACTGGTCCTGAGCTTCCACCAGGTCGACAGAGCCGTACTCATGCACCGTGTAAACATCAGCACTGGGGAAACAAAGGCATCGGGGCGCGACGGATGCCACATTACCACATGACCCATCGTGCACTGATGCCATACGTCGCAGGTGCTTAGAGGTGGGGGAGGGTGTCGATTGGGACATCTGTGTCTATTTGTACCCATCTGTGTCTATTTGTACCCATCTGTGCATATGCGTGCAGTCTCTGCTGGACAAGCAGGGCCTCCAGCTAGTGACGGAGGCAGCCAATGCCGTGAAGGAGGCCTACAATGCCGGGCAGTACGTCAATGCCACAAAACTCTGGTCTGAGGCCGAGGATGTCATATCCATCGTAAGCATTTCCCCTCTGCTCCAAACGCAACCCGATGGGAGGTTTAGCTGCAGGTTTCTAGTTTACGGTTATTCTGTTAAACCAATAGACCCCAAGGTATTGACCCTTTTTCCTGAGTGACCCTGGGTATTAGTCTGCCAGCATGGGGCAATGATTGCTGCTGTCTGCATGAATCCTGAAATGGAAAGGATTTTGCCCATGGCTTTACCGGTGAGAGCAGCTCTGGTGATTAAACCTCAAAACATCGAGCCGTGAAAACATAAAATTGTCAAGTTTTAGATCCTGACGTCTCCAGCACACAATGGTCTATGCAGAGCCACGATAACCGCTCACGAATATCACACAATGGTCTACGCGGAGCCACGATAATGCTCACGAATATCGTACCAGAGCATTCACACCCCTATGGTGTTAAACTACACTGTCACTACACTGGTCAGTCTGGGTTTGCCAAGAGAGCGAGGGCAAGAGTAAAATCGTGGATGTTGTTGTAACGCGCTTTGCTACCACATAGCCCCGCAGCCCTGTGGCAGCCCGGTGGTCACCCATTGAAGCACTGCACAGGCTCAAACCTACTTGGCTTTGGAGATTGAGACTTATATGTGCTCTATAAATGGAATAATTATTCTAAGTAATTTTCGAAGCTGTTTTTGGTCACGTTTTTTTAAATGTTTTCTATCATGTAAACATACAAGGCTGCAACAATTAAATAAATGCATGCACTTAATCGACTGAAATTCACCTAGTCATACCGATATAATTTTTACTTTCTGGACAAAGAGTTACTGTTTTCCGGTTCGGAAAGATTTTTTATTTATTTATGAAGAAGATCCGCAATGGACAAACAACTGCCTTCATCATCACGTGTCTTGATTCTTCGGGGGAAAAAAAGTATTATATATAGAAAATGCGTGTGGTTGCATCAGTAATATGGGTAACTAACTTGAATAAAATTTCCCGCTGTTCTCTAAACCTAGTATCGGTATTAAAATAATGACCTCCAGCTTGATCACGATCCAAATGATTTTTTACCAGTGTGTGCGGAACTTTTAATGGCACACTGTGTCGTTGCTTGGATGGCACGGAGTTTATGCAGCGGTAACATCTGTGCTACGGAGAAACAATGTCCTGCCCGAGGCGGTGTTATTCCAGCCTCGGAGGGCATTCGGTGCGAAGTTTGTGTGTTCTCCCCCTGTTCTGCGGAGGTTTCCTCCAGGTTCTTCGGTTTCAACCTACAAACACTCGTTAATTGCCCGATAGAATCGTTATAGGATGCAGTGCCGGGTTACTACATGGCTGCCTCCCCCTGCCTCTCTGTGGTTTCCTCGCATCTCTGTATTCATAACAAGGCATGAAATTTGTACGCTTTATTAATTGTATCATTATTTTTATCGTTGTTTGCCTCTGATGCAGTACACCAATGGAGTCAACTTCTACAACATTCTTACGCAAGACTCAACCGATAAAAATGTGAAAACCTCAGATCCACGACCAAGGAATAAAACGCCACTTGGTATGTGTATTCTTGGGGGTAAATGGGGAAAGAAATAACACTGTCAGAATAAAAGCCTCCGATAGCCTTCACATGCTTGGGGCAGGTGCTGATAGCGAGTACATAATGCAGGCTGATACGCTGAAACTAGGGGTACCTGACTGCATTTGATTCCCCACTGCTTATGTTTACAGTCTTCTGAGTTGGTGTAGGGGAGATCCAGGGCGAGTCTTGCCATCACTCGCCGATGGCGTTAGCCGTCGCCGTGAATTAAACTGACGGCACACGAAGCGCTACATGACCGGGCCCCGCAACACAGGTCACAAGACTTCGCATGCCTTGTTGAGCGGTGGTTACATCACTATGGCGTAGGGACAAACCCACAGGTGTTGTGGGTTAACCGAGATGACACATGCACCACCTGTGCCGCCGACTGTTTCCAACTTGCAGTTTTATCTGCCTACCGCTCTGCTCGTTGTTGTCAGCGTCGCTCCTCCGTGCCCCGTTACTGCCTCCGAATCAACTTCACGCGCCTCATCCAGAGGCCGATCGTACACGCGCACACACACAAGCATGCGCAACAGACATATGCATAAAAAAAACATAATTATTTTTCTTAAATAATATGGGACTGAGTTACGACCACCCAGCAACGTCTGAAGTACCTGGCTCCATGATAAAGAGCCTTGGCTTCGTTTATGGGAAATGGGGCATGGGATTAATGGCCAGCAGCGAGGAAACGGCAATAGCACGGACCCCTGGGATGATAATCACCGTAACCTTTCACACGCATGTGCCATGCGAGTTGAGCCGAGTAAAACCGAGATCCTGGCACGTGAATGTTCGTGTTGCACGATTATACGTTGCAACGTTCATCACCGTCAGCGATCATTCATCCACTGCAGGATGAAGGCATGCAGAAATGATCACCACGTCTTTACATTGCAAAATCTAGGCTCATGAAAGGGATAACATCGTGACTACATCGCCCCCGGTGCCTTGCAATGGAGTGGCGTCCCATCATAGGTGCTGCCCTGCCTTGCGTAGTCTTCCGGGATTGGCTTCAGCTTACTGCGACCCTCTGCAGGATTGAGCGGGAACTAATAATGCATGTCGCGTCGTGTGTACTGCTGCAGGTAAGCTCTACCAGACACACGTTGGACGATTGCAACAGGCAGCGCTCAGCAAGCTCATGAACGGACCCATCCGGAATAAGCTGCAAATCATCCCAGCGGATGTTCAGTGGGGAGGTACGTGCACCACGGGAATATTTGCATTTATAAAGCGCCTTTCACCCGAGGGTCACAAAAAAAGCCGCAACGCACACACTGCCCCGGTTTAATTTAGCAAAGAGGTCATTAAACTCTGAGTAGAGAAAGCCAGCTTCACGTTTAAGTTCCTAATTTTTGTTGAAGTAGGCGAGAACGCAAGGGAGTAGGAATAAGTCTCATTTGCGTGACCCAGGACATGTGCCAGTAAGAATGCTTTGCCATGTATGGTCCCAAATTAATAATGTGGCACAATTTCTAAATGACAGCTTTGGACAATGACTCCGGCACATGATCTCCAACTCTTGTGCATGGGCAACGCAGACGCCCGTGTAGTATTATGGTTATCACGCTCACAGTATTAAACAGGGTGGCCAATGACTTTGAACCGTGAACCTCTAAAACAAGCGGTGAACATGCTGTCGCTGGGTCACGTTAACGTCATGGGCGGCTTGGCAGTCAGGGCACTGAGTCGATGCCACGGAGATCTTGGATTTTAGTTGGGGTGACCGCCAAGCCATGACCGTAACGCAGACTGAGACTTCATTTCAACGAGGCACGGCCACATGCAACCAACCACCGCGCGCAACCGATAGCTCGCCGTCACAAGCAACTTCGTTGCACTGATTGGGTACTAAAAAGGAATGACTTCTTGTTGGAGCTGAGCAACAGCAAATATAGAAAAATGTGAGCTCAAATATTAATGATGAACCTCAGTAATAGTGTATTGATGTAGGTTTTCACAGCTCGATAATTGCTCACAAGAGCTGCTTTTCAGATATCCATGTAGAGCGTTCTTCCTCTCCTTCACGATGTTGCATCCCTTACGTTGGAGGCATCATCAGCCTAATGCATTCGCGAATGAAGCTCCTGATGAGCGTAATTTTTCAGATTTGAAAACCTGGACTAATGCGTGGCTCCACCAAAGGTGTTTTCGCCCTCGGTAAGGGGATTGTCAACAGTGGCTGCTCATCCTCTCCGGCCGTGCCCCCCCCCCCAACAGGCCAGGCGGATGCCGTGTTCGAGAACATGTCCGAGGACTTCATGAAGCCGGTCATCGACATGGTGGACGAGCTGCTGTCGTACGGGATTAAGGTCACCGTCTACAATGGGCAGCTTGACCTCATCGTGGACACGTTAGGTGGGGTTGCACTGCCGGGAATCCACGAGAAACGAGCACGGACTTAAGTGAATCAGTGCGTGATTGCATAAGTGTGCAGCCGGACACCCATGGCCCAGATATAATTGCAATTCTACAGCGCTTTTCACCTGAGGGTCACGAAGCGCTGCAGAGAGCTGTGGAGAGAACGGCAAATCAGCAACGGCATGACAAATCAACATTTAAAAAAAATATATTTTTTCGTCACAAAACTGAGCTGTGGAGAGAACGGCATGTCAACAAGACCCATGACTTCCATTTCACATGATCCACAGGCAGCTGAGGCATATCACTTGTGTTTGGCCCACAAACGATATTCATCTGCTGCATTTCAATCGCACTGATCGGGTAACTCGAGGGGGATATTGCACATTTCCGATTTCAGGAACACGTCATCCTTCATTTGTTTTAACATTTGTTGTATGTTATTTGATGTCCTTCATTAAAAGTCATTCATTATCAATACCCACTTAATCCTATACAGGGTCGCAGGGAGGGGGGGGTGAAGCCTATCCCGGCTAACAAGAGGGAATACCCAAGATGTGACGCCAGTACAAGGCACAATTATTGGGGCAATTTACTCAGGCCAATTTACCTAGTCATTAACTTAATTAATCTAGTCTTATGTTGTTGACATGCCTTTCTCTCCACAGCTCTGTACAGTGCTTTCTGACTCTCTGGTAAAAGACGCATTAGAAATGCAATTATTATTAAATTCTGCTACAATTCCTCCATTGGGGACAGCCAACCAACCAGGGTGAACTTGAATTACTGGCCTGCAAACAGGAATAACAGCAACCGTCTACCCTAATTAATATTGACCGCTGTGTGAATGTGGCCACACCAAGGATATGTATAAATCTGTATCCTCAGTATAGGTGATGAGGATCTGTGCTAGCAGGTGTATTCCATGCAACCTGCCTTAATAACGCCTTTAAAATGTACTCTGCTCATAACCAATCATCTCAAGGCAGACTTTTTATAAAGTCACGAAACGTAACCGCGGTTCGAAGCGCACGGCTTACTATTTTCAGTAGCGTTGTAGTGTCTTTGGGGTGGGCCCTGGTGCACTACACCAAGTGCAGTTACCATCCACAGCCAGGTTCTGACACCACACACTGCTCTAATGCTCCACCAGGGCAAGAGTCCTGGGTGCAAAAGATGAAGTGGCCAGGCCTGGAGGCATTCAATGAGCTCAGGTGGACACCACTGTCTCTCACCTCAAGCGAGACAGTCGCCTACCACAAGTCCTACAGCACCTTCACATTCTACTGGATTCTCAAGGCAGGGCACATGGTGAGACGAAAAGGAGCCGTTGCATGTCCAAAATTAAACCTGATATTCTTCCAGCACCAAAAAGCAGCTGTGTGACTGCACCGATCTAACATTCATATTCACAACATAGCAAATTCCACAAGCCATAAATTCTACAAGGCAGAGGCTGGCTCTCCACTGTGCCTTATTGAGCACATAAGTACATAACTGGTGCAACATAGATAAGTGTCTTATGGTGGATTGTATGTCTATGCTCCCCACACAGGTAATGTATGACCAAATAAAACCCACAGGTATGGGGGGGGGGTGAGGGGATGGTAGCAACCTATTGCCAAAGTTGCTGTGCATGCTTACGTCCAAATGTCAACGTGTCTTGTGCGTTCAGGTGCCGCTGGATCAGGGTGATACAGCTCTGGAGCTACTCCGCAGGGTGACGGGTCAGCAGTCTCTTCTCCGCGAGCTTTAAATGCCGGCAATAATGCAGATCCCAGTGGCTTACCCTTGTGCAAACTATGCAATTACCTATGTTATGCAGTTAAAATATTGCTCTAGCGTTTTCAGGTTGTACTGCGCTTTGTTCGGCACGTTTCGTCCCGTGTTGGTGCTTCCTCAGGAACATTAAGTTCAGTGCCTGCGGTTGAGTCAGGGAGCTTCCCGAACTTTTTAAGCACTCCAGTTTGAAAACCTCAATGCCTAATGAAACATCATAGATCGTGTCAAAGACTATACAGTACAACCCAAAATAACTTCAGATAGCAATAGTTATACGGCACTAGGAAAACGTTCGGAATTTCAATTTTGCTTTCCTGTCAAATATTTTTGCACTAATTTGCACACACCATTGTGCTACTCAAATTAAGGTCATAAAGGAGCAAATAAACACACTTAGATCCATTAACCTTTTATTCTCAAGTAACAAACAATATTTCACGGATGCACAAAATGTTGTATTCTTGCAGTTTTTCAAAAACACCATTTCAAGCCCTATGCAAGGTGACTACTGACAAGGCATTCTACATAGGGGTACATTACAAATTTGGACTTGCCTGGGGGAAACTTTGAATCACAAAGCAATGTAATTTTCTAACATGCAGTTGCTATACTTTCCCCCTGGCTGAAGTAACACCTAAATCTGAAACTCAAGATTTCAGATTGTTTACCTTCAGGTTTGGGTCCATTAATACCAACACAAATGCTTGAGGAATATGTGACGAAAATAACTTTAGGCAATTGGAGCAACCACACCTTAATCTAGTAAAATGTGAACTGTACAATTATGTTGATTCTAAACATGCACGCGAGTACAATTTTTTGAACATATTTCATATTTGAAAATAAAATGTTAACCTTATGAATTTTCTTTTGGCGGCTCGCGCAATGTTTTAAAGAGCCGTGAAGCCTTTCGGAATCATTCCCCAGTTTACACGAGTACTTCTTACAACTGTAAAATTGATGGCGGTTGATCAAGACATGCAATTATACCTCTGCTCCACAAAACATTGACCATGTGTTTACGTGTACTTACAACATGTACAAACCTGTAAGGAAAAACTTCATTTGTTCTTCCATCTGCCATCACACTAAGTTACGGCTCAGACAAATGTGAAAACCTTAAAGACAGCAAGAGACAACGAAACAATTGGACTCAAGCATCCACACACCGCACAGTTTACAAGCCCAGACGTTTCTTCAGCATGCAAAAGTAGACTTCTAAAAGCGTTTAGATTGGGCACAACATCAAGTTTGCGGAGACTCTGGAACCTGGAGAGTTAAGTTTTTTTTGCTGCCGTGTACGGCAAGAAGGGGGAAAATGAAGAAAGTTTAACTTGCCTCAAAGAGGGCAGCCCTGTGACTGCGCGCTCCAACGGAAGGACTACAAAAAACGAGAAGAGAGGCGCCACATTACCCTACAAGTCAGGCCCTCACAACCGCTCCGCCCCACCTAATCCATCACACCATGCCGCAAAAGCATATCACCAGAACTCAGCTATCTCCATATTTGATCGCTTCAGTTCATTAAATTGGCTTTCCAGACCAAATTAGCCAAGATTTGTTGAAGACTGCAATGTTTTTGACATTGATCTGCTGATGAAACTCAGATTGAATTCGGCCCAGTTTTACTAATGAAATGTTACTGGGTAATATTGGTCTGGAAAGCCAACATGGAAAAATGTTTAATGTGTAAGCAGGGTTTATTTATATATGCTTTTGCTGACAGGCACCACAACAAAAGCACACGTTTGTACATCCTGCTGTAGCTCAAATCAGTGTTGAACGGTAACAAATTAATAATTAATTGCATTTATAGAGCGCTTTTCACACGAGGGTCACAAACCGCTTCAGAGCTGTGGAGTGATTGGCACGTCAACAACGGCACCAGAATGCAAAATCAGCAGCAATAACATTTGTTTTTTAAATATACACAAATTAGAGGTGCAATGACTTGCAAGCCCATTGTGATTAAGACTCTAGTTTCAAGGGCAGATTCCCATTTTAACATCTCATCTCATCTCATTATCTGAAACCGCTTAATCCTATATAGGGTCACGGTGAAGCCGGAGCCTATCCCGGAAACATTTTAACATCATAAATGTAATAACCTTTTAGTGCCTGCAAGAATTGCCATTGTAAACAAATTGAATACAACGCCAATTCTTATACACGTGGTTTTATAAAAATGTATCGTTTGAAGAATCGACAATAATCACTGCATTGTTACACCCCTATTAACAATGCCTATAATAAAGACCTGTAAAGACAGTACAGCAATCCCTGGGTTAAAAGTGGAAGCTGGCTGCTCGTACATGAAATTACTAAGTACTAAGATGTTCCCAGGTGAATAATTGGTTATTCATCATAACTGCATCATTTAACAACATGGTCTCACTTCCCACATCACACAAACATCAAAAAACACAAGTTCGCTATTGCCCAATCCAATCAGACCTCGCAAATCATTCTGGCTTAAAACACCATCGCTCTGCCAGGAAAACAGTACAAATATAACGTTTTGCCATCAACACATCGTGCCATCATAGCAGGGCTATTCAACTGTGAAGTCGGGAGGGTCCCCGATTAAAGACAAGTGTGGTTGTGGGTCGTGAAGACAATCGATATATTCCAATGTATACCCATTGACAGGCACTCCCCCCTCACACGCAGGTGCGTAGCTCGCAGCTTTTGAAAGCATTTCCCGAGTAAAACGTTCACTGCCAACATTTAACAAGCAAATTTGATGTCGGCAACCCACAGACATCACTTTAAGTAGCCCTCGTCCCTGCAAATGATCGCAGCCACACACTTGTTACCTTTCAAGTACTGTAGAACTTACTATTTTTGGGAGATGGGGTCAAGAGACGAGTGGAGAACTCTGTGGTATGGGGTGGAATATATACTTTAACCCAAAGTGTAGGTGGTGCGGTACAAACCAGTTACACGTAGCAACGCGTTCCTCAGGCCAATGACTTTATTGGTGTAAGAACAGAATACACAACTACAGCAAGAACAGCAAGAATCGAGATGACAAACCTGCATCCACAAACCTTTTTGCTGGTTCCCGTCAAGTGAGGGTAGGGGGGAAAAGCAGTGCTTATTTACATTCTGCCAGGTTTATGGGCGCTAACAAAAATACTTAAGTGTTTATTGTTAAACTAGGGCTGGGTACTATACCTGTTGTTTCCTGAACAGAGGCTCCAATCCAGACACGCACAACTACAACTTAGCAGGAGCGGAGAGACAGCTAGAATGTGAAGGGGAGTTGTGCTTAGCTGTTAAGGGAAAACTAGGCAACTGCTATGGGCACATTCTCACCAAATAATGTGGTTCCTTTTAAACTACGCTAAAGAAGGTACGCATTAACAGTAAGACACTATTATGGAAACTATATCAATGCACCTTGTTGAACGTAAACCAGAAATGTATAATGATAAATCAAGTTGTATAGACCAATTGCAAGTTCTGTTAAAAACTGACACAGCTGGCTCTCCGCTGCACACGGCAATCATTATAACAGAGAAAGGCCCTCGCCAAACTGTGTTTGGGGACTCTATTAATAGAGTCCAACAGCGAGTGTCGCTGTGAAGGACCTTCCCACTATATTATCTGACTAGAGTTGCGGTATTAAAAGTTCCACTTGCCTTGGCACGACTACAAGACTGCAGCGTGTCCCTTACACAAGGCAAGTGACTCCATCTCAGCCTAAAAACTAAACAGAAATAAGTCGAAGGGTAAACAAGTGTGCTGTGTATTAGGAAAAGTTATGTTCAAGTTCACAAGTACACACCCAGGTTAAATTCAAAAGTGAACGCCAACATCAAATGACAAACACAAAAATCAACAACTGACATCTAATCATATATATTTTAAAAAATGATGCGTTTCCTTCAGATGTCTGCCTACCCTGGTATTTTAAACGGCAGCCTTTTTTTACTGAACTGTAGAGAAATCCAAGTAGGTTGCATGCAATTGTGTCCTGGGATCAAAACACAAGCATATATTACTTCTGTACGGGTGGGTCACGTCGGTGCGATGCCACATTCGACTTAGCTGCTCCTGGCTCTGGTCGGGGACAGTTGGATGGACGGACGCCTCAGTAGCGCCCGCCATGACCCATCATGTGAGGTCTCATGCCCGGCATGCCCATGGGAGGCCGAGGAGGCCCAGGGTTATATGGCTGCATCCTGTGTGGCCCGGGAGGTGGGTGGCCCTGGCCGTAAGGGGCCATGCCCCCAGGGTGATGTGGGTACCTGGGCATTCCCTGTGGACCAGGACCATAAGGACCTGGCAACGCACACGCCACACAAACGTCAAACACAATCGCAATTAGCAACACTGTCAATTCAAACGTAAACAATTCTGCACCTCCTACAAGCAAACCATTAAGTGATGAGAACTTAAGGGTATTTTTCTGACACACCTTGTACATTAATTAACGATGCTGTATGTGGAAAATGCAGAAGCCCAGTTGGCATGAGCGCACAATGTTCTGTCACACCAGGCGACTGTCGCCACGAGTGTTGTTTGTTACCTTGCGGAGGGCCAGGTGGCCTCATACCGGGCATTCCAGCCATGTTCCCCATCCCGGGCTGGCCATACATAGGTACCTTACATTGGTACTTAGGTATCTGCGCCCTTTTCTCCTCCTGTAAAAGTAACTCAAATTAAACACAAGCAACAAACATGCAATCGAATGAGAGCATGAAGCAAACGTCATTAGTCACATGGCAACCTTTACACTAAGAGAGTATACGTTCGTGAAACGCAAAAGTGCAGCTCAAGAACACCAACCCTAAATAAGAATGCTGTGGGATTGGAGCATGTTGGGCACACAATTCTTACCCGAGGGGGGAATATCATTTCTTAAGTCTTACTGCGCACTACGTCTGAAGGGAGTGAGTGGGGAAGGGGGAGGCCGCAGCACAGGTGACTGTAAGTTCACACTAGAGGACAAACGCACCAACCGTGTTCTTAACCAGCGCGAGAGAACTCATCGTCACCGGGCCACGCGCGGCGGCCGTGCCCACTGACCAGCGAGATGTCCTCGTCCGGGTGGATGAGCCGACACGTGGCACTGTTGACGTTGAGAGCGGCGGGCTTACTGGCCGCCAGCGTGGGCGCCTTGGACGCCGCCTCCCCGCCTTGGGACGACGTGCTGGCAGCGGATGACGTGGCGTGCTGCTGTGCCTGTGAGTACGCCGGGAAGGTGGGACGGGGCGACCCGGCTGTCGACGGTGAAATTCCGCCCAGCGGCTTGAAGTCCGTGCCCACAGGCGCAGATGATGTGGTGGTGGGCTGTGGGGCAAAAAGGAGTCCAACACAGGTCGGTGTCTGCAATCCTCGGTGTCGTTAAACTTCTGGACAACAGGAAATACAAACCAGGCACTGACGAAGGGTACTTACATTTGTGATTCATCGGCAAATACATTCTGCTCTAATTAATCATCATTATGATGGCTTAGCCTAAGGTGAAGTCGAGTGAAAGGGAATTTAAAAAAAACTTCAGTTGCCAATTGCATAAAACACTGAGTTATTGTCATTAATACATGTGATTTTAAATAGATGATAGTTATTGAAATAACTAATTTAACTAGTTTATGCAATATACCAAAGGTCATGGAAAATTAGTCCTTTATTAACTATTTACTGGAATTTAAGGTGAACAGTTATAAGTGTGTAAACTTACAGTTTATAGAATCTGGCTCAGAAAAACACAGAGGTACAACATTAGTACACAACACTGACTGGATGGCTGGGAATTCTACAATATTAGTGAGAAATAATCGAAATGTTTCCGATGCACGTGTAACGTCTAAACTTCATGCACCACTTAAGGCTCTTCCAAGTGCGCACAGAGCTTACTTGTGTTGCTGTAGGAAGGGATTTAGAGGGAGAGGCCGAAGAGGACGTAATAGAAGGGGAAGAGACAGCGGTGGACAGATGGGGAGAAATCTACCAGAGAGGTAGGAAAGAACAGGAAAACTTTATTTTAAAGAGAAGGGGGGGTTTTTTCCAGTGCAGAAGACACAAATGGTCTATGACCATATCACCTAGAATATGCCTGACCTCATCACAGCACTTGTCAAGCCACAGCTGGGTTGAGCCTGCATAGGAGTTGGATGGATGACACTATATATAACAGGTTGTTATAGGCCGCTATAATTACCTGGCTGGCAAAGAGTAATGCGTAGCATTTCTTTTTTGCAATGTATTTTCATCCTATTATATCTGTGCCATTCACCTTTACAATACCATAATGACCAGTGTGCTGGAGCACGGTCAAATCAGCTCCATGACAAGCATGACACGGGAAGGCCCTTACACAGCAGTGGATTGAAAACAGTGGCTGTGCACCTACAAGCTATACATTGTGCATGGAGTGTCTGAAACGAAGAGCGCTTGATTGCTTACTAAAGCAGGCTATTTCTTAACCATTGGTATAGCCATGTCTCATTATGCAGCGTATTGACTCGGTGTCGGCATGAGCATGTCTGCACCACTGCTCACACACCTGCCCAGCACTCGGGAAGAGAGGCTTGCTGATCGGCGGCTGCTGTAGGACAGGTCGTGGAGGCATTCCGTTGTGCTGCCCCGGGATGGGCATCAACCCTGGACGCGGTGCGTAGCCTGTGGCAGAAAGAACAATATTATTGAAGCCCATGTTGTGGGTGCATCCCCGACCTATGTGAAGGAGGAGCAGGTTGCGTGTTGCTTACCCGCGTGTGAATGGTGATTCACTGGGCGTGAGAGGGTGAGTTAAGTGAAGGAGGTGAGGGGCGATGACTTTATAAGACTGCGTAAGGCGATTGTGAGCGAGTTTAAAAGTTTTGCCGACACGTCAGAGCACACGTGTTACCAGTTTCGTGGCATTGAGTATGCATCCATTTAAAACTTTCATGAAATGCAAAGCATTAAAACATCAACACTGACAATATTCAATCACAGATGTACTTCTTAAAACACTGTCAAATGACCCCGATGGTCTCAAAAGCCCCTCTTATAAATACTGTAGCATGATGAAGCTGATATATTTCTTATTCTCAAGCAAAATATGGCCTAAGCAAAGACACCAAATATAAATGAGGATTTATGCTGATGCAGTCAGTGGTGACCATAACACTATTAAACTGACTAAAAAAAAATTGTAATAATTCGAGAAAGCAAATCCATTATATCATCACTGCTAACTAACCCATGTGGGTCACTCACACATTCAGTGGATACCTGAGCACCAGATATACATTGCAAGCAACATCAGCGCAGGCGTATTGGGTTCACTCACCTGGAGGGGCCTGCGGCATTCCAGGCACCATTTGATGCATCCCGTGCCCATGAGGCATCATCCCACCCATGGGCATCATGCTTTAAAGACCACAACAGATACATGAACATTAGTACACAATAGTTGAAACAGTCTTGATCTCGATCACTGATCCTTATGTTTGTAGTTACATACTGAGGTTCAACTCCACTTAAGCACAAATTGCATATAATGCTAATTTGTTACATACCCAGGCATCATAGGTGGCATCCCTGGCATCATGGGTGGCATTCCTGGCATCATGGCTGGCATCCCTAAATAATACAAAATACATGTTAAGCTTTTGAAGGTACACAATTTTAAAGAATGCATAATCAAACAGCAATGTGGAGATTGCTTGAATGTCTAAATAATAGCGTTATAAGACCAGATTGTCTCCATTTACAACGGATGACATGCATTAAAAACAGAGAGTTTCTTTTTTTTTTAAGTAGTGTCAAGCTCATGGTCAGCCAGCATGGAAGACAGCCTAATTTCAAACGTGCAAAGGCTATTTGTTATGAAAAGTTAAGCCTTAATTGTACTAAGACTGACATGACATGTTTCACCTGGCATCATGTTGGGCATGGGTGCCATGGTAGGTATGGCTGGTGCAGCTTGGGGTGCAGCTTCTGTGTGCCCAGAGAAGGTGCTCGGCTCCTCATCCTCGCTCTCCTCGGAGTTCTCCTGGCTCGTTTGGTTTTGCTTCTTCTTGGCCTCTATACGACCAATAGAAATGTGTGTCACTCCTCAAACTGGGTAACCACAGAGAGCATTATTGCACGCCTTTACTACCAGGTCCCTTTACGCGTAAGCTTGGAGTAGCGATGGGATCACGTCGTATCGAATGACAGGCTACTTCGACAAAGATGTGGTTTGAGATCAGCACGACACAGGAAAACAGCCTATGAAGTTTAAGATATGCAACTTTCTTACACTTGGTTGGCCCTGCACACCAGGTGCTCGACTATAGAACCTTGTTCGATGAAGAGGCGAATAGGCAGTCAACACCAGGCTCCGAGGCTTCACAAGATCGACCACCACTGTCGAGACTATGGAACAGGAATAGATTAAAGCTTGGGGGGTTGACACCAGAAGAGATCATCGAGGTTGGTGCTTGACGGTGTATCCTGCTGCGAATACACTCGGTGCATGCTCCCAAACTTGACTGCAACACGAAAAAGCAAAAGATCCCCCGTATAGTCTTAACAGAGTGTGGTGCCGTTAACGAGTAGCACCTATGAAGGTAGACACGGCACGACGAGGTGAATAATCAGCACCACGCCCATCCGCCTTTGTCTCCCGAATGGCAATGTTTACACACCGTACCAGGTGCTCGTTTGAGGCTGTGTCGACCTAAGAGAGGCCGAGGACTGGTTCAGAAAATCGTCACCGTTGTTGGCCATGAGTGGGAAGCGAGCTTGGCTCGCAAGGTTTGCAGCGCTCCACAACACACTGCGACACTCACACACCGACAGCAACACGCTGGCACTGTACACTCACCCAGCGACTTCTGCTCCATCATACGTCGTCTCTCCTCCACATCTTTCTCCGGAATACCTTCCATGCCATAAATTTCCAGCTCGATGTCGGTCCTCCCAGGAATAGCGTTTGGGACCGCGTCAACAGTTTCCTTGTGAACCTGCAAATACCAGGATGGAGAAAAAGTTTCCACCAATCAACTATTTACTCCTCTAGTTTCACTGCGCTCACGCAGTTGCATAGTTAACAAAAAGCTGTTTTCAAACAATTAAGTAACAAATTATACATTCTGAATAAATTGCTTCCTCTCATGCCAAATATATGTGGAGGGAATTTACTTAAGATCACATTGATACATTTGCTTACGGGCATACGTGTAAAACATCCTGGCGAAACCAAATTATTCAGAAAAATAATTTATACCAGTGAAGCATGTTCACACTTGGTAACAAGTTATCGAAAGGTGAAATAATTAAATGAGACTTAATTCATAACACATCCAAACACACACCTCCAAATGTGGTGCGTAAAAACAGCAACAACAACAAAGCGCATAACGAACACTGTACCTGCATACAGTGAATGACGAGACCTGGCCCCGTGTAAAGCTTCTTGTGACATATGTGACACTTGAAATGCTTGGCTTTCTGATGCTGAATTAAAATCTTCTCATCGTCAAACTCCCTGTTACAATACCTGGGTGGCACGCAGGTCAGGAAAAATAAACCCCATCCAGCATGCCCACGCACGCACAACTGCCAAAGCAAATGCCAGGTTTAGTACATTCTCAAATGCACATTAAACATGGTCTTGTAAGTTGTTTGTGAATAACGCAATGTGTCCACGCTGACTGGCACAGCTCTTAAATCAATCCTCGATCTTACTTTTTTAGCAAATATATAAAAATGTCACTTATGATTGACAGTTTTACCGTTATGTATTTGGTGACATAACAGAGGATGCGCGTTCCCATAGCAACACTTCTATTACCCCTGTTCATGACCATGATGATAAAACTTCATCCCCCCCCCACATTACATCATTTGACAACTGTCATTCGCAACTGAGTGGCGGTGACGCCTATGCCAGGCCAGGTGCAATTTGAGGCCATCACACACGAAGTGTCAAATGCTGCTGACAGGTCGCGGGCCGAACCAAGTGCCATGCGTTTGAGATTGACCGAGGCAGCAACCGTGCTACCTGTGATGAGTTTTATCCGCCCAGCGCTCCGCTCGCTATTGTGAGCGGTCGCTCCTCTGCCCCCTGTTGTTGTTGTTGGAGGGCGACTGCCTTCAACTGTCCAGTGGCGTCCTAAGCAAGCCCCCTCCAGTCATCCAAATCCTCCCCACCCACACCTTCCTGCTTATCCCCCCACCCATCACAACATCCACAAACTTGTTTCATACTTCAATTCTCATCAAAGCCAACCTCTTAATCCTAGGCTTCTATCAACCTCGTCGACCTCATTAACCGTAATCCTACTACTAGCGTCCAGACCTCGACACACCATGTACTTCAAATCATCCATTTAATCGTCACCTTTAATCAAAATCTCTCTCAATATCCGTCATCTTCCTCCATCCCCACATCTCGTTCTCCGCGCT
>JAZEWT010000002.1:33401837-33424492 GCA_036362905.1 Mordacia mordax | reverse complement strand
CACAGAAAGGCACCGGAGCCGAGAGACTCGAACCCGGGACCTTCTTGCTGTGAGGCGTCAGCGCTAACCACTGCGCCACCGCGCCGCCCACAAATGTCGTCTCGAGACTCATTTGTTCCGCAAGGCTTTCGATTCCTCTGGCGAGGACTGTTAATGCAGCTTATAGCTGTCGTGCCGGGATGATGGCTCGCTGCCGATCTGCGCCTGCTCGGGAACATTTATTAATTCCTTGATTATTGATGAATGTTTTTATTATTGCTTACTTTATGTCCTATAATTTATTGCTACTAAACTGACTTTCAGTTGAACTGTCCTGATGTCGTTGACGTGCCGTTCTCTCCGCATCTCTGTGCAGCGCTTTGTAACCCTCGGGTGAAAAGTGCTTTAGAAGTGCAATTATTATTATTGAGTGAACATCGCCAAATCAACCAGCAGTGTGCAGCGCTCACGTTTTGAAAGCATTTATTGAGCAAGTAGCCAAGGGCTAAAAGCTGGCAGCAATGTAAAACGACGTAAAAAGAACCAACATACCACGATAGAACAAGCCTTAATTTAAAACCTGCGAGCGTGTTGGAGGCCGGATGGCTCAGACTTTAGAACACTGAGCTGGCACCGTTCTGATCCGGCGTTCGAAACCGGGCAGTCGCCCGTAATTCATCCGGGTTTGCAGCTTGTCGTGAATCGATGGATTTCAGCACTGCCTGCCAATGACTCTAAACTGGCTCCTATCTTACTAAACTTGTTTCCCAATTTTGCTAAATTCCAGCTCTGATGATTAAAAATATCGCTTTGACCGTGATGTGACAAAACATGACTCCGTGGCAAGGTGGAAGGGAAAGTGGTGCCCCCTAGTGTGGTGACTAATATCACCGGGAGGAATCTCAGAAGTGGCTCTGTGGTATCCACTTCAATCAGCCACTTACGGATTTTGTGTCCCATAATGTGACACCGATTACGGAACTAAAATAACACAATTCAAAAGTATTTTTTAAAACCGTTTTGAGGCATTATCTCACCATATGCAGTTAGGACCTGGCCAGAAAGGCAATTGTACAGTAGAATAGATGCAGAAAGACTGAGAAAAGGAACTACTAGCAGCTGTACAGTGTCCAACGCAGGCAGATTACCACAAATAGAACTGGATGGCAAAAACTACTAGGCACACACAGACAAAATGCTGCAATAATTATTTTTAGCACTATCACACCCATGTATAACAGCACTACTACTACTTCTATACACAGAGATACAATCAAGGTCAACAGGTATGTTGATGCCAACACACCATACCAAGTCTTTCATTCTGATAAAATTCTTCAGCTGTTATACATTCACCCTCAACAAGGGCTGCCGCTCAAGGTGAATTAAACAATCTGCCTTCAGGTCACTCGTATCCTGCCCTGCTCCACCCTCCACACGTATCCAACCCATCGCCAACCTCCCCTTCCCGAACCAGGTACTCCAGCACAACTCTACAATCACCATCACAACAACCAAAAACAAAGATGATGCAGGAGGAAGTAAAATCAGACAAGGAGTGTCCATACAAAACAGGAAAAAGGAGGTCAAATCCTGCTTGACGCTAAAATAAACCAACCCCTTCGTGGTGATATTTTTTACAAGACTACCTTTGTATCTCCCATTTACATCAAGATTTTAGCTGTTCTGAGTAACATGAATGACCAGAATCTGCCTCGAGTTCGTTTTGTGGATATATAAGATGAATAGTCATCCTGCTAGACTGAAATGCAAACGCAGTATGAAAGCTTTCAACTTCAGAGGGTCTGTGTGCATATGACACATACACACATCAGGTCACGTACCATGGTACAAGCCAGTCCAATGAATGAGTCTCCTCTTTCAACAAACTAATCCATGTGGGATGGATGGGAAACAATGTACACGGTATTATCGAGTTCCATTATAACCATTATTATCTTTGTACGAACACGGAATTATATAGATTATATATTTTTGAGTTTTATACGTGTGTAGCCCGTTGAAAAATCCACTGCTGGACAAAGACCTCCCTGCGATTGTGAGGGTAATGGGAGGCTGTTTGACCATAATTCAGCATGCTGGTCAATTCCAATTAAAAATAGTGAGTGTAGACATGGGCGCACAATAATAACAAAGTAAAACAATGAATATTACTCACCCAAATATAGTCTCATCTCATTGTCAGAAACCGCTTAGTCCTGTACAGGGTGGCGGTGAGCCGGAGCCTATCCCGGCAGACACTGGGTGCAAGGCAGGGACATCCCCACGATGGGACGCCAGTCCATCACCGGGCACTGTGGGCAATTTAGTCTCATCTCATTATCTGAAACCGCTTAATCCTATATAGGGTCATAGTGAGCCGGAGCCTATCCTGGAAACACAGGGCGTAAGGCAGGAATACACCCGACGACGGGACGCCAGTCCATCGCCGGGCATTGCGGGACAATTTTAGTCTGCAGGCCAATTAACCTATGCAGCAGCATGTTTTTCGGACTGTGGGAGGAAACCGGAGTGCCCGGCGAAAACACACGCTGACACGGGGAAAACACGCAAACTCCACAGAAAAAGGCACCCGAGCTAAGATTCGAACCCGGGACTTTCTTGCTGTGAGGCGACAACGCTACCCACTGGGCCGCCGTGCCGCCCCCGAGCCCCGCAGCTTACCACCCCTTGTTATTCATGTATGGTCAACGACTGAGGGTCGATTTCCCTCTACTTCTGAAACACGACAAGATCGGTGGCATTCTGGAAGAGTCATTGGCACGCGTTAATCCATGGTTTATGAGCTGGTATTGACACGTCAAAGTCACGTGTGAAATTCGTCGTGAAGATTTGTCTTGCAGACAACTTAATATCCTGAGGTCGTATGAATGTCAGTGAAGAGAGAAAATGCGGCAAGCAATGAGGATTTGTATTCGCGATTATGGCACCTTATCAACAACTTATTATAAAGTTTTGTTTTGACATTTATCGAATGTGAGAACTGCACTGCACAGCTGTTCTTTCAGCATAGACGTGTCCAGGACAGCGAATGAACATTCGACATGGCCTGAGCAATTATCACACATCGAGCAGTGCAAGCCTACGTTCTCGTTGTTCTTTTGACTCACAACAAGCGTGTCATCCATTACCAACAGCTGGGCAAGGGCAAATGCAATGGACATCTCAACCCGAGCTTAGTTTCGCTGGCAGGCATCGAATGTCACAAGTTAAAAATGGGACGGGCCACTCGTTTCAAGTTCAAGAGTTTTACAAGAAGAGCGCTGGGGGGGGGGGACACATTTCCCTGGCACGCAGTCAGGCTCTTACACAACCGTGCTCACGTCAAACCCACAGAGCCCCAAAGACAAGCACCATCGCAGTGGTGGCTGCACCTCCGGTAGACAACGAACCGCATGCCGGAGGCAAGCACCTGGCTCATATAAAACAAATGTCTGATAAAATGTTATCTTGCCATCTGGGTGTTGGTTCACATCTTATACAATGCATGATGTTGATACCCTTCGTTTCATCAGCCTTGACAGAGTGCTGAGTGTGCGTGTACATACAAATGGAGGCGGCTTCAGGAAAGGATCGCTATCATCCAGTCAAACGTTCTAAAACACCTAATAATTAACAATAACAAATTGTCGCGCTTTCACAGTTCACTCCTGGACGAAGCTGCGAGTCGGGGTTGTTTGACCATACTTCACCACGCATGTGAACGCAGATTGCACTGCAACTCGATTGCACGATTGCCTATTGTAACAAAAAAAATGACATCGCCTTCCCGAAAATTAGACGCGTACTACTGTCGAATGCAAAAACAAACATTAACAACCTTATTAATGTATGGTCTGAAGTGATTATTTCATGACAATAAATTATAAATAGAGATGTTTAAGCTATTGGTACTTTTGCTAGTGTACATATGTAAGGCATAGAAAAGGTTTTTACCATTTATGGCAATTATACAGGTGTTAAGATGTTAGAGCACCACTTTTTGAAAATTGTCTATTTTGGTGTTCTATCATCTTAACACCTGTATAATTGCCAGAAACGGTAAAAACCTTTTCTAGTCCTTAAATGAAAAACAATCAGCACTGCCAAGATCTCGGCTTCAAATGTGTGTTTCCGCTACTGGTAATTTAATCGGGTTGTCATAAGTTGACTTGTTTCAGCTGGGTCGGTCGGTCAACAATAAACCAAGAAACATTCTAATATTTAAAACAGATTCCCAGTTGCTTTCTTTCATTTATACATGTTAATGATTTGAGTTATTTTATGCAATTTGCTGTGAGGCCTTGTGTGAGAGGCACTGCATAAAAACGAGCTTTTGTACGTGAATAATTCACTGAATTTGGATTCTGACCGATATGTAATGAGCACTTTCCATAAACCACAACGTGGGTGTGAGTTCGATGGAAAAGACTTCAGCAACAGCTCCGTGAAATGAACTCCCCAGGTCACTAACAAGGCTACGAACTGCTCACCATGGGAGTTCCAAATGAAAATATCATCTCCCGACAATTCTACCTTGAAAAAGCGACGTTTCAATGGGCCCTAACCTAGTTGTAAAGGTCATCTATGCATTGATTTACATGATACCAGCAAAACAAGACCTTATTCCTCAGCCTATAACAGACAGCGTTTCTTCTTTAAAAAATATACGCCCGCTATTTCTGCACAGCCTCTTGAGATGTGGTTGCATTTTGATATTATGTACACATAGATGCATGTGCTGTTTCATTTGTCAATCCACTCCTGGATGAATGCCTCCGCAGACTATGCAGCTCGTGGATGTTATTTGTTCACCTTACACTATGCAGGTCAGTGTGCGTTGGTGGTGCGGGACAGCACCGATGTAGGAGAATGGAGAGCCGGGTACAATATATCGGATTTTTCAGCACTACCCTCGCCTGCCCACAAGTCAGTCCCAGGAGATGACTGAAGTAGAAAAACAGAAGACGTGTGTCGTTAGCGAGCAGCTCCTAATGAAAGCCCGCGTGGCACGCGAGAGGGTGGTGTGGCCCCACACACGTCCAGCCACCTTCGTCCACCCAGCGCAAATGTTCACGCGCCGTGCCAAGTACTCACTTAGGGCCAAGTCGATTACACAGGCGAAGCCCACAAACTCGTCGTGAACTTTTGGCAGGGGCTGACGTCGGGGTGCGACATTGCTTACCAAGCAGCAAGACTGAATCCACCCTCACCAAGGAAAGGCGATTCGAAGCAACGGGCAAAATCAACCCTGCCCGATCGCGGGACGACGAGTACGGAGGGACGGACGGGGGTGGACGCGGGTCGACTGGGGTCGACTGGGACGGACGGGGGTGGACGCGGGTCGACTGGGGTGGACGGGGGCGGACGGGGGGCACGGGGGCGGACGGGGGCGGACGGGAGTAGACGCGGGTACACGAAGGGGGGGGCGGCCACTCACGGGTAAGCGGCGAGGGTGGCGAGCTTGATGAAGATGTCTCTGGCGGGGCTGTTGCCCGTGCTGCACGTGAAGGAGAGCGGCGCCGGCAGACGGTGCTTGCGGCAGAACTCGGAGGGGCTCTGCAGGAAGGCGGCGCCCATGAGCGTGTCGCGCAGGTCCGCCTTGTTGGCCACCACCAGGCACGGTACGCGGCGCTCCGCAAAGTGCTGCTGCTCCAGAGCGCGCGGAGTTGGGGGGGGGGTAGCGGCGACAAAAAAACACACAAGCAACGTTAAGTGGAGGCGGTGCCACAGTCGCACGGCGTCACAGGCGAGTGGTCACTTTGCAAAGTGTGCGAACTGCGAACTAATCGCTCAGCACGAACAGGCCTCTGCAGGACCCTCCTGACAGTCATTAGACTGTGAGGACATCCTGGTTGTTGACAGGCATTGCAAACTACAAAGAGAAATATAAGAGTAACAGTACTGTAATAACACAAATGCAACATTGTATTACTGCTTTCCTGTCGTCTTGATAATAAGAACAATGCAATATTATTGCGTCAGGGTGGCGCAGTGGTAACATCTGCGCCTCACAGAAAGTCCTGCCAAGGGCGATTCGATTCCTTCCTTGGGCGCCTTGCTGCGTGGCGTTTGTGCGTTCTTCCCCTGTTCTGTGTGGGTTTCCTCCAGGCTCTCCAATTTCCTCCTACTACAAAAAAAACAGTAATTGGCTCATAGCAGACTTTATAGGCAGCAGCGCCTGGCGGGTTGGCAACGGCTGACCGCCTGGATGATTCCCCCCCCCCGCCCCCTCTGCAGTTTCCTCGCTAAGCGTCCTGTCTCGTCCATGACCAGACAGGAAAATTGAGCGAATTATACATTGCATTATTCTTATTCTTCCGGTATTCTACAATAAAAACATTTTATCGGGGCTTGTTCGCAGATTAGGATAAGACCTTTCGAGACCTCTTTTAAAAGGCTCATACGGGACAGAAACACAGCAACATTGTTGGCTGCAGTCACTTACTGCTCTGAAAACGTTCCAGATTTACTTATTTTTTTAAACGAGACTAAGACACAAACCTGCAATTGCTGGTTAACGGACATATCGAAAATAACGGTCGACACGAGGCGAACCAAAGCCTTCCATCAGGATCCAAAGCTATGTAGGGGCATATGAGGACATAGGCACTGCTCTAAATACAATACCGTTGCTTTGTCAGCTCTTGCTCGTGAAAAGCGTTTGGCGTTTGAAAACAAATGTGCCACATGTAGAACTAAACATGCAAATACTTAAAGAGCCTTAAGTCAAAAGGCACTTGTGCTTGAATGCTACTTTTTCATGTAGAGACAAATATTAGAAAGGCAGGATATATTGATGGGTGGCACGGTGGCGCAGTGGGTAGCGCTGTCGCCTCACAGCAAGAAGGTCCCGGGTTCGAATCTCGGCTCGGGTGCATTTCTGTGTGGAGTTTGCATGTTCTCCCCGTGTCCACGTTGGTTTTCGCTGGGCACTCCGGTTTCCTCCCACAGTCCAAAAAATATGCTACTGCATAGGTTAATTGACTTGCAGACTAAAGTGCTCAGTGCCAGGTGACGGACAGGCGTCCCATCATGGGTGTATCCCTGCCTTGCGCTGTCTGCCGGGATAGGCTCCGGCTCACCGCGACCCTGTACAGGACTAAGCGGTTTCTGACAATGAGATGACATGAGCATATATTGATGTTAAAACGATGTAGGTTTTCACGGCTCAACATATGAGTACGAACGAGAACTGCTCTCTTTCCCAGCCTCCCGGAGCCGATGATCACCGAGGAGATGGAGGAGGCGCACCTCACAAACATGGACCCAACCCAACGGAGCGGGCACAACGGGGACGCGTACGACGACAAGGATGGTCCGCAGCGTGGCAGCGTGCAATGCCCTACGGCCCGAGGGGGTGCGCGTCTGTCCCACCGCTAGCCGTCTCCGCACACACGCATGCACATGCAGCACATTGCTGATTTTCCGTTCTTATGTTGATGTTGTTGTTATGCCGTTCTCTCCGCAGCTCTGTGCAGTGCTTTGTCACCCTCGGGGAAAAAGCGCTCTGTATTATTATTAAGAGTTGCTCATGGCAAGCATTATTAACATGCTCCACAGTGACACTGCTTGGGCATTTTGTGTTGTTCTAAATTTGTGTGTAAAACCAGGACTCGTTTCTTAAATAATGGGTTCTTTCCTATAAACATCAGATAAACGTATAACACAAGACAAGAGAACCACAATGCACGGGTATAAGAAATTCTGTTTTTGTGCAGACACACAAGTAATTCTGTTTTTGTGCAGACACACACGAAATTCTGTTTTTGTGCACACACACAAGTGCACACTGCTTTCTTGGTATTTTTGCATCTTATTTTAAATGTATGCTTTTCCAGTCTACACTATTATTATCTTACAATGTTTTGCATCTTTATTTACAGGCATGAAACATCATGCATTTTTGTAGCATTTGTTCAAGAAAGCCTACACCTGTTGATCAGATGGTGAATGTCAAAATGGGTCTGGCGTTTTCTTGTATTGAACCAATGGCTGCTGAAAAGCTGCACTCACAAAAGGCTGTGGGGAAAGGGTTCTGACTTTGCACTCCATCCGAAGGCTCGGTTCCCATGGCTGCGGTGGCGGCCGTGCAGTTCTCCACCGTGTTACTGCCGACATCCGACCGATTCTGTCGCCGACCTTCCATTTATTCGAGCAAATGTCTCTGGATTGCGGTCGGCACAACCTTTGAAGTTGGTGCTGCTCTACCGACCACTTGGAGCCTCCACTTCTTTTGTCAATGAACTCTCTGAGCTGCTTTCTAAGTTGTGCTGCAGTTCTGAGAGGATCCTGATACATAGCCATTTCAACATTCATGTTGACGGTCTAAAGAGCCCCCGTGCAAGGGATATATTGGCCACTCTGAACTAATTTGGCTTCATTCACATTAAACATGTGACAGCTGCCACTCACAGATGTGGCCAAACTCCGGACTTGGTTTGCTCAAGGGGCATTTCTACAACCAACCTGTCTATCACTGATCATGGTCTGTCTGATCATTCCGCTGTGTGGTTTTATCTTCAGGTACGGCCACCCGTTTCCGTCACCAAGCACCAAATCCAATTCCGAAATCTTAATGCCATCACTCCAGACTTAATCACAGCTGCAATCAACAGTTCATCACTCTCTGCCTCGGCTTACTCTCCCTCTAATACGACAGATGAAAATGATGACAACAGCCTATTATCAAGCATACTGGATGACTTCGCACAATTAAAATCACGTTGTGCCTTAGGTGGAAAATCATCTCCCTGGTATACTGCTGAACTTAGGAACATCAAGGCGATTGCACGCAGGGCCGAACGGACTTGGAGAAAATCTGGCCTCACCGTTCATGCTCAAATCTTTAAGCACCAGCTCAATCGCTACCAAAAGGCACTTGATTGCACCTGTACCAGCTACTTTTCCAGCATTCTTGCTGATACCTGTGACAAGCCCAAGATCCTCTTGTCGACCATTAATCAGCTCCTTCATCCTCTGTAACTCACCCTCACCTCTTTTCATTAATAAAGATCAGGTGGATCAGTTGATTCAGTTTTTCTAAGACAAAACCAAAGCCCACTGTACCTCTACCCAATCTAAACCACGAATATCTCAACAAATGTTCCTCCCCCTATCTTAACCTCAAAACTCCTGGAATTTTCCGAGTTAACAGAATTCGATGTCTCCTCATTAGTCACCAGACGTCGGCCTACAAACTACTCCCTGGAGCCACTTCCATCTAAACTCATCTGGGAAATTTTCAAATCCCTTGCCACCTTCATCACTAATCTCTTTAATAACTTACTTCGCTACGGCATCATTCCTCCACTCTTCAAATGTGCCACAGTTACCGCTCTGCTCAAAAAACCTGGCCTTGATTGTAACATCCCTGATAATTAAAGCCCATTCTCAAATCTGCCATTCCTCTGGAAGGTCCCTGAACGTGCAGTAGCTGTGCAACTCCAGAAATACGTTCTCATCAATGATCTCCTCGATCACTTCCATTCTGGGCTCAGTTTCGGCTATAGTACCGAAACTGCTCTGGTCAAAGAAGTTAATGACCTACTTGTCGCTGCTGATGAAGGCTTGCCAAGTATAATTGTCCTCTTGGACCTGAGCGCTACTTTTGATGCCGTTGACCACCCTACCTTACTTGAGCGACTGGAGGGTATAAGTGTCTTTGGCTGTGCCCTGCATTGGCTGAGCTCCTTCCTCTCGGACCGGAAGCAAAGCAGTTCGTCAGCCTCAGAGATCCATCCCGTTTGGTCTGGAGTCCCTCAGGGTTCAGTATTCAGCCTTCTCCTCTTCAGCATTCACATACAACCACTTGGCCTTATGCTGCACAGCCTCAATCTCAGCTACCATTGCTATGCCGATGACATCCAAATCTATATCAGCACAAAGTCATCCATCAATGCGTCTGGTCTTTGCATTCGTCCTCACTGTCAATTGTGAAGGCCTGGTTCAATTAAAATTGCCTAAAAGTAAACGGTGACAAAACAGAAGTTCTGCTTGTTGGAACCCCGCACCAATTGTCCAAGGATCGGTTGTTGCTTGACAATCAGACGATTGAAGTAACTAAGGCATTCCGGAATTTAGGAGTGACTCTTGATTCCTGACTCAGCTTCGGGACACACATCAATAAGGTGACGAAGGTAGGCTATTTCCATCTCAGAAACATCGCCAGACTGCGCAACATATTGTCACCCTCTGATGCTGAGAAGCTAACACATATCTTGGTCTATTCACAAATCGACTATTACAATGCACCACTCCCTGCATCCCTGCGCACCTGATCAATTGTCTCCCATGTGTGCAGAGTGCGGCTGCTAGAGTCTTCACTCGCACACCCATCCATGATCACATATCCCCAGTAATGATGTCTCTCCACTGGTTACCTGTTAAATACAGGATTGAATTCAAGATACTCACTTACAAAGCTTTTACCGGCGCTGCTCCGACATACATCCGTGACCTACTTCAGGCACCCGCCTCAACATGATGACTTAGATCCTCCAATACGGGCTTGCTACATGTGCCCAGATCGTACATCCATTCGATGGGTGACAACTTTCTCGCGTGCAGCTCCCAGGCTGTGGAACGCCTTTCCATTGGAGATTCGATCGGCTGAGTCCATGGACATTTTCAAATCTCGTCTCAACAAAAATTTGTTCCGAAATGCTTTAAGTCCACTGGCTAGGACTGTTGATGCGGCTCACTATTGTCATGCTGGGATGATGGCTCGCTGCCAACCTGCACCTGCCCAGGAACACTTATTCCTTTTTTGTTTGATGAACAATTATTTTTATCGCTTATTTTATGTCCTTCTCTAAATTATAGCCATTATTTGACTTTCAGTTGAACAGCTCTGATGTTGTTGGTGACATACCATTCACTCTACATGTCTGTGGAGCACTTTGTGACCTTCGGGTGAAAAGCGCCCGAGAAGTGCAATTATTATTATTAATATACTTATTTTATGTGGAAATACAACTATGGGAAGGAGGCATTATTTGTTGTACATGGACATAGGATATGATTGATCTGTCAATTAACACAAAGAGGTTGCAATCATGACCGAGGATAACAATGTCCTTTCTCTGGAAAGATCCAATTATTTACTTGAAAAAAATCAATGCGTTCCATCCTAAACTATGTCAAATGACCATATGTAGCACTGTCTGACAAAATACTGTGACTCATTCATTGTTTAACACAATGTCGGAGGTTGCGACACGCGTAAGATACGGGGATGAAAAAGTGTGACTGTTCTGGAGGAGATACAAATGGAGGGAGTACAGTGTGGGCTGTGCCTGATAATCCAGTTTTAGTCTCCACCAACCTACGCCCCCACCCATCCCCCCCACCCAACCTGCAACCCTAAGTGTTGGCAACTCTTGACTCGGAGACATTACCACCCACAGCGTGGCATATGTTCTTGGTAATTCACCTCCTTTGGCCTGTTTTGAGACGTACACAAATACTTATAAAACGAAGACATTTTATGACACTAACTCAAGTACACACAACCTATATAGACGCCATACCCAACCGGTGGGTCACGACCCATCATTGGTCTACGAGCACTACCTCGTGGTCCGTGGAGACCGTACAGAGGGTACGAGAAGTTGAGAACCCCTGCTATAAAGTAGCCACAGCTATATTTTAACAATTACACTGTAAGACATGTTACGGGCAAACACACGGGGGGGGGGGAGGTCCTTGCTGGCAACATTCTCATTGATGTTGTTTTACAATGCGGCATCAGCCACAACTACGTCTAAAGTCGAACAACCAATGCATCAGCAAGAAAGTGAAAAGCAGTGCAGAGCATGCTGGTTGGCTCAAGGGCGAGCGAACACGCACACATACGGACTCACACATCCTCATTTACATGCGCCCTGAAGAACGCATCATTGTAATTATGGTTTGGCAAGTATTTCCAAACAGCCATGCATTTTAAATTTGCAAGTATGGGGTTGGCGTTTAGGTTGTGCCGATGATGTATTTGTGCGGAGACGAATCTAAGGGTTGAATTTATGTTATGGTTTTTGTTACGGTTAATTCTCGAACAGGGACAACTGATCGACGAACCAGTCAATTGCCGTGTGTGGGCTTTATCGCCTATGGGCAATTACTGCCATGGATTATTGAAGGAATATGAGCTTAAGGATTCACAATAACTAGATGACTGTCCAGAGTCGAGTATAATATCTGGGGGAATAAATGGAAACACTGGAAGAATGCCTTGGCACGAGAGCAGGAAAAAATCTTACAGAAGCACCAGTGAAGGTCGATTAAGACATTCAAGACAAAGAACAAACTCTTTAGTATTAGAAAATTCTTCTCCGTAGCTGTAATTTCGTGAGAACCACGTTGAATGCTACTCTCTCTCCTTCGCAACATTCAGATCCCTACAGGGCTGGCAAGACGTGCTTCCAACACAGGCCGTAAAAACATCGAGCCGTGCAAACCCACATTTGTCCTATTTGTTTGCACCGAGGTTTGTACGGCATGTCTAAGGTTTTCGTCCACGTGCTGGGCGCTTCTCGAGCACAGCGAATCCCGTTCGTGTTACATGGTGCGAACCGCGCCAATGCCAGCAAAGCGGGTGATCGTTTCGCTGTCCGGAGAATGGTGTCTCACCTTGAAGACGGATGCACAGTACTCGAAGGACTTAGGGTTGTGCGCGTCGTACAGGAGGCAGGCCACATCGCACGCCGTGTCGGCCGAGGTCAGGAGGTCGGAGTCCGTATCGATCTCGTGCAGCTTCACGGCAACGTTTTCACAATTTATTGCATCCAGGGAGAGGGAGGGAAGGGAGAGGGGTGCAAGGCATGGCATGAGTGTCAGGGGAATAGTTGGACAGGAGGGTATTAAGGTGAAAGGTGCAGTGAAGGGCATTCGTTTGGTTTGGGGGATCACATGGCAGTGTGCGTAGTTGTTTGTGTGTGCAGGGGGTAGGGAAAGGAAACAAGATTAAATGTTACATTTCTATAAATATACTCGCGTGCTTTTTTTTTATAAAATGCTAGCATGCAGCAGAGAACAAGGCTTTCCAATCCAGTACAAGCACACAACGTGTGTAATGTGTATTACATTCTGCAAATAGTCTCATCTCATCCCATTGCCAGAAAACGCTTAGCCCTATACAGGGTCACGGTGAGCCGGAGCATATCCCGGCAGACACAAGGTGCAAGGCAGGGATGTACCCACGATGGGACGCCAGTCCATCCCGGGCACTGCGGGAAATTTAGTCTGCAAGCCAATTAACCTATGCAGCAGCATGTTTTTTGGACTGTGGGAGTAAACCGGAGTGACCGGCGAAAACCCACGCGGACACAAGGAGACCATGCAAACTCCACACAGAAAGGCACTCGAGCCGAGATTCGAACCTGGGAACTTCTTACTGTGAGGAAACGGCGCTACCCACTGGGCCACCGCGCCGCCCTATTCTGCAAATAGTGAGTAGCTGAAATTAGATTTTAAAAATAGCTATATGTGCATTTTCTATCCACGACGGGGGGGGGGGGTCGGTCAAACCGCCCTGTGCTAGGATAGGGAAATGAAGTCAATCATCACGGGGATATTATTTTTACAGTTTGTATGGAAGCAACCAAACGTGTTCAGGTTAAAACATTACGTTTACATCAGCGTGCCTCCTTGTGGCTAATCTCTCGTTCTAATCTCATCTATCACGCATGCATTTCTCACAGCAATACTAAGCACTGCCCTTGAGTGGCTCTCAGAGCGTCGCGACGGATATGTTCATGAATTCCATCGAACGATTGAGAACGCGGGTGAGGACATGCACGAGTGACACGCCGGTACCTCAAACACATTCCCTTTTAGATCACCTCCCTAATCTGCTGTCGAAATGACAGTCGGGTTACACATGACATGAGAGGCTCGTGTTACCCAAATATTGAAGAGCTGCAGGAAACCTAACCCATGCTGTTTGTCACATTTTTTTTTTAAACGAACTTGCAGCACCAATTCAATCATGACCCAAAAGCTCACGGAGGCTCAAAACTAAAACAAGTACGAGCATGGCCAAGAGATATTTTGGCAATCGTTCTCGGTAGATAAAATTGTGATTTTTGGAAATTCGGCAGGAACTAGTTTCTAACGATGCTCACTGAAATGAGTGCAGTGCGGCAAGATGATGCTCGCTAAACGCTCCACGATGACATGCTTTTTCGTATCGGGTCAGAGTTTTGTTCAGACTTGCCCAGGGGAATTACTCCTCACACCTTGGAGTGCCATCACCACGACTACAAACAATAGCAGTTGCGACATTTTCAGCCAAGTGATCGCTTTAATCAGTTTGTGAAATAATCCTCCGGGTTCCTATGACACATGTTTGACAACTGACAGCTAAGTAAGGCCCACACTGATTGGCAGCTGTTCGTCTACTGGCATCTTCACATCCCGTCTCAAGACTCACTTGTTCCGTAAAGCCTGCAAGTCCTCTGGCTGGGACTGTTGATGCTGCTCACTGCAGTGTGCTTTGATGATGGGACACTGTTGACCTGTGCCTGCTTAGGAACACTTCTTCCTGACTAATTTGTTTCAATAATTGTTTTATTTTTATTTGATGTCGTTCATTGATTTACAGTCATTATTTAATTTAATTCATCAATTCTGATGCTGTTGACATGTCGTGCTCTCCACAGCTCTGTGCAGCGCGTTGTGACCCTAGGGTTAAAGGTGCTTTAGAAATCCAATATTATCATTAATGCCACTGCACTGGCTGCCCAATACTTCAGATTTTTCTGGAATCATGGATTATGCAGTTACGTGTTTGTTCTCACCGGCTTACTTCTATCCTGCCTGCCCACCTCATGACCAAGATGGCACTGTGGCCAAAGCCGCCAATGCCACCACTCTGCGCCAATGCCTTTCACCCTCTGCCAGATCCTGCAGCTGCTGCAGTGCAGGGTGGCCGAGATGTTTTGCGACCATCGTTTAATTTATCCCACAACATTTTTACTATCTTTTAAGTAATCCTTACTTATTTACATCAGATGGCTGATACACAAGTTCATCTCTCATCTCATCTCATTGTCTGAAACCGCTTAGTCCTATACAGGGTCACGGTGAAGCCGGAGCCTATCCCGGCAGACACAGGGCGCAAGGCAAGGATATACCGACGATGGGACGCCAGTCCATCGCCGGGCACTGCGGGGCAATTTAGCCTGCGAGCCAATCAACCTATGTAGCAGCATGCTTTTTGGACTGTGGGAGGAAACCGGAGTGCCCGACGAAAACCCACGCGGACATGGGGAGAGCATGCAAACTCCACACAGAAAGGCGCCCGAGCCGAGAGATTCGAACCCGGGACCTTCTTGCTGTGAGGCGACAGCGCTAACCACTGGGCCACCGCGCCGCCCCACACAAGTTCATGTAATATTTATATTGCTTCCACCACACACCCATTGTTTTACAAATGTATTACAGTAGATAATTAAATTGGAGTAACAAGACATCTGGACCAGCCTACACACACATAACCTCCCCGATATGCCCTCATAATATGCCACCCATCTGCTCCTAGGTCTTCCTCTCGGTCACCATACCAGTGGAAACGCCTCCAATGCAGGTCAGTAAGCAGACCCCCTCCCGCCCCACCACCCTGCTCTTCCTACGTTATGCTACTAAAGGTTTTTAGCGTAGGTAATACATTTGAAGCGCTGTGGACTGGTGCAAAATTCACCAATGTACCATTGGCATTAGCATTTAACAGGAATGTTTTTAGACGTGGAATACCATATCCTGATCTAAAAGCACTTGGTTACTTGTTTTACACCTCACTACCCGCACAAAATGAACAAAAATGTGAAGTGAGATAAGATGAAGTGTGCATTTTAGACATATTTAGAATGCCTAAGGTTTTTTGTATTGTATGAGCTGTGGCGCATTATGACGTACAAATGTATTCATCCAGTTAAGCCACTTTTGAATCCAAAAAACAAAGGCTGAACGTAATGTCTTGAAATGCAAAGAGACAGGTAAGTGTCTTGTGCAGACAGAATTTTATAAATATAAACTTGAATCATAAAACCTACAAGCGTGTGAGTCTTGTTAATCACTTGCAGGGAAGAGCCTTGTATCAATCCACAGCCGGATGAAGGCTTCCCACCAGCCTTTCGGGCATGTTGGGTTGTTTGAGCATACTTCACTACACTGGTCAACGGGTCAAAGAGGGGGTCCAGGACTAGTTCAATTATAACAAGTCACTGATGTTGGATGTCGTCGAAAATCAAACTTGTGCTGCCATGACCACAGCACAGCATTCAGAACCACCACTGCGCCATCCCTTTATTTAAAAGTATATTTTGAACCTATTACATTTGACTTTTAACTTTCCTGCGTACATTCATCCATCGCCCATTTCTCACAAAAAGCCCAGCTGTCAAAGTACTATAAAAATATTGCTCGTCACTGTAGGGATTTTTTTTCAAATGCGACCAATTTTGATTAAGAGAGCATGCACGGCAACATGCACTTGCAAATGACGATGGGTGGTCTTTAACGTCCATTTGTTAACAGATGACGCGCTTTGTAAAAGCATCAGAGACATAAGTCACCGACTCCCACTGTTGGTGTTGGCTCACTCAGCCAGCCAAGCAAACCAGTATAAACTGGCTCAGTGACGAGCACAAGATCTACCACTTTTTCTGGCTTTGCTACATCGTTTATCTCTTCTCGTGGTGGCACCGCGCCCACCCATTACGCACAAATCTCCCTCTGTGGTTAAAGGCAGGCGAGCCGGTCGGGCGAGTACGAAGTGTGCCACAGCCCGTACGAACTGACACGGCCGTTTAAAAAAGAACACAATGTAAACACGCCCCCGCCTGGCGCGTTGCCAGTGCAGTGACGGCATCGGTGGTTTCATGTCTCAGCAGTCAATGTCTTTTCCCAAAACTCATTCTCGGTTAATACTGAAATGAACAAATCGACCTGCGGTCGATAACAATCAATAGCAGAGTGCCCAATGTATGCAGCAATCGATGACTCTGGCCTTGATGAACCTTACAGTGTAGGGACGATTAAACGTGGCCCCCATCGATCACATGAGGTCATATTTTTTACGATTCGTCATCGCCCTTAGCTATGTTTAATTCACTGCTCGATAGGGGCCCTCGACAGGCCATCGCCATCTCCCAAAAGCCAGCAACGCAACAATTTACCTGCCACCTACCCGTGAGAAAGTTTCATCTCTCCATCTCCTCAGTAGACAACCTCATCCAAAAATAACGACAAGTGGCTGCCAACCCATCGTTATTCCACCGTTGGCGAGCATCCCAAACTAATTAACTTTTTTTACAGTTATAATGATGTCTTTAATGCACTTTCTGCTCTCTCATCTACTTTCATATGGCTATATCCAACCTCTTACGATTCAACAGTCAAATCTTTCGCTTTCCATTTTATTTTGCAGAATTGCTTTTCTAACGTTGATTTCATCGACGACTGCATCCCGTGTCATCGGCTGTGCCAAATGCGCGCGAACGTTCACGACAGGAAGCACGATGTGGGGGCGAGGTGCCGCAGTCCACAAACGTTACGGACACACGACAGCGGCTTCTTCTCATCTTGATTCTGCAGTGAGTGCGTCACACGCCGCTGGCACTCAATCACTCTCGTCATCACTCAGAGCATCCGGCGATGATTAAGCAGGTGCATACACTGGGCACCACTGCAATTGATACGCCGGATGCTGCTCTCGTTGTGAATCATCCAGGACGGGTGTACGGAAGGAAGCGAAGACTGTCTGACGGACCGGCGTGGGAAGCGGGAAAGACCAAAATGAGGATAGTCACGACTTACCAGCAGGTACTTTTCCTGTCCGTATACTTGCACTGTGTTGATGGCGTAGAACGAACAGTGATCGCTTCTGAGTTGTTTCTGCTTCTGCTCGGTGAATACACAGAAACAACGAGGGAGCACCAGTTAGATTTATTCATCGCGACATGAAACCAGCACAAGATTCCACGCTGCTGAACTGCACACTGTGGGGTGCGCAGGAATGTGTTGTACAATAAAAGAGCTTTAATGAATCAAGTGGCAGGCCAAATCACCCGGAATGCACTCGATCGCATCAGATCGCGGAAGATAGGCGGTGATGCAGCTTGCAGGGTGTATGGACAGGCGCCCGTCATGCACAGCAGCTTGCTATAGGTTGGGGGGGGGGGTATGTTGTGAGCAGCAGAGGGATATTTCTCCCACATCCATTCTCCTCGTGGCCTATACTTATACCAACCTGGCTTCACATAAATTAACAAATTGTGGCACAATATAGCCAAGTTTTTGCCCCACATAATGTGGTAACATGATAATGCGGGACTTCAAATGCGTTGATGAATCTACTGTACACAGGTGTATTACATCATCGCGTTTACGAACGGAATTGAAAAGCATGCCAAGCCTAAATTGCTTTACAAATGCGAAATACAAAAGTGCACGCCCGCTCAAACGCGCGTGCGCGCGCTCACACACACATAGACCCATTAGATTATTCCCTAGCCAATTCTTTGTATGAGGTCATATAATACCCATGCAATATTTTAGTGTATACTTTTGCACATAGCAATTTTGGATAATGGCACAGCTTCTCAAATGGGTCACTACACCCAACGCAAGATGCTAATTTGTGAAAAAAATCCCGCACATTTTACAATGACATAAAAAACACACACCCCTTACTTTGTGGACTATGGGGTGATTTAAAAACCAACTTGTTGTGCAGCTCACTCTATGACAGCGGGAGCCAGAGAAGCGCCGTGCATTACGCAAGCTGGCGTCACTGCCTACATTATGCGAGTGACCCCAGGCATGCTGGCGAGCGAGGAGAGGGTGCGATGAGAGCCGGGCGCCCTGGGCATGCAAGCCCTATTTGTTCGTGTCATCATAGCTGGCTGCGTTAGATCTAACCCCCACCACCCCAGCACTCAAAAGCCACAAACACCATTCAAATACATCAGAGACGGCTTTCTTTTTAGCCTTGTCTCAATGTAGCCAGATGTTGACAAAAGGCAATCAGTCTCAGTTTAAAAACTGCTCAACCCAAGCTATAAGGCATTGATACTGCGTTGTCTTAAGACTGATTTCCTTTTGGCAACATCTGGCTAGCATTGAGACAAGACTTAAAAGAAAGCTGTCTGATGCAGGCCAATCAATTTCATGGACAATGCATATATTGTAAAGATGTAGGTTTTCACGGCTCGATGCCGTGAAAGGAGGTTTTCTCCCCTCCTCTCCTCGGAAAGAGGAAGCGAACGACGCGGCTGTCCCGAGAGAGCAGCTTTTCGAAGCAATCATAATGCGTATATATATTATCAAAGCATGTTGTTTGCGGTATTTACCACCAACGTGTGTGGTTTTTGCAAACTTGACACATTATGAAAAAGTGTCTATTTGGTGTTTTTTAAGAACTAAACACTATTATTGCCAGAAAAATGGGTGAAGCCTCTGCTGTTTTACAACTCTTACTGGCAAAAAAGTACACATAGCAATATTCAAATACCACAACAAAAAATATAGAATGCAGCGGATTATGCAAATAAAACGTAAACTCAAATATACAACGTTGTGCAAGTTGTTCATTTTAGTTTGCATAATAACTGCATAAAATAAAACATGAAAGGGTTAATCGTTTTGCTCCACATGTCAATGCCTAATAATAATCCCACTGTAATTGTGTGTGGGTGTGCACGCATCTGTGTCTGTTTGGACGACGCAGGCGATGACTGATGGGGTCAACTGCTAATGCTTTACGATGTTGCCACTCACCAAACACACGAACACACCGTGCGGTTTGAACATTCACTAACGTGAGCCAAATGGTCTGATCGTTGGTGAAAATGAACTGGATTTGATTATAGACCCCATGGCTTATGGACTCAATAATCAATCCCAAAAATGACAAAGAACTGATCAACACCCGTAACCAGTACACATGGGTAGAGGGCTGTTTGGGTCGTTTCCATGTGTCTCTCTATATGGGAGTTACAATCAAGGGTTTTTACAAGTAAGCTCTTTGACAGCACAAGGAACACAACCGAACAATCTACACAAAGGACTTGTAGCGCATCCTGCTGTAAGAAAGAGGAACAAATGCTTTATCCTCTAAACACTCGGCTAATTAAGCTTGTATCATTATTTCTTTCATATTACGAATATATCTGCTTAGAAAATAAAATGCAACACCATCGAAGACACCAAACACCCACCCAAAATCAGAAGTGATTTCCCCCAATCACAACCTAATGTTATTGTAGTTACTGTGCAATACAAGACTAAACTAGGTCTGCCTGATACACCATATATCTCTCTAGCGTGCAAATGGTAGTTATAAACAATTTTGCATTGCTTTGCGCTCTTTTCAGTATTTGAGCTTCGGCTGCGTGATTTTTTTTTTAATTAGCAATTTTTCAAACTTATTTTTAGGGTTTCTGGCCGATTAAATCCTTGAATAACCACCCAGGCTATTTTAAACAAACGATGTACCACGCATTCAAAGCCTTCTCTGCAGTGAGGAAGTCGACCTAGAACATTTATATATCCACAGATGTCGGTGCGTAAGTCAAAGGACCGGCAGTAGTGGTACACACCCTGTAACTCACCAATATGGAGGCGAGTATTGATGGATCACCACACAAATGGCTCGCCAGGGGGCATTAAGGAGGTACCATATTAGCAAGTGAATTAATTTCCATCTGTTGTCATCTGCACGGGATGGCTTGTCAGCCCCCGGCATGCGTCGGTTTTCTCAGGGTGCTCCAATTTACTCCCACGTTTACGAAACGCTCATCAATCCGCTGAAAACATCTTAAAGATAAAACCCAATGCAGAACCCTCCTGACAGAGAGTCACCCAACTCATTGTGGCCCTACAGGCTAAATAAATTACAAACTGTCAGCAGTGGCTAAGTGAATATCCGAAACCACCAACTGATCGAAGCGGGGAGTTGTTTCACCATGTGGTCCGTGGTTTTAGATTGGTGACCGCAGTCGTGCCAAGGAATATTGTTAATTGATCACGAACCACTCCCGTTGACCGAATGGATTAAGAGCAACACAAGGCAGTGGCAAGGGCACGCTCTAACAAGGGATAGGAAAACACTGGGACTCACCGCCATATTTCTGCCCAAGGAGGCCTGAAGAAAAGCACTCTTGCCAGATCCACGGGCACCGATGACATGGCACAGAAACACGCTGCGCTGAGTCTGTCGCTTCTGCAGGTCAAGCTTCTTATCCCTCGTCACTGTCAGGGGTACACACGGCATCGACGGACAAACATTTATTATTACAGCAGGAAGCACCCAGTGAGCTTGCAAACCCTGGATGCGGGATTCCTGGGACACAGAAAACTCCCGAAATGACCAATGTAACAAGGCATAAAACCAAAGGGGCTGATAAACTTACAACAATCTCCGCAAAATATAAGCTCTAACGGTCACCTGAAAAAGTTATCAGTAACACTTAAGAATGCACAAATAAACGAACTCACAATACCAACTTGTATAAAGATGACACCTCAAACATAATCAAGAAAACAGATAAATAAAACACAAAAACATCAAGGACTTTAATAAGCGGTTAATCGCACGCATGCCAACATTTTATTACATTATTACTTGTCTATACTAAGTTTCTTATTCCCCAAATTATTAGTTAATGATAACTCCTAGGTGACATTAAGATTATACAATGCACATGGTTAAAGCTATTTATGCACATGCAATCAATCCACCAAAAGATGAGTGCCTCCCCATGCAGTGCCAGCTGTGGGGCTTATTTGACCATGCCGAGTCAACGTAGCTTAAAGGCAGGAGAAAGCAAAACCCCATCAAGGATGATGAATATGGAAGCATGAGGATAAAGGCCCAAAGGCAGGCCTAGCAATAGGTGATTTGATGTGGGAAGCCAGGATATTAATTAATATGGAGATGGACCATGACAGGAATGAGTACACCAGTCATGCAAACCCCACGAGTAAGAAACATTTCAAAAATAAAAACATTAATGAGTGCTATAGTACAACATAAAACAATCTACTGCCTTGCCCTCTACTCATAACTGCTGATGATTAATGTGATGATGTTGAAGAAGTAAACCTATGATTATGATCGTTAAAATGAGAATCTGCGGCGCCAAAACAACCCTAAAGCGGAGCAGCTCACCCACAATGGCAGATGTCTGAGTCTCCTGCTCAGTGAGCAATGGGTAGCCCAGGTACCCCAGGTACTCCAGGCAGTGACGGACATCCAGGTAGGCAGTCAGCCTGCCACAGGGAGACACACACACACATACATAGTCATGAGTCGCATCGCGCGACAAAAATCACCAATTAATAATTGATCAATTGCATTTATAGAGCGCTTTTCACCCGAGGGTCACAAAGCGCTGCACAGAGCTGCGGAGAGAACGGCACGCCAACAACAACGACGACGACATCAGGACGGCAAATCAGCAATAATAACGTTTTTGGGGTTGTTTTTTACAAATACGAGCTGTCGAGAGAAATAGATGGCATTCACTAAACAATCGGGACATCTATCAGGGGGACACAAGGGAAAAACAAGAAAAACTAAACAGAGAATGTGTCTCCAGGACGGTTATTGCAGACACAACAAGGTTTAAAGTCCTGAAATAGCCAGGGGAGAGGATGTTGTTGGAGCTCGTTTG
>JAZEWT010000002.1:33381729-33397307 GCA_036362905.1 Mordacia mordax | reverse complement strand
ATCTCAGCACACCGGTGTGTTGAAAAGCGACCCACAATATTTTACAAAAAATGTATTGTACGACGTTTCGCTGACAACTACGTTCAGCATCATCAGGCACCCGCGCCAGCAACTGGTTGGGCAGTTGCTGGCCCCATCTTTGCTCCATACATGATTACACTATGAAAACACACCAAATACATCTTTCCTCATTGTTGCAGTGCAATTTAATTTCCTAGCAGAAATGTATTCCAGCCTTTTCTCTCGCGATTATTGTCGCTTCTACTCCTCCTCCCGCACTTAAAACATGCCTCGGAGAGCAAAACTCCTTCCAATTCCTGTTACTCATTAATTATCATATTTCTCCATTTTAAAACTTTACCCTATGTTTTCTCTCTTCTTACATTTTGGGTAGACAAAGTCCTTCGCTTTATTTAAATTCAGTTTTATTGAATTCTACTACATCTTTTATTAATCGGCTGATGGAATGAATTGTATTCTATGGCATTGATTTCAACATTCTTTGCCCAAACTCTGTATGGCCACCTAGTGTTCTGCTGCTCTTGCTCTCTATTATTCACTGCACACCACTTTGTTTTCCCTACTTTCATCTTCATCTATTTTTTTCTCTACACAATCCTTCCAGCCAACGAATGTATTCCTATGCTGTTCTTCACTATACATAATAATTGCACTTATAAAGCGCTTTTCACTCGAGGATTAGAAAGCACTTCAGAGAGCTAAGAAGAGAAAAGTATGTCAATAACAGCAACGTCATTTATATGTTGCTGTTACATTTATCTCTATAGCTCAAAATATATAAAGACTTGAATGATGACTACAAATCACAAATCACTGAATTGTTGGGTAGGCAGGTGTAGACCATTACACACGTATCTTACTGTGAATGACTGTTTGGCAAACGTGAATTTATTTTCTTGATTTTAACAACTTACAATGTTAATTTAACCCTCCATCTGTGCTGACAAAGTGTCCCTCAATGCATTCATTATAGAACAGGCCACTACACCTGCACACATCAGCAGCCCATCACTTCGTCATAAATTCCATAGAGACGCACCTGGAAAAAGTTGAGTTCGGTATCATTGAGGACTCCGTCGTTGTCCTGGTCTGAGATTCTGAAGATCTGTGTAAGTGCCTTGATGCATGCTAGCTTCAACTGTGGATGTAAAAGAGATGCAGAAAGAATTCAGAGAACTTTTGTCAGAAACTGTGCCATGCTGTTATTAACTGTCGTGGATATATATATATATATATATAAATAAAATATTAAATGCCAATATTAAATTGGAAAAACTTGTACACACTAAGACCTTTAATCAATCCGCTGCTGGAAAAGAATCTCGATATAAATTTAGACTACACATGGTGATGCAAAGAAGTGCTGAGAAGCAATGGAGTATGCTGTACCATCATCAATTGCCTGAAATACAGACCGGCAGCCCATAGCAACCTTCAATCTGCTGCATAGCCTCATAGAACCGATACCGTCAGGCAGGTTTTAGGTGACTGGCCATAGGTAAATCTCAAGATAACAATGCTCAAACAAGGTATATAGAAGTAGAACATTGAACTCTACCACAGACTACGTTACACATTACGTTGCTGCATGACAGCTGCCTTTTTATCAAACACATTTTACAGTTAAACGTTAGAATGCATAGGCTACAAAAGTTCACAAACCACCTGTCTCCAAAAAAGCAAACACTGTTAAAACATCCTACCACGAAATGCAATAAATGATGTCAAGTGTTATAAATGACAACAGTGCTGAAGGGGGAAAATTATTCCAGTGCGAGATGACTTGCAATTAATTTTTTGACACAAAAAACCTCCAACTCGGCTGATCAAGTTAACAGACTAAACATTCTATTTTTGCACTAAAATAAGACATTTGTGCAGGTTTTCGTGGCTCGATTGTATGAGAATTGATCTTAAGAGCTGCACTTTCGGGATATCCATGTCACCTCCCACATTGGAGGCACCATCAAACTTGATAAGGCTTGATGATGCCTCCACCGTGGGAGGCAAAACGTCACGAAGGAGAGGGACGCTCGACATGGCTATCCCAAAAGAGCAACTCTGAAGGGAATTTCTCCCAAAAGAGATGGGGCAGACAAATCCATCTTGTCTTAGCCACCTCTAGAAGCCCTGGCCCAGCGTGATGTTCTTAATGAAACTGACATCAAAACTCTGTCCAGCATCACACACGAGAGGTAATACTCCCCCCCCACCTCCAACTGTGTGTTTCTGTATTTGTCCAGCAAGGGAACCAATAAACGTTACACTAATCAATTACTTGAGCAATTGAACTGTAAAGAAACCCAGTGCGGTTTGGAATTGTCAGACCTCTTTGTCCTCGGTGCAGTAGAGTGGAGCCGTGGGATGCAATACGGCTTTCTGTGCGTAGTAGAACACTTCCGAGATATTCTTTAGAGTCTTGGCGGAGCACTGAGGACGCAACGACGACAAATAGCTCGGTTCAGCATCCGTTCAACGTCATCGGTCGTTCATACAGACATCGCATACTCACAGGATAACAAGGAAAATGTACATATTACGCATAGCGTCTGAATGCAATCTCAAACAAAAAAAAACATTGCAGAGATGAGACTGGGGCCCAACAACAGGGATCAAGGGCATCCCCAAGGGACTCTGACCCAATGAGTCCCTGGGAAATGACCTTTATAACGGTACACAATTTGTGTTGTTCACAAGATTGTTTTTCCCATGTAAGTGAAGACAAAATCGTCAACGCAAACGATTTTATCTGGTTGCATCTACAAATTGTTATAGCGAACAAAGATCACATATATAAACGAGTGACTTTAGTGTTTGTTTAGTATTACTTTAAGCAAGCGCCTACGCACGTGCGTGTGGTTCTTTCATTAGCAGTTCACGCTTAATCCTGTACAGGGCCAGAGAGGGCTGGAGCCAATCCTGGCAGACATAGTACGCAAAGGCAGTGCTATACAGAGGATGGGAAGCCAGTACGTCGCAGGGCACTGGGGGTTATTTAGTCAGGAGGGCAATTAAACTTAAGCAGAATTGTCTATGAACTGTGAAAGGAAACTAGAGGACTTGGCAAAAACCCATGCAGACACACGGAAGAACATGCGAATTTTTACAGAGAAAGGAACCCAAGCCAGAAATCAAACCTGGGCCCTTATTACTGTGACATGGCAATGGTAGACACTGCACCACCCTGCACGTGTGTACCAGGGTATTATGGGAGGATAAAAGATGTAGCAGCCAAAGGAGACAGCAGATAATGAAAGGACATCCCACTATAGGAATGGAGCGATTAGATCGGCTTTTAGCCTAGTCCTCGGAGAGAGATTGCTACATCGTAGGACCACGGCACATATCTAGGACCTGGGGAGGCCTTCATCCAACAGTTTATTGCTCTTGGCCGATGATGCGCACTAGGGTGGTGGGATGTGTGAGTGACACCGGAGACAGGTGCATGTTACCTCCACGCAAGTCTCGATCTCCGTATACTGGTTCATGATGGGCAATATGGCCTCCATGGTGCTGTGGTCCACCACATCAGATTTATTACCGACCAGAATGATAGGAATGCTGTGAAATTCCGACGTGTCAGAGAAACAACACAATCATTAATATTACAATTGTGATTTTGCAAAGTTGGCAGTATTCATGTCCACATTTCGCAACAGTGACACACAGCCGCTTCCCAAAGTATTAGTCTGCAATATAATTTTGTTGCTTTAAAGCAGCATTAATACCGAACAATGGAATAAATGTAGGTTCACTGCTCGATGCATGATGATTGCTTAACCAAAGCTGTTCTTTCACATGTTAAGAGGCATATTCAGGAGTGCTTACAGTCCTAGCACCTGTGAACATGCCTCCAACATAGTAGGTGAAACGACGGAAAGGAGAGAGGAGGTGCAACTCGGCACGGCTATCCCGAAATAACAGCTTTGGTAAGCAATCATCAAACGTGGTCATCATTGTTTAGTTGTGCGTCTGCACACTGGTAGCAATCATATTTTAGGAGAAAATATAGGCGGGAAGGAAAGTATTGATGAATAGATTAATACTGTCCTGCAATCGCGTAGTTTTTTTGCTGCAATGACATATCTAATATTTCAATGTTACCCTTTACACTTAAGTTCTCATGTGCAAGAACACTGTTTTCATTCCACACGCCACTGATCAACAATTTAACCCTGAGTGAATTTCAATGAAATGCCTACATTCAAAGCATCAAATATTTGTCAAATATCCCAATGCAGGAGCCTCCAGATAAGAAGCCGAGTGATACTTTTCTTGGATCATATATGCCATTATTATTGTATGAAATGAATGCAAGCCAATAGTTTGAACCTGCCATTCTCAACCGGTGGGTTGCGACCTATGAGTGGGCCGCAAGCCCCACCTAGTGGCCTGTACAGACCATTACTCCAAGTGGGCCTCAAGGTGCAAAAGGTTGAGAACCCCTGCTCTAAACTACACCATGCGACAAAAGGACAGACATGCATCGTGATGCAAAGTGAATTTGTGGGTCAAGTATGGATCTTCATGTTAATCATGATGTAGAATACCTTTTGCAGAGGTTACAATTAATTCAAACCCCAGAAATGTAAACAAAAAACTAATGCACAACCATAAGAAACATCGTAATGATGTAGGTTTTCACGGCTCGATGCATGATGATTGCTTCGAAAAGCTGCTCTCTCGGGACAGCGAGAGAGCCATCGACGCGGCTGTCCCGAGAGAGCAGCTTTTCGAAGCAATCATCATAAGAAACATCGAAAAAATATAAAACTACTGCACAAGCGTATTAACGTTTTGCATTCCACTACAGTAAGACAATTATTATTTTCCTGAAAGCATATTTTGGGCGGCACGGTGGCCCAGTGGGTAGCGCTGTCGTCTCACAACAAGAAGGTCCCGGGTTCGAATCTCGGCTCGGGTGCCTTTCTGTGTGGAGTTTGCATGTTCTCCCCGTGTCCACGTGGGTTTTCACCGGGCACTCTGGTTTCTTCCCACAGTCCAAAAAACATGCTGCTGCATAGGTTAATTGGCTTGCAGACAAAATTGCTCGCAGTGCTCGGTGCTGGACTGGCGTCCCATCGTGGGTGTATCCCTGCCTTGCGCCCTGTGTCTGCCGGGATAGGCTCTTGCTCACCGCAACCCTGTACAGGACTAAGCGGTTTCTGACAATGATGATGAAGCTTTTGACATGTAGTTCCAATCAGCATATTATATATAAAGATATTTTTTTATGTTCTGAATACCCACAACGCAATATTCACAGCTGTGTTCATACGCATTCATGTGTCTCACCGCTCATCCTTCTCAATAGTTTCATTGATGAGAGGAACCCATTTACTCGTGATCTAAAAAAAAGAACAACGATTTATTACTTGTTTACACAAAAGCATGACAATTCAGTGCACGCTTAGCCGAAATAAATATCAAAGCAAAGAATGAGCTGCGTGTACAGCAAAGACAAAAAAATATAAGTGACGAAATTAAAAGCATGAAACGTTACGGAAAATTGCACTTGCCTTCTTAATGGAACGCTCATTGTCAACTGCGTACACAACACAGATTACATGTGCCTGCAAGAAGCCATACAAACAACACTGTTTTGTGCCTTGCGACCTCTTACAAATACACAGTGGTGGGGATTCTGTTACTGATGAACAAATAATCAAGTTCGATTTAAGGTCGAATGTTTTAACTTGATACAGTATAAAAGAACACACGGAGACTAAATCAGACCGTATAAATATAACTATCACCAATGTGCATTGCTACTGGCAAATGTCCCACGTTTCTGTATAACACATTCAATTTGTGATATTTCGTGAACCATGTGTGCGTTCATGAATTCTGAGGCAGAGAGCCTGGTTCACGGGTTATTGGTGCCCGTTGGTGTAAATGTAAGGGTTTTTTTCTTTTAATAGTAGGGGATTTACAGAGTGAATTGGGATTATACATAGTGATCATCATCCCAGGTTATGCTTGAAACTGATCCTGTTCTGGCCTCTTAAGTTCTCAACCAGTTAAACAAAATAAAACTCTTGTAGTGTCCACAAAGTCCCAGCACACCATTCTGTAATGGCACTGATGGTGCTTTTAAATGTGTAATATGCGTTACCCTTCACCTCCTCATTTTAGCCGTGTTGCATAATTTAAGTTAGCCAATAAGGTGCAGGATTCGGCTCCGCAATGACAATGACCACAATGACTAAATGAACAGACATGTTTGCAATGTAGCGTCGGACAGGTGCTGCACATTTTACTGGGCCTTTGGAAACAGTCTACACACAACTTTCAAGTTATATAATGATCAGGTCTGATCCCCATCATCAGCAATGGCAGAAGGCTGAAGAAGTTATTTATACTAAGGACATTAACAGCTAATCTTAATCAGTCACATAATCCAATACCGTTGACTAATCCTTCCCAAATAAATCGACGGTATTCTCTACAAAAGCTAACTTTGGCAACGAAAAACTATACAATGTAGCATAGCGCATGAAAAATAACTTACCCTTAAAATTTCATCTTGCAAATCATCATCTGTCTGTTCTGTAGCTGCCAAAACAAAATGAAAACATACGATCTTTTTTTCATAGAAACGGTGCAATTAGTTTCACAACTTTGCTAAAAATGTCAACTTGACAAGTCAACGAAGCCCCACCTACCAGAATAGTCAACAATATGTGTGGGCACTTTTTCTGGTGTAACGTCAGCTGGAATTGTGATCTCTTCTGCGCGGGCCGGTACCTGAGCAACGAAACAGATCAAGATAGAAGTCAGCGTTTGAAGGTTATTGCAACAATACCCTTGGCCGCATGCCTCGTGAAGCCAAACCAGTACAATCTAGCTCTTAACAACGAAAATAACTTCAACGAGTAAATATCCAAAAAAGGTAACATTGAATGTGTACCTGATTCAAAAGAATATTGTTCAGAGATGTATTTGCTACTCGTGCTCTCACCTCCTCGGGAAACTCTTCACTCACAAGGGACATAATGAGTGAGGTCTTGCCCACCTTGGCTGTGTCGTGCGTGCGACAAAAGACAACATTGCAACCGTGAATTACTGACGGAATTAACACAGACGTACACACTGCTGCAGGAGATTATCTCGACGCCATGTGGATGATAGGCATTCAGAATGTGACCAAGTTATCGGGTGTAGGAGGTGGGCGTTCATAACGAGAACTGCGCCGGCCTCCTCCGGCTCGATACGTGAACCGACCCCCCCCCCGCACAAGCCTACGACGACTGTCTCACTATAACAGTATGCAAGGTCGCTCATTCTTGCACTATGACCCTGCCGGGCGTCCGAGCAGGGCAAATAATGTCCGCTGGCAAACACTGATTACAGGAACGAATAACCACGAAAGTTTAATATTGTATTAATCAACATATGCGACAATTATACAACGTAATGTAAAGAGTTTATGAAGTGAAAAACACGCCAATCCAAGTTATCCCAAATCAATATATCATGAGAACATAATTAAGTTTGGTGAAAGGCGTGACAAGCCATTGACGTATCGATACACATGACGTGTCTGCGCTATATGAAAATACAATAACGCGTGTTCGGACATGCAGACAAGGGCTCAACTTCAACTTACCTTGACTTTCACGCAGCGCGCAGTTAAGTCGGCTCAATTAAAACTTAAAGCGGCAATCCAAGTCACCATCAATCGCTTAGCTGTGTGCGTATCCTTTACAAAACGTTATCATCAGCAGCCGCGATCTACCCACTGCTGGATGAGAGTGTGCCCCAGCCGTCTGCAACTGTCATATGAGCGACGTACGAGTGAGTCCACCTAGCGACTACACACTAACTGATGCTGCCGTTCCGTCTCCTTGGCTGATGTACTCTCGAGGACGTGCCGTGACTCGGTAGTCAATCCCGTCGTTAGACCATCGGTCATCACTCCTTTGCTCAATACGTCCTCGCGATTTGCGTTACTTTAAGCGAACCGCCGCACATCAAGCATGTTAACGTTTAAGAACGCACGACATGCATAAAACACACACACGGTACTGTAAACAACCGTCTGGAGGAAATACGTAAACGACTAAAAATAAGACCTCATATTTGGACACAACGAAACTGTTTAGATACTCTGTACAGACTTTGTTTTTGAGTAAGCGAATGTACAGCGCAACCCCCCCCCCCCCTAAAATACCCAACGGCAGTTAAGCCGCAAAGTCGACATTTATTTTCCTCTGCTTTACACAAAACTGACTTGTTACACGAACAACGTAATGACAAAAGCGGAACAAGAAAGTTTACCTGTAAAACACTGTACATGACTTTTTATTTTAACCACTGACAACGTTGACGTATGGTTCACGTCAACGAGTGAGTAACGTCTCTGATCGCAGAGAAAATGTATCACCCCACACAGCACGTACGCAAAAATAAATACAACAACCATTAACGGCACAATAAAGATAACGGGCGAGTTGCCCCGTGCGGGCGGCGCGCCGCACCCGACCTCTCCCAGCGACAACGCCTCTCAAGCCCGCCGCCCAACTAGCCCACGCCGGAGGCCGCGCTCTAAGACCGCGAGGCCTACAGCCTCGACCGGGCGGAGAAGAGACGGTTGCCACTCACGCTCTCCCACGAGCAAGATGCGCACGTCCTTCTTCATGGCTCCGGTGAGTTGTTTGCGCGCAAGCCGCTTGGCAGCCACGAGCAGCAGCAGCAGGAGGAGGAGGACGACGACGATGACGATGAGGAGGTTTCGCGACGTTTCTCTTCAAACCGCGCGCCTCAGCGAAACCCCGCGCCGCGCGACCTCCATGTCTCCCCCGCCGCCGAGGCGAGCAGCCGCCCAATGGGCGAGCCCCAACGCCGTTACGTCACGCGCCTGGCGACGGCTCACGGACCCCATTGCCCGCCCCCCACCCACCCTGAGACCCCCGCATGCCCCTCGCGCCCCGACCCCGCCCCCCGGCAGGGCGGCGCGCGAGCGCGCGGACACGTGCGCGCGGTGGGCAGCGTGCGTGCCGGGCAGCACGTGTCGCCCGCGGCCCTTGCCACTCCCCCGTGATTGGCACGGATGGGTGACTTCTTCTCGCTATCCATGTCCGACAGGACGTTGGTGACAGTGGCTCTTCCACGAATCTCTGCTCCTTTAACTTCTAACAATGTCCATTGATGTGTACTTCCATCTCGAGACTCTTGACGTGTCAATGTCGTCCGCGATTAATTTCCTTCGGTTATTCCAGTTATAACCTCATCTCATTATCTGAAACCGCTTAATCCTATATAGGGTCACGGTGAGCCGGAGCCTATCCCGGAAACACAGGGCGTAAGGCAGGAATACACCCGACGACGGGACGCCAGTCCATCGCCGGGCATTGCGGGACAATTTTGGTCTGCGAGCCAATCAACCTATCCAGGAGCATGCTTTTGGACTGTGGGAGGAAACCGGAGTACCCGCCGAAAACCCACGCGGACACGGGGAGAGCATGCAAACTCCACAGAAAGGCACCCGAGCAGAGAGATTCGAGAACCCGGGACCTTCTTGCTGTGAGGCGTCAGCGCTAACCACTGGGCCACCGCGCCGCCCCAGTTAAAACCAATTTTTTATTTACTCATGCCCAAGAAACTTCAACTGTCTCCTTCTAATGTCATTCAACGCCTTCTTTCCATATCCCATTCATGACATTTCCTCATTTGAGGTGTGACCTGTCCAAAATACCTTCAAGATGCGTCTAAAGAGTCACATTTTAGTTGCTTCAATTCACTTTTCTATACTTGGTGACTGTCCAACGTTCTGAAGCATGCGTGAAAACTGGTATAACGCAACAATCGAGAACTCTTAGTTTCGTCCCCATCGTAATGTTATTGAAATAATTGCATTTCTAGAGCACTTTACACTCGAGGGTCACAAAGCGGTACACAAAGTTGCGGTAAGAACGGCAAGTCAACGAGATAAGAACGGAAAATAGCAACAATACTGTAATAAGTAGAAGAGGGTTTTTTTTTTACCATTTCTGGCAATTATGCGGGTGTTAAGATCTTAAAACACCAAAACAGACACATTTCACAATGTGTCTAGTTTGCAAAAGCCACACATACCTGTGGCAAAATATGCAAACAGGAAGCTTTGATAACATATGCATTGTCCTTCAAACTGATTGGCCTACACCAGACATGGCTTTCTTTTGAGCCTGATTGTCAGTGTCAGCCAGATGATGCCAAAACGTAGTCAGCTCAGGACAATGCAATATCAATGCTTAGTAGCTCAGGTGGAGCTGTTTATCCTATGGTACTTTTTGCCAGTGTACATATGTAATAAGTAGAACAGGTTTTTACCATTTCTGACAATTATGCGGGTGTTAAGATCTTAAAACACCAAAATAGACACATTTCACAATGTGTCTAGTTTCCAAAAGCCACATGCTTGTGGCAAAATATGCAAACAGGAAGCTTTGATAACATATGCATTGTCCTTCAAACTGATTGGCCTACACCAGACATGGCTTTCTTTTGAGCCTGTCTCAAAATGATATTACGCAGCTTCCCAGGTAGTTGAATTTATTGACCTGTTTTATATTTTCATTATCTATTTTGATGTTGCATACAGGTGCACATTTCTTCTTTGAAATTACCATGCATTGTGTTCCTAGAATTGATCAACCCTTCACTTTTACTAACATTATCCAAAATGTCTCGCTTTCCCTCTGAATCCGATAAAACTACATCATCCGCATAACGCAGGTTATTCAAACCTTCACATTTTCTCAGGATGTTCTCACTGTACAAGTTAAACAAGCCCGGTGAAAATATACAGCCTTGCCTCACGTCTCTTTTAGTTTGGATGAAATCATTTTATTTCCGATCAGATGGGTGACATGATGATCTTTATAGCAGGCATCACGGTGGCGCAGTAAGTAGCGCTGCCGCCTCACAGCAAGGAAGTTCCGAGTTCGATTCCCGACCCAAGTGCCTTTGTCTTCGGAGTTTGCGTGTTCTCTCCCCGTGGGTCTTTTTGCCGGGTACTTTAGTTTCCCCCCACAGTCCAAAGGCACGCTGCTCATCTCATCTCATTATCTGAAACCGCTTAATCCTATATAGGGTCACGGTGAGCCGGAGCCTATCCCGGAAACACAGGGCGCAAGGCAGGGATACACCCGACGACGGGACGCCAGTCCATCGCCGGGCATTGCGGGACAATTTTAGTCTGCGAACCAATCAACCTATCCAGGAGCATGCTTTTGGACTGTGGGAGGAAACCGGAGTACCCGGCGAAAACCCACACGGACACGGGGAGAGCATGCAAACTCCACACAGAAAGGCACCCGAGCCGAGAGATTCGAACCCGGGACCTTCTTGCTGTGAGGCGTCAGCGCTAACCACTGGGCCATCGTGCCGCCCTGCCTAGGTTAATTGGCCTGCTGAGTAAATGTCCGCAAAAAAATGTACCCTGCGATTTACTAGCGTCACATCTTGGGTATAGCCCCACCTTGTGCCCTGTCTGCTGGGATAGGCTCTGGTTCCCGACAACCTTGTAAGGATTAAGCAGGCATTCATAAATGTTGACGTTAAATCAAACAATTGTTAAACAAATAAAGGAGGAAGTGTTTCCGAGCAGGCACAGGTCAGTAGCATGCCATCACCCAAGCACACAACAGTGAGCAGCATCAACTATCCTAGTCAGAGGTCTTCACAACCTCACTGAGCAAGCGAGTCTTGAGAGGGGATATGAAGATGCCCAGGAAGCATCGTGGGAAAATGCTCCGTCACCCATAAAACGGACGTGCGATAGACTGGACACATGCAGCAAACCCGTAATGGGGCAGCGTCAGTGAGGGCCTTGTAGGTGAGGAGGGTATTGAATTCAATCCTGTATTTAATTGGTAGCCAATGGCAAGTATTAGCAGCATACATTGCAGGAATGTACTCGTTTAAATGATATAAACTAGTTCATCATCTCATCTCACGGTGGCCCAGTGGGCAGCGCTGTCGCCTCACAGCAATAAGGTCCCGGGTTCAAATCTCGGCTCGGGTGCCTTTCTGTGTGGAGTTTGCATGTTCTCTCCCCGTGTCCGCGTGGGTTTTCGCCGGGCACTCCGGTGTCCTCCCAAAGTCCAAAAAACATGCTGCTGCATAGGTTAATTGGTTTGCAGACTAAATTGCCCAGTGCCTGGGATGGACTGGCGTCCCATCGTGGGTATATCCCTGCCTTGCGCCGTGTCTGCCGGGATAGGCTACGGCTCACCGCGGCCTTGTACAGGATTAAGCGGTTTCTGACAATGAGATGAGACTAGTTAATCATAGGATACTATTAACGGAGTAAGTAAATGTGAGTAGGTTAATATTAGAATAATTTTAAAGATGAAAGTGATGACGAACGAGAATGTGCAGTGTATGTGACTTTATGTTGATTCAATTATTTTTTGAATTCGCAATCTTTGGTACATTTTCGTGAGAATAATGGAATATATTGCAGTCTAAGATAAATTGACTAATGCAATAAAACCACGGTGTGTTCTCTGACACGCCATAGAAATCTATAAATTTCCATAAGACTGGTGGCACACCCGAAAAATCAAGTTTTAACTTATTTTCTCTGGTACAGCTCAATAAAATACACCTCCATCAGCCTCCACGCACTTTTGGAACTGCCACTCGTGATGGATGGGTGACAGTGAGGCAGGCACTGCAACTGTCACTGGAGACTTAAGAGCAGATGGTAGGGGAACGTGAGGGCAGATCTTGGAGGTCACGGTCTTCTCCGCAGCAGCTGCGAGATCTGACAAGAGGCTATGAATATCATTGGCGGGGTGTGGTGGTTGCATCGATGGCTTTTTGCCACAACTGCACGAGCTAACAGAACTACGACAATCGAGGGGCGTTGTGGGAAACACCGCGATAGTCATATTTCTCAAGTTATAAGAGGCTCCAGCAAGACGCACCCCAATCTTGCACCCAGCATAAAGACAACGATCCCCCTTAGAGCCTTAACAGACTGTAGGTAGCAAGGACTTTTAGCGAGCACAGCACATACCTGGTCACACACTTCAACATGACACGCTTTCCCTCCCTGTGGTTGAATTAAAATATGGGGGTGCATTTCATAATCCAGAACACAGGCAAGTTACAGGCAACTGTAAATCCACTGCTGGATGAAGGCGTCTCTATACCATGTCGCCAGGGAATCGTTTCTTAGCACGTCATGCTGATCAGTGAATGTTGAAGCATTCAAGATGCAACATAGCACGATAGATTGCTTTTCCTGCAGTCCTCAGCTCACAATGCAGCCTTGCAGATGCCTATAAAACCTGCTTTATGCACGTTGCTCACCCAGTAAAGCACTACCCAGGCTCAACCGTGCTTGCACTTGCTGTGTTTTACTAACATTTATTGCTGCCAGATTTAAACACCAGAACATGCAGCTTGTTTATATGTATATTGTACAGCTGTCACTCAGTATATATTACAGTGCCATGTAATTGGTGCAGGTTAACTCGAGACCTGTTAAGGAACTCAATTAAACAAAATACTTGTTCAACAAATAAATATATCGTATGTACACAGTTGGTACGCTGACGCGGCAGATTAGCTGTTGTTCCACCACGACAGCAGTCCCAGTCCCGGCTCGCTGATGGAAGCCTGCACACAGGCCGATGTAAACACACATTACTGCACTGACCACGAGTGACAAACATATAATTGCAACCACAGGGAATGCATCCTTCTAATTATGCCCGATGTTCCCAGTGTATTCCCTATACTTTAATTTGTATCAGACACTACATCACACGTAAATGTTTAAAAGACAATATGAAAGTGTAAAAACATCCACAGATGTTCAATCCCATTTCAGTTTCTCATCTCATCTCATTGTCTGAAACCGCTTAGTCCTATACAGGGTCGCGGTGAGCCGGAGCCTATCCCGGCAGACACAGGGCGCAAGGCAAGGATATACCGACGATGGGACGCCAGTCCATCGCCGGGCACTGCGGGGCAATTTAGCCTGCGAGCCAATCAACCTATGCAGCAGCATGCTTTTGGACTGTGGGAGGAAACCGGAGTGCCCGGCGAAAACCCACGCGGACACGGGGAGAGCATGCAAACTCCACACAGAAAGGAACCTGAGCCGAGAGATTCGAACCCGGGCCCTTCTTGCTGTGAGGCGACAGCGCTACCCACTGGGCCACCGTGCTGCCCCACTTGAAATGTATAGTATACAATTATGTCAAACTTTGCTATAAGCGTGCTAATCATCATCATCATCATCAATACCCACTTAAACTTGTGCAGGGTCACGGGGAGCCGGAGCCTATCGCGGCAGACAGAGGGTGCAAGGCAGGGCTATACCCAGGATATGACGCCAGTACATAGCACGGCATTATAAGTGTGCTTTTTGTGTTAATTTGGTTCACAAACATTACAGTTATTGTACATTGAATGCACCATTTGCATTATAAAAAAAAATGACAATGATTCATAACATAACCATCTCCAACCCTGATTTTCGAGGTTACGTGATGACAAGTGCTGTAAATTGTACATTCTAAATTATAGTAGGTAGCTTGTGAGCAGACGGGCGGCGCGGTGGCGCAGTGGTTAGCGCTGACGCCTCACAGCAAGAAGGTCCCGGGTTCGAATCTCTCGGCTCGGGTGCCTTTCTGTGTGGAGTTTGCATGCTCTCCCCGTGTCCGCGTGGGTTTTCGCCGGGCACTCCGGTTTCCTCCCACAGTCCAAAAGCATGCTCCTGGATAGGTTGATTGGCTCGCAGAATAAAATTGTCCCGCAATGCCCGGCGATGGACTGGCGTCCCGTCGTCGGGTGTATTCCTGCCTTACGCCCTGTGTTTCCGGGATAGGCTCCGGCTCACCGTGACCTTATATAGGATTAAGCGGTTTCAGATAATGAGATGAGATGAGAGCTTGTGAGCAGCGAATGATTGAGGAAGCCATCTGTTTCATTGCTGAAATAACCACGTGTTAGGTCGTAGGATAATGAAAAAAAAAGCCTTGTCCAGGCAAACCTATTGGGCAATGGAAATGTGACTTTAGTTTTCATTGGGTGGGTGGCTCTGAGGAGAGTTTGTACCTGTAATGAAACCGTATTTTCATGCGGAGTGTGTTTCTGGTCTCAGAACAGTCTACAGTGAACGACTGCACACAAAACACCTGATCACATATAATTGAAATACACTCGATCTGATCTGAGCGTTACACAAATACATACAAGTTTGACTGTCCTGCGAAAAACATGCCTGGCGGCATAGCGTGGCATGCGGGAAATGCTGTTCCCCACTGCGAGGACTAGATTTCATTTGAAGGGCTCTCAGGTGTAGCTCTGAAGTTAGCTTCCACGGATTATTCTTAAACACAAGATTGCTCTTCAAAAAAAACTCTACGAGTTATGAATATATCCTTGATTTTATGTAACAACTGCACATCTGGCATAAAAATGAGCGAACATAATTTATAAAATATATATCATTTGTTGAGTAGATGTCTCTTTAGCCGGGCGGCGCGGTGGCCCAGTGGTTAGTGCTGTCGCCTCACAGCAAGAAGGTCCCGGGTTCGAATCTCTCGGCTCGG
>JAZEWT010000002.1:33359408-33370106 GCA_036362905.1 Mordacia mordax | reverse complement strand
ATCGACGCGGCTGTCCTGAGAGAGCAGCTTTTCGAAGCAATCATCATGTATCGAGCCGTGAAAACCTACATCATTAGCTTGTGATATTGATGAATAATTATCATCAGTATTTTATTGATCATGAAGAAATGTGTAATTGTATGGCAATTTTGTAAGTCTGGATGTTCACTTGCCTACACCTGTGTGGTTACAAATGTTATTTGGCCATACTTCACAAAGGTCTGTGCAGCTTTTAAGCCCTATAAACCCCGGTGCATTGTGGTTGCAGGAGTTAATAAATAATAAATAATACGTGTACTTCTGGAGCGCTTTTCACCCGAGGGTCACAAAGCGCTGCACACAGTTGTGGAGAGAACATCATGCCAACAACAGACACATCAACGGCACATCAGTTTAGCAGTCTTAATATAGTCATTTCCTTTCCCTGCAAATCATACCTTAAGTGTAAATATTCGTTTTGAAGTATCTAACAATGGGACGTTGAGCAAACTCATTTCTCAGATTTTTTTTCATACAGTAGGACTCCTGAAAAGGCCACACTGCACAAATGTTGCAAACCCGTTTCCTGAATTTCCATCTGGTAACCTTGCACCCTATTTGGTGGAAGTTAGAGCCCTTTATGAAATTTGCATGTTCCACAGACCCTGTCTCCAGACAACCCTTCTGTATCTTTTACAAGCACACAGGTCCCCTGTATAACCTGTTACAGAATTCTGGAGTTTGTGATGTTAGTAAACACCTAATTAAGGCCAGCACAACAAGGCAGGAGGAAGGGGAATGTTTGACCATAAATGTATGCCCTCTGTGTTTTATGCACACACGAGGTCAACTCTTAGACCACGTAAGTGAAGGCATTGGCCCAGGTGTGATTACAAAGATAACCTCTATTCCCTCGTAGTGATTGCTGGTTTGAACGATCAGTATCCAGGTTAACCTGAGTTTATCAATTACCTCGTCCTCCCTGTCGCAGTGGTTGGAGGCTGGGATTATCGGAACCTTTTACAGTTGTATGCCCTTCCTTGTGCCAATATCGTTTAGACAGAGGATTTTTAGATCGCCGTTTGGAATCTCCTGCCAGACCTGTTCAGCCAGATGATACCCTATCAAGGGTGCTAGATTTCAGGTGACATTGCTTTGTGGTTCATTGGAATATGCAAACGCTCAACCATGATAAGGTTACGATCAAATGAGGTGTCTTGTGTCAGACATAACACAGTGGTGTCATGCTTCCATCCACTACAGTTAAGGGTGGAGCTTTAGTCTTGTGCATGAATTAACGCCTGCACACTCCACCTTTTAAATTTTACTCCGAAAACATTGCAGGAAGAAGGATCGAAAGATACACACTTAAAAAGCCCTGGGGTAACTCGTGTGTAAACAGGTCTGAATATTCATATTGTCAACTGCTGGCCTACATGCTAATTAGCAGCAGGCAGTGCAGCAAAACCAATAGTTGTGATGCAGCATGAGCTTCCGCATCTCATGTTGTCTGCCCGCTGAAAATGTATTTCTAGCAGGTGCCAGCAGGACCATTGCATTGTGTTGGGCTTTGGGAACACCTAATACAATTCCACATTCACGTGGGTTTGTGCAGGCGGAGTCTGGCGTTCTCATCTCTGCGCTGGAAGAGCAGGAGTACTCGGAGCAGCACATTACCGAGCTGTTCCTGCGCTACCGCGACGCTCGGGAGGACGCGGTGCTCGCCGACGGCATGGAGCGATTCCTTGCCGACCTTCACGTGGAGCCCGCAGACTTCGTGGTGCTGGCGCTCGCGTGGAAGTTCAAGGCCGTCACCATGTGCCGCTTCTCAAGGTGCAAGTGTTGCCCCGCCGTTGCCCGCCATGCAGATGCAATGACTTCAGGATATCATGCTCTCGAGCAGTGGTGTTCTTCTAGTCGACTACAGATGACTCGTCGATCCCATAGTCTTGAACAGTTGACGGTAACATAAAAAAAAAAACTTAGTGGGAAAAGCTGAGATTCTGGATGGTGGTTGTATTTAAAACAGTGGAGGCCGTGAATCACAAATGCAAGCTGCTGAAAATAGTGTGCACGCACTCGCAGACAGTAAGCAAGCACGGGTGTCACGCTGACCATTAGTACGTGTTCTGCATTATCTAAACTTTTTGGGATTTTAGTAAACCAGAGTTAAACGTATAATGTATTGTATTTGGATTCTTAAAGTCTCCTCTCATCTCATTATCTGAAACCGCTTAATCCTATATAGGGTCACGGTGAGCCGGAGCCTATCCCGGAAACACAGGGCGTAAGGCAGGAATACACCCGACGACGGGACGCCGGTCCATCGCCAGGCATTGCGGGACAATTTTAGTCTGCGAGCCAATCAACCTATCCAGGAGCATGCTTTTGGACTGTGGGAGGAAACCGGAGTACCCGGCGAAAACCCACGCGGACACGGGGAGAGCATGCAAACTCCACACAGAAAAGCACCAGAGCCGAGAGACTCGAACCCGGGACCTTCTTGCTGTGAGGCGTCAGCGCTAACCACTGCGCCACCGCGCCGCCCCGGATTCTTAAAGTGATCTTGCATGTTTAAAATGGTTGTAGACGGGCTCTAGAGCTAGTCCTTTGATTGCCTAAGCGTGGGATAATGAGTTAGCTTGTTTTTGGACCATCTGATATTTTGTCATGGATAAGAATGTTACATCTGCAGTGTCGTGGGGGTTGTTTAACAATACTGCACCACATTGGTAAGTGCGGCTTTGTGGAAGGCTGGCGATAGACCTGAGTTCAGATTTAATAATAATAATTGCCCTCACACGAAAATCACAAAGCGCTGCTGAGAGAATGGCATTTGCTGTCACTCATCTGGAAGGAAATTGAACTGGGGTTCCTCACCACTACTCCACAGCAATTTCATTTTATCAGTTGCTTAACAGACGCAACGGTACATATTAAATTGAAACACACCGTGCAGCGGTCGTGAGAATTAAATGCGCCTGTGCTGTGTTCTCACCGATCACCACCTCCGGACTGCAGGGAGGAGTTTGTGGGAGGCTGCCGAGCTCTGTGTGCCGATAACACCAAAGCCATACAGACTCGCTTTCCCAAGCTCATTTCCGAGGTGCAGACAGAGGAGAACTTCAAGGATCTCTACCGCTTCACATTCAACTTCGGCTTGGATGCCGAGGAGGGTAATGAGAACTCAAAGTGAAATTCAGAGAGTTTTGGTGGGTGGGGGGGTGTTGGACTCATGAAGTTTATTCTCTTAATGTAGACTTCATCTCCATAAGACTTCCATTTGACACTTTGCACTTGGACAGTGGGTCCTGTGTTAGTGGCCCTGAAAGGTGACGACACCAAACTTCCTCCGGTAACGTTATTAGACCTCCCTAGCCACACACGCACACATCTTAACGTAAAAGCTAAAGCACACAGAGGGCTTTACAACACAACCCCAACGACAGGCATTCTTAACCCCTTTGGCTTCATTTATGCATTCCATGCAAAAGTGCAGTTGATAACACGCTTTCCCACGTGGTCGATACTTTCCAGGACAGCGTGCGCTGCCGTGCGAGATGGCGATCGCGCTGTGGCGGCTGGTGTTCTCCCAGGACCCCCCTCACATCCTGGGCCGCTGGCTCGAGTTTCTGTCGGAGAACCCGGCGGGCATACGGGGAGTGTCGCGCGACACGTGGAACATGTTCCTGAACCTGGCGCAGACAGTCGGCTCAGACCTCAGCTCCTACAGCGAGGACGAGGCATGGCCCAGCCTTTTCGATGCCTTCGTCGAGTGGGAGCTGGAGAGGCGGCGGCGACGAGTGGAGAGCGACGGCGGGACGTTACCCGGTGGGCCCGACAATGGGGGTGACGACGGTGGGGAAGACGACGAGAAGCAGGAGGATTGCGTCATGGGTGGAAAAACCGACCCCTCGGGCACTGGCCTGCAGCAGGGATGAGCTGCATCAGGGAAGGTCTGTTATGTTCCGTCGAATCCTCGCAATTGTGAAGTTCGTACGTGGAGGAGAGGATTCAAAACGACTATACTTTGACACAATCGTGGTGCTGTCGGACAGGTAACACTACGCATGGCGGGGTTTCCGGTGGCGACCGTACCATGAGAGCAAGGTGCAAGCTGCCCCTTTGGCTCCACCAGCTTTCCCTATGTCCCCTTGCACTGCCCATGTGGCCACAGTGTCTGACTTACCGGCCTTAGTTGCGGCAGCGCAGACGTATCTCGTCCCTGTGCTCACTAATGCAGTTTCACCACGTGGTGCTAAGTGACCAATTTAGGCAGTCACGAGTGTAATTGAAAGTAAATTGTTTTATATCTCATAAATATAGCAACGAGACGTCCGGCTTGCGATGGCAGCCACAGTCGCGCACCCCAGGTCTGCGACAGCGATTTTTTTTTTTTACTGTATAGCGCAGCGACGCTGCAGCAGACTTACGTTTCTGAAAACCTCAAAATACCAAAAGTGGCCATCAGGAGCTTAAACTGCTCCTGGAAGGAATCTGCCCACAAATCACTTGCATTTGATGGAAAGGCGACATGCAGTTTTCAATTTAACCTTCCCGATTAAAAACACTTGGCTTCCGTTAGTATCATCAAAGCCATGCACTAGAGTGGGAACTTTTTTTTTTTAACCCACGAGTGATTCTGTCACTGCAAATGTGAAGTTGCACATACGCCTTTAAGGTATGCAGGTTAACCGTTTTTATTTTAATTTGTGTAGCATAAATGTAGATTGGATGCATCCGGGGCACACGGGAGGCGTTCGCGCTGCACGGTGCACTGAGGTGAGTGTGCGGAGCCCCGGGGTGCGTGGGGGGGGGGCGGTTGTTGCGGCCGTTTGCTGGATTTTGTTCTACACGTCACGAGTGGTGAGCTTGGATTGCAGAGTGTGGCTGAGGGCTGGCTGCCCAATCGGCTACACAGTTTACGAATTTTTTTTTATGTACCAAGGGCGTTTTAAAACCTGAAATGCACACGTTTTGTATGGGGACTGTTGCTGGCGAGGTGATGGTGGCATGGATGCTGCCATGTTAAACTTGAACTTTGGCTTTACGTTAAGCATTATTTTTGTTGTGGTGTTAAACGTTGCTGTCGGCTTGCATAGGATCCACATCCAAGCATTCGTTTTTTTTCTTTCTGGAATTAAACGAGCGAAATAATAATACAAGTTACGCAAACGTCCAGCCGCAATGTTCTTTCATAGGTTTTGTATTTATATTTATTTTTTAATATATTTCATATGGTTTGAAATTTTTTGCTGACCTAACAAGTCCGTTGTCTTTCTTGCCTCTTGCAAAAAAAAACATCAGCACATTTCTACTTTTCCTTTCTAGTTCTGAGGCTCCCACAGAGGCAGGCTTGAGGTTCAGTTAAAATTGTCCCACTTGATTGAGCGATTTCACGCGAAAAACCGTTATCAGGATCGGCAATATCCTCATTGTTCAACTTTTCAGAATGTATTTTCTGTACTTTTACTAGCATTCGATTGAAGAAGCAACAATTTCCACAAACGTAACATTTACCCCCTTCACTTTGCATTTCAAGAAGGATTCAAAATCGCACAATTCTCTCCCACTTGCTGCTCGCTCCTCATTGATCCTGCCTTTGTCCAGCCTTTGCCCTCTTTATCCTCCTCGTTATTATTCAAGCAGTACTCTGTGTTCTGTCGGTCCGTTCTTTTTATTGCCTGCCCAGTGACCTCAGGGCGGTTCATGCCCAGTTGGTGGATTTTCTTTTGCGTTCGTTCCATCGTGCGTCACGAACGTCATGCGGGCATGAAATGAAGGGATTGTGCAGTTTTTTTGTACAGATGATATTTTGTTGCCAAGGAAGATCACTTTATACCATTAAATGTTTGTATTTTATATACCCTTTCCTCGTGTGCAGTCGTTTGTCATTGCGAATGCGTTCTTGGTGACGTTTCGCCATAATTCCGTCGAACTCCATGCCAAGAGAATCCCGTCTGCCACGTGCAATGATGCCACAACGCGCGAGGTGGATTGAAAAATCGTGCATTCGTCTTGTATTTTTCCTTCATTTTATTTTACTTTTTGTCATTTTCCCATCACGGGACAATTCATATTTCGTCCGAGTTCTACCAAAGTAGAAATGGCAACACTTTCTCACCCATTCTCTCCAGGAGAGTAATGTTCATTGTACGACTGTGAAAACAACATTTTTAAATTGATGATCGCCTTGCAAAGCATTTTTCTCAGCCGTTTCGCCTGCCACTTTGGTGGTATCTTCAGGTGTGCTGTTTCGGCACACCTGAAGATGCCTGCAACGTGAGGGTTGAAAGGTCACGGAGGAAACGGAGTGAGCGCTCGACACAGCTATCCCAAAAAGAAGAGCCTTGGAAAACAAACCTCATCCACCTAGCCGTGAAAACCCACATCAGTACTATATTTTGAAGTTCTCAGCTGTAAAGCAATAGTTGGTGAGCTTGCTTCACTTTAACCTATTTAAGCCACAGCCGTATGCATGATAGCGCCAGCTCACTGCTGTGACCTGAGATGCTAGGAATGTATCCGTCTGTAAATCATTGTTTATGGGCTAGGTATTCCCATTAGTCATTCTTCATACCAGTGAATTCTCTATTAAAGGTTTTGCATTCCGCAGCCCCAAAATATGCATGCTTTTGTACGAAATCATATAACCACCACACTGCAAAGATGTCTGTGTTGTGCAGGTCTGCTGTTTCAGGTTGAACAGCAGACCGTAAAGCCAGTAACCACATTGCACATCTACATTGAGGTTATAGCACTTCCAGAAAAAATGAGATGGAAATACAGAAAATGCTGGAAGGGTAAATTCTTTAATCGCCAATGTCAAGGCTCAAGCCAGTGTCACGCCACCTGCATGCAGGCAGTCCCGGCACAAGGCCACCTGGCCCTGGTGTAAGTCGTGGCACGTGCACCGGTCTCGCCGCCTCCTGGCATAGCTGAACAACAGCGACTCCCGGAAGATGCAGTGGGTAACGTCCCGCGGGTACCAGGTGGCTCCATCGCCTTTCGACCGCGTCGTACCGCAGTCCCTTCCAGTGCGTGCAGTCACATGCAGCTAAATGACTCCACTTGCTTGTCTGAGATGGATGCGGTGGCAGAACACTGGAGTAGCAATCCAATGGTGTCCAGTGCGGCAGTTGAACTGGAAAGTTTTCTGAACACGTGGATACATTGGCATGCATGTATGGTAGGGTAAAGTGTAGGTAACTCATCGCTTACAAGACCTCTAGAAGGCTAGGCCAGATACCCTCTGGAGGGGCTCTAGAAATATTCCACCAGCAGAAGCGTGCCCAAGCAATTGCAGGAGAGAACCTCAACCTTACTCTTCTGTTGACATGCGGTTACTGCCCTGGCAGAGACTTTCCGGGTGTTGAGAGGAAGAAAGCTGGATCACACATGAGACCACGTGCCCAGCACGTTTCCTCCGATGCCACGACCGGCATCGCGCTGCGGGGAGGCCATCCACGTGGTCCCCGTGAGCAGAAGTCCTTTACTACTACGAGAACTGCAGCTCTAGAGGATTAACTCCAGCGGCTAAACTACACTTTTGACTTGATGTGTTTTTCGTGTGGCTATTGGTGAGCAGAGACAAATTATATTTTAATTTTTTGTTTACATAGTAGTGCTTCATAGCTACTGCAAAAATCCGGGGGGTGAGGGACAGCCACGTGGTCAGCTGGCGCCAACCTTTTAGACACATTCCAATACATTAGAATGGTATATAATGATGTAAGTTGTCACGGCTCGATGCATGATGATTGCTTCGAAAAGCTGCTCCGGACAGCCGCGTCGATCGCTCCCTCTCCTCGCGACGTTTCGCCTAACGTTAGAGGCATCCTCAGGCGAGGTGTGTGTGTAGTGCCTGTTGCTCCTTTATATATGTGGGTACTATGTATGTCGTGTCATCTTTTGTTGTGAGATCTACATCTGAATCACATTAACACTAATCTCATTATCTTATTCACACCCCGGAACTGCCATGACCCCCTCCTGCTTTGTCTGTGGCTAGTCCCCTAATTTGCATCTCATGAAAGAAATCTCTCATACCTGGCGATCCCCCTCTGATGTCCACACCCAATAGCTCTATATCTGTGCATTACTGACTTCAATAACTGGCCTCCAGGATTGGCTGAGCTTTATATTTATTTCTTGTTTTCGGTTCATGATCCTTTTTGACTTGTGAATCTCAATTGCTTCACGAATTAATCTTGGACCTTTATGGCAGATGGCTGCTAGTATTCGTATTTTATCAAAATCGATCCTATGTTCATTATCTACACTGTGCTATTGCTGATTTTTCCGTATGCCGCAAACGTACTGCTGCCTCGTGTTCTCTTTTTCTTGTGGCTATTGTTCTTCCTGTTTGTCCGATGTATACTTCCTCACAGTTGCTGCAAGGAATGCAATATACGCCGTCTGTGACAGTATTCGGTCTTTAGGTGATTTGAGTACGTATTGTATCTTCTGGTGGGTTGTGAAGACTGTTATTTTATATGTCACATATGGCAGGAATACGCAGGTCTTGATATCTTCCTCATTTCTTGCTCTGTCTAGGTTCTCTTGTTATGGCACGTTGGATTTGTTTGTGTATCCATTGCTCGCTAGTGCTTGTTGTAGATGTTGTAGCTCATCTCTTAGATGTTGTCTGAAATTGTTTTTGACCGGTGGGCTGTGTGCAGTATCTCCACCATCTGGTGAGACCCCGCATGTAAATACCTGTCCCTATGTGTTGTCTACCGGTTAAAAACAATTTCAGACACCTGTGCCTTGTGCCCCAGTGTACAAATTGCACGCACCTACAGTAAAACAAGGATTAAACAATATCTTACATTCTGCAAAATACGGAGCATAATCCGAGAACCTAAATAATTTCAAATCCAAACCTGCCTAAGTACACTATACCACATGAAGCGCTCAAAATCATTATTTTCAGAACCTTTACAATGACAACTTTTTGAGCAAATCTTTTAAATTTGGAAAGAGGTGAGAGCCCGAGAGGAAGCAATTGGCTAAATTCTGACCCAGCCATATACAAAACACTGGAAGTCAGATTTTTTTTCCCCAAATATAAGCAATTAATAAAATAGTGCATACATCATACCATTAATCTTGCCGTTAAGATGCAAATATTTGAAGAATGTGCATTTGTATATAAATATATACAAACATTGGTAAGCTGTAAGAAGCGTACACTGTAAATAAAATGTGAATATTTCCTTGTGGGTGGTATAAATCGTGTTACAAACCTGTTTTATTTTTTCAACATGTTGGACATGGTGAGGTTGATTTAATAGCAGCCTACAATGATTAATTTGGTTTCTAGTATGTCTTAGCTGAGTCACCAACAACAAACTGTACACCATATACGTCATTTTACAGACTGGGCCATAAATAATAGACACATCAAACTACTGTATAATTAATGTCAGTTACTTTTCAGGACATTCCAGCTCTAAATGTGACGACGAACGTGGCTCGGCAGTCGCATCTGCGTCTCAGCTCCTGACCGACGCAGTTCGACTCACGCCTCGGGCACCTATACGGAGTTTGCATGTTCGCCCTTGTTCCACGTGGGTTTCTTCCGGATTCACCCATTAGTTGGCTGATAACCTCATAATATATAAGATGCAGTGTCTGAAAAATGTTGCTGCCAAGTGGCTTGCCTTCCCCCGTTTATCTGCGGCTTTCGACACCACCCGAGGTATGCGTGTCTTGTTCGTGACCAAGCCTGGGATTTGCGCGTATTAAAATTTTTATCATTATCCCTATTATCATTATGAATATCGTTTGTAGAGTATTGAACTGCGTGCCCACAGTGTGAATTAACATGCATATTGCAGCAATTTCACAAGTAATGACATTTTCTGGGGGCGTTCTGGTAAGTTACAAACGGAAACTTTAATTCGAAGGCTTTCATGACCAACATTATCAAATCCATTTTTTGGGTCAGGTCACGTAAAAAAATTATAGATTATAATTGTTTTTATCTACCGATTGTGCTGTCATTGATTTTTTACGTGACTTGACCCAAAAAATGGATTTCATTGATACAAACGGAAAGTCTCAATGACAGCACAATCGGCAGATAAAAACAAAACAGAATTTGTTACTATTTTTGTGTCTCGATGTATTATCACATTATCGCATTGATCTTCACATGCATTGCTGATTAGTAGTGGAGCCCAAGACATCGTAATGAACGCCTGCCATTATCTCCAGCACAGATAATTAGACGAGGGGAAAAAAAGTGTACACGTTAAATTGAATCGGACACGATACATAAAAATAATATACATTATCACTTGCTTTCACACATTTCCATCATGATTTGATATTAGTCTGAGTGATATTTGCTTAAATATTATGTAAAATACGCAAGAAGAACATATGGTCACTGTTGTAACATTTGTGGTGTGCGGCAAAAGGTTTTGTGAATTCAGAAAATCATGTGTGTTATCTCTGGCTGGAGGAATGTGGATGCAGGAGTGGCAGAGATAACATCATACAAATAGAAAACATTTCAATCACACTAAAGATATATTTATTGCATACCTGTGTGGGATGGGGGGATAAAAATGTGTGGTGCTGGGCCGAGTGTGTGTAGATGTTAGTAAGGAAGGTAAATGTGCTTACATCTGTAGAGTACAATCTCATCTCATCTCATTGTCTGAAACCGCTTAGTCCTTTACAGGGTCACGGTGAAGCCGGAGCCTATCC
>JAZEWT010000002.1:33291876-33304277 GCA_036362905.1 Mordacia mordax | reverse complement strand
AATGTCTGAAAGGAATTCTCTCCGAGCAGAAAACCATCGCGGCAAGGAGGAGGGGGGCGATCGGAGCCGTGGCCTCGATACGCTTCAGCGCAAAACTGTCAAGCGTTGAGGACGAATCCCCAGCGAGGTTACGTGAATCGCGCGCAGATCGCGGCATTTCAGAATAATAGAGGAACTATTTCTCAGCACGATCGTTTTTTTGATTTCATATTTTGTAAACAGTGATGCTGGCGGGTTGCGGAGGCCTTCATCCAGCAGTGGACTGATCGTGGCTTCTGCCGCCGCTCATGAATCGCTAAAGCTGCGCAATCTGTCTTTTTCAATTGCAGTCGCTGTGATTCACATCACTCAGCCACTTTGCCAAGAATACGCTTCTGATGATTGGTTATTCCCACACAATGCAATGTTGAGAGCCCCCCGTCAAGATTATATCTCCAATGACTCCGCTTTCTATGTCTCGTGAGGAACAGACCTACACACACACACTAGTTCCCTCTTTCAGTTTGAACCGGTATCAGATACTCACACAACTTAAGACCCCCCCCCCCCATATAGTTTAAACAGACATCTCGGGCAAGCATTATCAGCGTGTCATGAAAGCCGGCAAGGCAGACGAAGAGGTGGATGACTAGCACTAGCGATAACCGCCTTTGTATCCCGAGCAGTGATATTTACACACCATACAAGGTTATCTAATTTGAGGCTGAGTAGACCTAGGGCAGGCCCAGGACCGGTTCAGATAATCGTCGCCTGGGTTGGTCGTGAGTGGGAATCAGACGCGCGTTGCTGGGTTGCTAGCGCAGCACGATGGGACCACCGTTCCCCATGTAGGTACAAACACACACACACACACAATCGGTACGAACATTTCGAATCAAAGCTGCCCAAGCAATGTGGTTCAAGTTCGCCAATCATCAGGCGTGGGCAGGTGGTAACCACATCGTTCGTGATTTGAAGGAAAGACGCATTTTCTCATCTTGCCTCGAAACGCCCGGTTCGGGCTCCTACCCGCGTTGGAGTTTGCGAGTCCTCCCCGCGCCCGCGGACGCTTTCGCCGCGAGCAGCGATGGCAGCGGTGACGGCAGCCGTCGCGCTAATGGCAGCGGTGACGACAGCCGTCGCGCAAATGGCAGCGGTGACGACCGCCGTCGCGCTAATGGCCCGCGTGCGGGCGCACGTTGGCAGTGCCTACGAGCGTCGGCGCGTGTGCGGGAACAGCGCAGCGACGCACGCCTGCGCGCAGCGGTTGCGCGGGCGTCAGTGGCCGAGCGCTGGCTGTAGACCCAGCGGCCCGAGTTCGATTCCCAGTCGTGCGCAAACACCAGCGACGATTTTCTGAACCGGTCCTGGACCTCTGCTTGGACAACGAATCCTCGAATGAGTACTTAGTGCAAGTATTTCCACTAGGGGGACAAAGGCGGCCGGGCGTTGTGGAGGTCCTTTATCTCCTCGTGTGCTGTGTCCGCCTTAATAGGTGCTCGCTAACGGCACTTGACCCTAAAGTCTGTTAAAGCTATACGGGGGATCTTTGTCTTTGTTGGGTGTCAGTTGGCACAGTAGGGAGGACAGGTGATGTGCATCTGCCAGTCAAATCAGTCACTCCTTCCATGGCACCTCTATGTCGGTCCTGTGAACTCCCGCGAGTGAGCCTTCGGCAATTCACGTGGCCTCAAAGTGCACCGAGCGTGGCGCACACGCCGCGGCGACATCGTGGCGTACGGCGGATGTCGAGGGTGTCGGTAGTGCAAATATGTGCAGGTGGGCAGCGTACGGCGGATGTTGATGTCGAGGGTGTCGGTAGTGCAAATATGTGCGGGTGGGCAGCGTACGCGGATGTGAAAGGCGCGCGGACGTGTTGGGTGTGGGTGCAACGGCAGTACATGTACGTGCCGTACGTAGTAGTGGGGTACGTGGGTGTCGTGAAAATAATAACAGTATTACAATTCACAATCGGTGTTGGTAGCGCGCACGTGTCGGCAGCACACTCGTGTGCTGCTAGCGCGAGCGTGTTATTAGAAGCGCGCGTGTGCGTTGCCAGTGCGGGCGACCGTCGGTAGCGCGTGCGCTGTGTGCGAGCGCGCGTGCGCTGTGCGCGAGCGCGCGACCGTCAGCCGGGCGCGCGCAATGACGCGCGCGCGCAATGACGCGCGCGCGCAATGACGCGCGCGCGCAATGACGCGCGCGTCATTGCGCGTGCCCGTGGCGTGGGGAGCTGGCGATCCGCGTGTGCGTGCGTGCGAGCGATTGAGAGCGGATGCCACTGTCCCAGCGAGTTGGTGCTGCTGCGTTTTAGAATCAGACCTTCTGAGCTACCGGGACCTCTTGCCCATACACAAATGATGAAAAAAAAAGGCTTAATCATTTTTGGCAACAATAGAACTGTTCAGATGTCCAATCACCAAATAAAGAACTTCTACAAGGCATCAAGTTTCCAATAACTATATACCCTTGCGGTAAAACAAACAAACGCTCTTGATAATGCATGCGGTGATGACTGCTCTTTCGGAATAGCCATGTGGAGAGCTCCTCCTCCCTCCTTCGCAACGTTTCACCTCCCGCGTTGGAGGCATCCTCAAGCACAACTGAGACTGAGGCGGACAGCTCGACACTGCCATCCGGAAAAAAAACGGCTTTGGAGAGCAATGATCATGTGTCGAGCCGTGGAAACCCGCATTGGTTCATCGTGTGCGTCGCCCTTGAAGCGGATTGGCTGGCACCAGAGGCCACCTTCCCTGCGGCCTTGTCTCACCAGTGTCGGACCAAACGATGCGGAAAGGCAGTGTTGGCGGTGTGTGCGTGCGTGCGGGAAAGTTGTCGGTGCGCGTGTCGCTGAGCGTGTCGCCGAGCGTGTCGGTGCGCACGCGAGCAAGTTGTCATTGCGCGAGTCGGCGCGCGCGTGCGGGCAAGTTGCCGGCGAGTGTGTCAGTGAGCGTGTCGGTGAGCGTGTCCGTGAGCGTCTTTGTGAGCGCGTCGGTGCGTGCGTCGGTGCGCGCGTCGGTGCGCGCGTCGGTGGAACGGAGCTGCATCGGTCCTCACGACACTGAAACGCGAGAGGAGGCGTCCCTGGGGTTGTCGAAGGCGTCAAAGTGCCTTGTGGCCGCTGCATACTGAGCACAACAAAACGAGAAGGGGCCCCGGATTACACCTGCGACAATAATCGTCAATGGCCACAAGACGCACGTTCACGCTCGCTTGCTTACATTTCTTAACGGAACCGTTTTGCAGATAAGCCTCGGTTGTGCGCGGATCCGCAGGCAAAATCGTCGGGTTTAACGATTAACCACGTTTTCGCTAACATGACTGAAGATCCATAAAATCATTGCTTTGGGTTAGGTCACGTAAATCACGTGTCGTAAACCCCCCTCCACCCGACACGGCCAATCACGTGAAGCGAATGTGCCAATTCTTTACTAGCTCAGCACACACCGTAACGTTGGAGAGCAAACCAACAGCATTAACAATGAAATGAATAGCACATTTAATGCAAGAGCATATTAAGAGCCGTCTGGCTCGATTTTCAGCCACTTATGTTGACAGAAATCGGAGCTACAAATGAACCACGTGCACAGTGAGTAAGCGCTGTCGCCTCACAGCAAGAAGGTCCCAGGTTCGAATGTCGGCTCGGGTGCCTTTCTGTGTGGGAGTTTGCATGCTCTCTCCCCGTGTCCCCTTGGGTTTTCGCCGGGCACTCCGGTTTCCTCCCAGAGTCCAAAAAAACATGCTGCTGCATAGGTTAATTGGCTTGCAGACTAAATTGCCCTCAGTGCCCGCTGGTGGACTGGCGTCCTATCGTTGGCATATCCCTGCCTTGCGCCCTGCGTCTGCCGGGATAGGCTCCGGCTCACCGCGACCCTGTACAGGACTAAGCGGTTTCTGACAATGAGATGAGATAACGAGCAAATTAATTGATTTTGTCCCAACAGCTGTCCGTCCGCTATTTTAACGCCGACGCAACATTTCGTACGACGAGAGCGTCTTGCCGGGCGCTGTACAAGCCCCGCGCGCACGCACGCGCGCGCGACTCAACGTGCCGGCGGATGCCCGGGCCTGCCGCGGCGCAACTCACAGATGGAGGTGGGGAGTGGCGGGACAGCAGCGGGGCATCCTCCATCCTGGGGGCCGCCGGGCTGAAGGAGGACGGGCGGGTCCTGCGGAGGCACGGGAGCGCGCGGCAATCGTCGTCACGAACTGACCGTCGGCGCCACGGCGAGCGGGGATCGGTCCACTCGTGGGTGGAAGCCTTCCCATGGGGCGAGGCGGGTGGGGGGGGGTTTACCCGTGGTGGAGGGCGGGCGACGTGGGCCGCGCGAGGCCCGACGTTCCGCCACCAGCGCCCTGCAGGCTGCTCTGACTCCCGAAGGGGAAGGGGTTGGTGAAGGGGGGGCTCTGTGCCCGCGCTGCCCCGCCGGCGCGGCTCGACGTGGGGCTGAACGGATCCTCATCGTCCACCTGGGAGTAGCGCTTCCTCCTGCAGGGCTCACACGGTCGGGGTCACGTCGAGGGTCAGTGACGGGCAGGGCAGGGTCGTGGTTAACGTTCAGCTCATGAGTCTGGTTAGAATGTATGTGCATTCTCTGGGTTTGAGTTCGGGCACCCCCTTGCCCCAGCCCTCGTCCCACCCCTCCCCCATGGATCATGCCATTATCGTGAATTCTTCACAAAGCTGCGCTCTCCGGACAGCCGCGTCGATGGCTCTCCTCTCTCGAGCGACGCGGCTGTCCCGAGAGAGCAGCTTTTCGAAGTAATCATAATGCATCGAGCCGTGAAAAACCTACATCATTACACACCATTACCGTGGTGGGAGGGTAACCCTAGTGCTATGTAAACTGGAGTCCAGAACTTCTGGTAAGGTCTCGCTTGGTGAACGTGTCTGGAGTCCAGCACTCCTGCTAAGGTCTCCTGTGGTAAACAGGTCTGGAGTCCTACACTCCTGCTAGGGTCTCCTATGGTGAACAGGTCTCGTGTCCAGCACTCCTGCTAGGGTCTCCTATGGTGAACAGGTCTGGAGTCCTACATTCCTGATAGGGTCTCCTATGGTGAACAGATCTGGAGTCTTACACTCCTGCTGGAGTATCCGATGGTGAACAGGTCTGGAGTCCTACATTCCTGATAGGGTCTCCTATGGTGAACAGATCTGGAGTCCTACACTCCTGCTGGAGTATCCGATGGTGAACAGGTCTGGAGTCCAGCACTGCAAGGGTCTCCTTTTGTGAACACGTCCTCTGGTTGCTTCAGACAAACAACGATCCAAAGACCCTACGACCAAAGGCAGTTTGTGCCAGGAAGTGGCATCTGGTTGCACAAGTCGGCTCCAATACCGCCACCATTGGCAAGCGACTGACCATGCTGGGTCAACCGGGAAATCGATGACAACAACAGGGATCTGTGTCATTAATAAGTGATGGGAGTTAGAGTAAGGATTCAGAGAAGATGATTGGGGTCAGGATGTGAAAATGCGCTTGGAAAAGCTAACAATTCGTCACAATTCACAGTCACAATTAAATTATCTCTATTTTTTGTCAGATTTCTACGGTCTGATTCTCTTCGCTGCATGGTGATGTCCGTGGCGTCTGTGGCGTCAGTGTCACAGTAGCGAGTTATTGGCACGCATTTTGGCGGAAATTACACATAATTTATCAATTGCGAGTATGTGCGTGTAGAATGTGAAGGTCAGGGTAAGGGTTTAGGTTTGAGGTTTCAAGGGTTTAACGTCAGAGGTTGGCGCGGTGGCGCGGTGAGTAGGGCGGAGGGGTGGGGGCGGCACCTGCTGCGGGGGGGCTGGCTCGTACGCGGGAGGATGGCGACGAGGACGGTGAGCGAGCAGGCGCTCGTCAGGGAGAACACGCAGAGCCACAGCACGCCCTTCACGCCGTCGTAGCAAACGCCCTCCAGCGCCTCCACCAGGTCCTGGTGCCGACCGGGCAGAAGATCCCGCGGCAGCGGGCGCAGCGATAACCGTGAGGCGAGGGTAGGCTTCCGCCGCTCGGTGGGAAATGCTCCTGGGAGCTGCGCTCTCGGCATCGCCGTGACGATCGCTCCTCCCCTACCCTTTGCCGCGACGTTTCGCCTCCCGCGCCGGAGGAATCATTCGGCGGAAGCCCGAGGAATGCTCGAGATGGCTATCCCGAAAGAACAGCTCCCAAGAGCAATTCTCCAAAGAGATAACCGTGGTGATTAACATCACCGTGGATGCGAAAGGGCATCAGATATGAGAGGCACCTCCCTTGGTAACCGTTTTCTAACAAAGGCCGGCAACTGCTCTGACCGATATCCGAACATGGCTTTGCATAATGGTGCCTCCCATCTACAACACCCCGTGCCCCCCACCTATCCCCCCCCCCGTCCCCGACAAGCCCCCCCCCGCCCGCCCACCTGCCCCCAAGCCCACGACCCCCACCTGGTGCATTGTGTGGCAGTCGATGAGCGCCGAGAGCTTCTGCAGCGCGAGGTCCGTGGCGTTGAGGTCACGCTGCAGCGCCAACAGCTGGGCCTGCGCGCATTCACGACGGCGTCAGCGGCACTCGCTCCCTCCGCCATCGGCGTCAACTTCATCATCCACTTCATCGTCTACTTCACCGTCAACATCGGCGTCAACTTCATCAACTTCGTCGTCAGCTTTGGCCGCGACCGATTCATCGCTGCGGGAAGTTCTCCGTCACCATCACTTTCGCGATAACATTTATGCAGGGCTTCAACAAAGCGCGGGCGGCACGGTGGTGCAGTGGGGGAGCGCGGTCGCCTCACAGAAAGAAGCTCCCGGGTTCGATTTCCGGCTCGGGTGCTTTTCTGAGCGGAGTTTGCGTGTTCTCTCCCTGTACCGCATGCATTTTCGCCGGCTACTCTGGTTTCCTCCCACTGTCCAAAGACACGCTGTTGCTTAGGTTCATTGGCCTGCTGAGTAAATTGCCCCAAAAAGCGTGCCCCGCGTTGTAATGGCGTTAGAGCCTGGGTATTCTCCCGACTTGCGCCCTATATCGGCCGGGATAGGCTCCGGCCCTCCTGCGACCCCATACAGGATTAAGTGGGAATTGATAATGAATCGAGATTTTACTCCACGATTAGGGTCATGGTTTCATCTCTGCACAAATCGGTGCTGTGCATTCGATTTCAAACGCTGTTGCATTGGCCAAGGTCAAGCTTTTGCTGTAGCTCAGGAATCCCGCATATAGAGCTCGCCAGCTCACCGGGTACTTTCCGCTGTCTTAAGGAACGTCTGTCTGGCGCGGTGCGCGTCGGGCATTAACGACTGGGATCGTCACGCGAAGAACGATGGCTTGCGGGCCTCGGTTGTCAACGTCACCTTAATGGCCGGCAAGATGAAGTGGGAAATCTGCAGCATCTTCTGGACGATGGACTGCATGTCGGAGATGGCGCGCACACTGGCTGTAACCTTCTGAAATAAGATTTGAAAAGGGGGCAAGAAAAAATCAATCATCGTGGGAACCGTTTTGAATATATATTTACACACACGCATTTGCATTTCTACAGCACCTTTCACCCGAGGGTCACAAAGCGCTCTACGTAAATAATATATTATTTAGCATATCCTACAATCTGTTTTCTTGACCGGAGTTAACCAGTTGGGTTTGTTTCGAGCCAGGAAGACTGGTTTGGACCCCTCTGGGTCTCATTAGCTTCGCAGTGGCACAAGCATTAGCGCACTGCGCTACGGACCATGCAATCAGCATCGGTGTCCTGGCCGTGGCTAATATCGATGGCGAGTGGCATCTGAACTGTTCCTGGGCCAGCCCCTCTTCGACTGAAAACTACTGCCCTCGAGTTGTCTTCAAAGTTGATATGCCGTTCATATGTCGTTGTTGTTGCTTACATGCCCTTCTCTCCACAGCTTTGTGCAGCGCTTTGTGGCCCTCGGGTGAAAAGCGCTCCGGAAGTGCAATTATTATTATTATTATTGCCGCGTACCGCTCGCAGCGACGTCTGACATTTCGTCGCCGCGGCCAATGCCGTGTAGCGGGTGAAACGTCGCCCGCTCCTCGCGTCGGTGTTTCCGTCGCGGGCTTCGGCCGCTGCACGGCGCTCGGTTCCACCGTTTCGAGCGCCGCGCGCCCGATCATTGCTCCGAACGGCAAACAACCGCTCGTGCAACCGCCGGCGCTACCCACGGATCGTTACCCAAACCGATGTTTTCTTTCCCCAAGAGGCTTCGGGCATGGTGTTGGCTGAGTTAACTTCATGCTGGCACCGTCGGCGGTGACCCCCACCCTCACCTCGTTCCAGCGAAACAAAACGCAGCGTAACGATGAAGACAACGGCGCCCTGTGTCTTGCAGTCGGAAAGAAGAATTTGCGGTTCAGCTGTGCTTGACGCTTCCCAATTACGCACGGCATGCGGTCTTGTGATGGCAGAAAGAAAATAAATAACGGAGACGCTCTCAGAAATTAATTTAGAGAGTTTCCAGCAGGTGCCGGGCCGAAACGGTCTTGTGCGCCGATGTCTCGCGTGTATTAAAGCCGAGACAGGGGCCGCACGCATCGACGTACAGCCCGCCCGTCGGCACGGCACCGCGCGGGTCTTCACGTCCGCGCCGCGGAGGCACGCGGGCGCTCGCAGGGGTCGGAGCTGCGGAGGCGGCGCCGCCGCCGCCGAGATCACGGGATCGCAGCAGGGTTCTCCAGGGTAACGAGTTGCCAATAAATAAACAAGCCCCGTCGTGCTCGATTTAGGTTTGCGTTTAATTTGGCTACAACCGCAGCTCTGACAGAATGCCTGACGATGCCTCGGACTTCTCTTTGGGGATAGCCGTGTCGGCCGTTCTTCCTCTCTCCATCGTAACGTTTTGTACCCAACGTTGGAGGAATGAGCAGCGCTCAAGAGCAATTCTCAGGACGCCGTGATTTCAGCGGAGGTAAGATTGTATGGGAAGATAAAAAATAATAAAAGCATGCTGTCATTTCATCTCGCTGATCACATCACTGCTCCACCGGAACACACCGCCACATTTCTACGATCTATGCTTCCTTTCGCAATCACGTTTTCATAACGATGGTGGGGCGGTGGGTGGGGGCGGTGGCGGTGGGAGTGGGTGGGGCGGGTGGGCGCAGGGAGCTAGGAAAAAGTAAATCATGTGAAAATTGTCCTACCGGTCGGTACGGTCGTAACACAACACCCATTCCGACCCTGTACTGTACCGAATGCTTTAGGTCGCTTTGTGTTACCCGCGGCCGGCATGGTTGGGGGGAAATTTTTTTTTATTGTTGCTGATTTGCGGTTCTTATGTCATTGTTGTTGCCGACGTGCCGTTCTCTCCGCAGCGCTGTGACCTTCGGGTGAAAAGCGCTCTGGAAGTGCGATTGTTATTCTTATCATGAAAATGAACTTTGGCGGCAGGATGGCGCAATGGTGAAAGGCGCCTCGCAGAATGATGGGTCCTGCCCAAGGCAGTTCGATTCCGCGCCCAGGCACCCGTAGGCGGAGTTTGCGCTCTCTTCCCCCCCCTATTCCATGTGGGTATTCGCACAGGTTCTACGGTTTCCTCCCTTACTCCCTTAACTAAAAAGCCGCTCATTAATGGGATGGTAACATAAAAACAATTATGACCCAGCGCGCGGGCTGACCTTCCCTGCCGTGCCTCTCTGTAGTGTTTGTCGTCTGCGGCTCAAACCGACGACATACCTTCGAACAAACGCCGTGTCACGCGTAACAAATCACAACATCGAAAAGCTGCTCTCTCGGGACAGCCGCGTCGATCGCTCCATCTCTCCACCTTGCGGCTGTCCCGAGACAGCAGATTTTCGAAGCAATCATCGTGCATCGAGCTGAGAAAACCTATATCATTGCAATTATAATATCGTCATTGAATAAAAGCTTTAGCGGGGGGGGAGAGGGGGCGCATACCTGTTGGAAAGGTCCGGCCATGGATGCGGAGCAGTACACGTAGTATTTGACAACCTCTGGAGGAGAAACGGCGAGGTGGGGGTGGGGGGGGTGGGTGGAGGGAATTCTTAAAAATCGTACACGCGAAAAGTCTTCTGTCATTCCCACCGCAACGCGACGGCTCAACTGAGGAGCACGACGAGACCGGCACAACCGTAACCACCGCCACAGCAACAACCACCACGACGGCGACAACAACCAGAGTGAACCCAGGGAGAGCAGGGGGCAGCCAGGGCAGCACTGATGAATCCCACCCAGGGTGTAGTGCATCAGCCTGTTCCCATGACAGCGAGGTCTCCACCTCTCATTTTATATCATCATCCTCTCGTTGAGGCAGCTGTTGTCCTGGGAAACCTGTAAGTCCCGATTTGTGACAGCTTACTTAGAATAACAATAACACCACACTCCCAAGACGAGGCATTCCCATGAGGCCAGAGTTCCCGCGGGGCCCACCGGGCGGGCTCACCTTTGGGCGCCCGTCCTGACTCCTCGGTCTTGTTCACGATGTACTCCTCCGGGTTCATGCAGAAGTCGCTGGCAGCCTGAGAGACCGAGAGAGAAAAGAAACGGACGGCGGCGACATCAGCCGCGCAGACGAGAGCACGAGGGTGCGACACATTTTCTCACTTTTAAATCTTTTCATGAAATAGCGGAGGTGACAATCCCACCCCCCCCCCCAGTGCACCTTTACCAAATCCTGGCAACGTGGCAACCCCCCAGCCATGAATGCTTACCCATTCACACTGGACAACTGTTAAAAAGAACTCTACGTAGCTTAGCGGTTCCTCCCAGCTTCAATCAAAGCTGAGCACTCATCAACTGACTCAAGAAGCGACAACAACCGCCATTCTCCACTAAGTGGCGGCGACATCACCAAGGCGCTTGTGCCAGGCCAGATGCACTTTGAATTATTGAAGATCTAACACACACACACGCACATGCTCTGTTTAAACGGCCGGTATCCAGGTTGACCCAGGTTGCTTGGTTACAGCCCCAATGTACTGGAGTGGGATATTATGGCCGGATGCCCTTCCTGACGCCAGCCACCTTAAGTCAGAGGGTCTTCGGATGTTTATTTGTCTGGAACCTCTCCCGTGACCTGCTCACTAAGGGAATTCCGAGCGGGAGTGCTGGACTCCAGACCTGTTCACCAAGGGAGATGCTAGCAGGATTGCTGGACTCCAGGAGACATAGCTCTGGGATTCATTAGAACACACACCCCCCCCCCACTACGATGAGGGTATAAGGTTATACAGTGGATATTTTATGAGATCAATGGAAAATTTGCTTATTTATTTAATCGCTCACAATCCCCAACGCTGCACAGTACGTTTCAACATTCGCTCGACGTCTACAGCCCCATCACTTCCCGTAACCATCGTCACCGTTTCTTTCCGACTTGCGTTTGGTCTGCAGAGCGACGAGATCCTCTTTCTACCGCTCGGTACAAACGTCCCCGGCGCGGCGCGCATCTGTGTGCGCGCGCGTGCCTCTGCGCACTCTTTTTAAAACTTTCATCGTTCTGCGCCGATGCGCGCGTTCGCGGTTCAAGAGACGAGACGTCGCGAATGAGAGAGCGGGGACGCCCGACACAGCCACACCGAAAGAGCGGCCACGGAGAGCAACTCTCCAACGTCGAGCCGTGAATGCCTACATCGGTGCGGAATGGAAACGGGTCGGAGCGATTCTGGAAACCAAACGCTCGCGGAGGTTACGCGGCCGCGTGGGTAAAGACGACTGCGTGCAGAACGCCGCGTGTTTTTTGCGATGACAGGGCGAGCTCCGCTGCCACTGTAACGCGGGGAACGGAACGAGTTTTACGGTGAAAAGCAGCGTGATCCAAGCTTCCGCAGCGAGATGCGTATCTCAATGCCAGGGCTGCAGCAGCAAGATAAAATGGCCAGTTTCATTTATTTATTTACTCAGTCGTAAACAACTCCCCCTTTAGTTCTGCATTTCTGCCACACTTACCAGGAACTATCCACGTGTCGATTGAGTTTTCTCACTCGGTGAAAATTAAATAAACTTGACGCCGTGAGCGCGACGGCAAGAGTTTGCCGTCTCGGCCTTTCCGCCGGCACCGGCACTGCGAGTTAGCGAACGCGCGTGTTTTTTTTTTGTTCCCATCATTAAAACTTTTTTTTCTTCTTCTATGAACATATTTGAATGCGCTCGTGAAAAGCGAAACGATGGTGCGGTGAAACGTGTCGCGCACAAAAAAAAAATACATGCGCACGTACGGACGGTGCTGTGTACTGCACGCAACACGAAACGAACAGAATCTAATGGGAGCACGTTTGCAAGTACGAGCATTCATCGGCTTTCCGTCCGTGAGCCGGTGACTGCCTGTAAAGACGGGGGACACGGTGACGGACCTGCGGAGGCCGTCGTCCGCGGTAGCGGAGGGATCACGGCCGCCGCGGACGGGCTTGTCGCCGGCACGGAGAACACGAGGGGGGAGGGGGGGGGTGCGCGTGCGGTCTCCGGCGGAATGTGGCCGCCATGAC